>JAJGRW010000593.1:31606-352615 GCA_025461045.1 Carex parvula
TGAACATAATTAATAATTTCTATTAAATTTTGGATATTAATAAAAATGTCGGAGACACAAGTATTCATTATTAAAGATGAACAAATAATAAAAATAGAATATACATGTTATTAGTTAAGGATAAATAAAAAAATTAGAAGAAAACCTAACCTTTGAACTTTTCTTTTGAGATTTTTTTTATTAGAGGGTCTCGGTACACTCCAGCATCTTTTAGGGAACGAGATCACCTGCCCCCCGGGGGGCAGGAAATTCCTGCCCCTAGAGTCACTGCCGGGTGGGACCGAGATCACTTTTAACATTTAATTTTCTGCCCCTAGAGTCACCTCGGACCCACCGGCTGTGACTCTAAAGGCAGGAATTTCCTGCCCCCAGGGGGGCAGGAGATTCGGTCTCATCTTTTAGATGCTATTATGAATAATTGAACATGTGTCTCTCTATAAAGAGAGAAGAGCTCGTGCCATTGCACTAAGTCCGTAGTTCTATTTGAGATATATGGTTTATCTTATTGCAATATATTCTCTCATATCTTTCTTTCTTAGATATGTTATGCATTTATGGCGAAAAATTAAGAAAGAGAGCTAAAATGAAGGGGAGCGAGCCCAGGCATCCATAATTAAAAAAAAAAAAACTTTTTTTTTTCGTATAATTGATTTTTTTTTACTATATTAATTTTTTTTAACCTAATCGATCTACCTTAGTATATCAAAAATCAAATAAAAGATTTATTAATATCATTTAATACAATAAAGTTATAAACATATAAACATGTATATGAAGGAAGTTGAGATAATCTATACGTTCTGAAGACATTAAAATCTCAAATGTGATCCAAATTAATTACAAACACAAATGCGTTGCAAATGCATTCAAAAGAGGCTGCTTTCTCTTTTAGTATTGAATAAAGCCGGTTCTAATCACCAGTGTTAAATTTTGTATTGCAGCCGTCTTTTCTTCCGACATATTTATTAATATCCAAAGTTAATTAGAAATTAATATTTATGCTCAAAATTTCTGACTTTCGCTAAAACTGTCCAAACCGGCCATTTTGTGGTACTCTTTTTTTTTTTTTTTGTGGTTTGGAGACACTATGAAGAGCAAGATAATGAAATCTACCACTGAAAATTCGCATTTTTTGTTTAAATATTTGTTAGATTACTTCTTTTGATTTATAATTAGTATATTTATACTAAAATACACTAGATTATTTGAAATTATGTTGAATTACACTATATTATGTTAAATTATGTTGAATTACATTACATTACGCTAAAATACGCTAAATTACGGTAAATTACATATGAATAGATACGATATCTTCACTGAAAAGGCGAAAAACGACGACGAAACTTCAAACAGTCATAAAACGGCGCTCGAGTGCCCGATTTCAGCAAATGACCACTTTTCGGAAAGCTTGCGAAAATACACATGCATCTTTGCCCGTTATGCCGGATTTCAAAATTTAGAATTGCCAAAAAACTAAGGGAAGAGCCTCAAAACTTGAGTTGAAGTTTCCGATTAAGATTTTATTTTTATTATTCAATCTAAGTAGCTCAGTAAATTAGTTACATAATGAACTTGTAGAATACCAATTTTTGCTATTTTCTAATTTTTTTACTATTTTTTGAATTTTTTTACTATTTTTTATGATTCATGAAAGATGACACAAAATCAGTCTACTTTAGCGTAATTTACCGTTATTCAGCATAATTAGTGAAATTATTGTAATTTAACGTAATTTACTGTAATTCAACATAATTTGTTGTAATATAGTGTAATTCAACATAATTTCAAGTAATCTAGTGTATTTTAGTATAAATATGCTAATTATAAATAAAAAAAAGTAATCTAACAAATAATTTAAACAAAAAATTCGAATTTTCAGTGTTAGATTTCATTATCTTGCTTTTCATAGTATCTAAAAAAAAAAAAAAGAGTAAACCGGCCATTTTATAACCGGTTTGGGTATTTTTAGCGAAAGTCGAGAATTCTAGGCATAAATATTAATTTCTAATTAACTTTGGATATTAATAGAAAATGTCAGTCTTTTCTTTGAAGATGTGGTGTTCGCATATAAGCATCACTTCATTGGTAGGGTTTATCTCAACAAATGAAACCAATATTCTAAATAGCTAACTATAGCTGCACAATAACTAATTTTTTCAAACCTTAAAAGTTGCAACTAGTTTTTTCAAACCTTAAAAGTTATAGCGCTATTAGACAATTTTGGCACTATAGCTGCTGTTTTTTTAACTTTTCCACGATAACGTGATAATCGCTATTTAAAACCTTGAATGAAACTAAACTATTTCTCCTTTGGTTTGTTCTAATAATTATACCAGTTACTTTGAGCCACACACAATTAAAACTTGATGGCTTCTCCAAAGGGGTAGGAAAAAGATGTTACTTCAGCTCGAGCAATATCTAAAATTAGTGCAGAAAAAGCATTGAAATTTTATACCAAAATTAGTACAGAACTTTATAAACCAAAATTTTTTCACTAACGCTAAGCACCCGAAAAGCAAGCAAACCATAAGCACGACCATGGAAAATTGAGGCATTTATTGCAACAAAAGAAAGGAAGCTCTCAAGATTTCTTCAACTGAGAAACAAAGCAAGTATTGAAATCGAAACTAGACATCCATTTACATGTGAACTTTTTTTGCCCTGATCCTCTTGGCCGCCATGAATGTAACAGCAGCAGAAAGAGTGTACCTAACAACAAAGATATAGGCAACACAAGCTAACTTTCCATCAATTGCAAAATTGAGGGTTATTTCCAGAGTTACAGGGTTAAAACTAATGGCACAATGAGCATAAAATACATGTTCTCTTGGCTTAAACTGAGGTCAGATTGCATAAAAAAGGTTTATTTTATCAAAATTTAGACAATTGAGGTTTAAACAGGCTGAACTAGCTAGAACCAATGTTAATCACACAATCGGGCATTAATGAAGAACTAAGGTTTAGATGGGGAGAAAAAAGGCTTAAGACAAGTTTAAAGTTGATTAAGTTTTAGTTGCTCAATCTCTAAGGTAGTTACAAAATCAATATAACTCACCACGTAGCGGTATAGTTAAGATGGTCCTGTGGCATGACTGAGTAGCGAACCAGTGTGTTAATATCCTTTGGAACAGGATAAGGGCTCTTTGCACTGGAAGTATATTCATCTTCTATTTCCTCGATATAAATGGAATTTTCTGGAAGACCACATGCCCGTGCAATCATGGGAACATCAACGAAAAACCACTGGCCGCTGTCTGGATCGTTGGGCGGGACAAACATGCTCGGCTTCTCACTTCCACGAATTATACCAACTACTTTTACAGGAGGTGAAGCTACCGCTGCTTTACCCTAGAAGGAAAGTGCAATAATAAATAAAGATTTCTTTAGTTGTTGTAGGGAAAAGAGAGAATTTTCTGTATGCATACTGTCGTACCTCACAAAAAGAATCCTAAAACTTATTTACAAAAACCTGAGTGCTAAGTGCTAATACTATTCTGTGCAGCTAGCTATTTGCTACAAAATAATACTGTGGAGGCTGTTTTCAAAATAATACACCATATGAAAAACACAAATAGGTTTTATACACAAAAGTATAAGGCATGAAAGATCCAATACCAATGTTAAATACCATGTCTGGACTTGCAAAGAATTATGCAAAACATAGGTGCTCAAGAAAGTTAAGAGGAATTCTGCATACAATCCTGTGAAGTATCAAAATATTACATATACACCAGCAGTAAATCCTCATAAAATATGGGAAATATCAGTCTTCTACAAGCACAATTTTTTAATGTGTTTTCCAACTTCCAAATATGTGTAAACAGTGTCCCTCGGTCCCCTCCTTACTCACTATTCATCTGACAAGGACTTGAGCAAAAGGAGGCAACATGGTCGTTTTAAAAAACCAAGGAGAGGGAAAGGATAACTGATATTTTCCCCCTTTTGTAGGCAGTTCATAGATATCTCTTGTTGTTGAAAGGGTGTGTATGATATGATGACATTTTGTAGCATGCATGCAGTTACTCATATTAATTAATAAGAAAGGAATCAATTGAAATAAAAAATTTATATTATTTAACAGGAAAAATAAAATATAGTTGCACACCACTAACCGTGCGAATAGGTTTCTTTGACCAGATATTCCACCAGGAAGCAGTCTTCTCATCCTTAGTGTTACTGGCAACCAATGAACTTGAAGCTTTGTCTAGATCCTCTTCTCCACTCATTCTCTTGTCACGCCACCCTCGTGGGACCCATCCCCTGTTGACAAGGACAGGTGTCTGCACACTGACAAGAAATTTATTAATCTTGCTATAAGTTGGCATAACTCTCGGATTTAACAAGCACTGAATTGGATACCATGCACGGTAGTGCCACATTTTTGGTTAAGAGTTGAAAGGCAAGAAACCCATTGGCATTTCCAGGTAATGCCCAATTATTAGCTAAATCAACACAAACACCTAGATCCATACCCTTGCAAAACAAGAAATATCTTATATAACCACTTGTAAGATCGCATATGCTCATCCTCTCCTTTTCAGCGGAAATACCCAAGCTAAACCATTTCTTTCCTTTCTCTCCTTTTCATGCAAGACATCTATGTAGTACATAATAACTTTGAAGGGTCAATACTGTAGCTCTTTTACTGTGGAGATGCAGTGCTCCCTATAGTTTTGGGTCACAGTGACCCGCTTTATACATCCTACATTTCGCTCACCACAGAAAATCCTGAGAGAGTTAATGTAGGATTTTGTTTCTGGACAACATCTCGGAAGATCAAACTTATTGGGAACCTTATATATATTCTTGACAATCATCACTCTGGTACAATTCTCTCAATTCTGAACCGGGCATTGTCTCCTTTTTTCCCCTTAATAAAAGCCTTTGCATTTCTTTTTTATCTTATTATTATCATGATATTCATAACTACTTTATAAAAAAAAACCACCTGAAACGTTCATAAAAATTCATTAAATTTTACAGATTTGCATTAAATTTTTAGATATATCAAATTCAACAAATTCATATCAAATTAGTAATTGAACATACAATATCTTTTATAGAAATCATAATTTAGTTTATGTTAGTAAAATTCATAAACATCCCATTATAGGGTGAAAATGATCATGTCAACCACCATTGATGCAAATGCTGTTCCATGCACCTCATTTCTTTTATAAATAAAGTATGTATGTTAATTTTAATTTAACTTTCACAATTTAAGTTTGTTTCTACTTTTTTGTAATTTGGCTAATAAAATTTCAGTAGGTTGTAAAATAAACAAGATTTAGAAAACTCGCAGGTCACTTAAACAAAAGGAAGACAGATCACATTTCGATCACTAACAAAGAAAATTAGGTGCATTAACACCTAGGTTTAAATTTTGCATTTGACCCTCTTAAACTTTAAAATAAGTTCAGAAAATACTTCATAAGCTTAGTAAAAAAGGATATGATTTTATAAACATTCACAATAAATGAAACCAATTATATCTCAATTATAGCTGAAGCAGTGTGACATTTTACTCTAGTAAATAGTGAAGAATTGCAGTTTGCAAATCTATGAAGTACAGGGAAAGTTCCCTAATATTCTAGAGTCCTGCAAGGAAAAAAATGATACATCTGCAGGGCCATGCATCATATTTCTTGTTTGAGTAGAACTACGGTGTGACGTGCTCACCAACGGGTTTGGTGAGCACACTTCCAAAAAACGCATTTTCAAAGTTCAAATAGTCGATTCGAACCTTCCAACGTGTTCTTCATATTAATATGTGCTTGGAGACCAAATTATACATTTTTTGGAAATTTTTTACTATTTTTTTATAATTTTTGAAAATAATCAGCTTTTAATTAAATAAAAAAAATTCAAAAAACACTGATTTTCAAAAATTCTAAAAAAATAGTAAAAAATTTCCAAAAATGTAAAATTTGGTCTCCAAGCACATATTAATATGAAGAACACGTTGGAAGGTTCGAATCGACTATTTGAACTTTGAAAATGCGTTTTTTGGAGGTGTGCTCACCAAATCCGTTGGTGAGCACGTCACACCGTAGTTCTACTCTTCTTGTTTTGCATGTGTATATTTATAAGTTGACATTTTGCAGTGATTACTGAAATTGCCCATAGATATACAGCCTCTTGAGCTATTAAAATTAGGTTGATCTTGGATTCTGTAAGAATACGAACAAATACGCAAATTCAACTACCTTCGGGTTCCAAATCAGGTACAAATATATGAACTAAAAGACATAATTACGTATAATAAACTCCTGGATGATAAAAACTATACAGATGAAGTAATTGAAATCCACGTAACTTACCCACCAGGTGCTCGTTCTCTTGGAATAAGAGGAGTTATAACATAATAACCATTCTCTGTCACCCCAGAAATACTTCTAGAACGCGGGCCCACAAAAACTGACTTTTTCTCATCAAAGTCTCCGTCACATACAATCCTTCTGAACTCCAGTGAATCCATGCTGTTACTCAAAAAAGGCAGCTCCACGCAGGTTACAGGTTCCATCTCCAGCCTTCGCTTCCTATAATCCAGCATTTCTATCTGAAAAAAAAGATAGATCCATAAAATCCTTTTCTGAATAAATCGAGAACAAAAACTTCTCTTTCTGTTTGTTCATCTATTTATCCATTTATTTTGTTTATTTCGAGGGAGTGAGGGACTTCTTCTTGCCCGGACTTAACCAGATAACAGAAGGATGCTGTGCAGCTCCCTACATGGTACCAATATAAAAGTAATGTTTGCATAGAACTAAAAAGAACCTGCCGCCTGGCATGTGCAAATTGCATAATAATGCCAACGTAAGTTTTGTCCGCCCCCCATAAAAATATTGCACTTTATGTATTACAATTAATACAGATCCTATAATTTGATATTTTTCCTCATATAAACTACCTTGTCCTGTCTCCTGAAAATCTGCCATGTACCAAGGCCAAAAGTGATTGCCCCGGGAAGAAAGAGCAGCAGCTTAGAGAATGCTCCATGTTCCTTTTCTGTAACCCAAATATATCAACAAAATAAGTTAACAGAGACACTTCAATAAACTACAAGAATGCAATCAAACAGATAATACCATCTACCGGAAAGAGATTTGGTATCTCTACTGTACCTGCATAACTGTGTCAATTATCACTATCATACATATCACAAAGTAGCAACTTAAATATTAGTAAACTGAACCAAAATCCCCAAGAAAAATTATAAATATTAAAGCTTAACTCAACATGTAGAGTAATTTAGTTCAGGTAACAAAGAAACAATCAAAAGGAGACTTCCTACAGCAGCTTTGTTATAGGCCAACAACTAATGAAAACGAACAAGCCAAACTTCGCCCCAGAAAAGCTTGATTGTTTCACCCTTCTGTTATAGGTTGGCCAAAGATTCTAAATGATGTTGAAAAATGAAAATAGGCAACTAAAGCTAGTTTATTTCATCACAGGAATAACAACTATGTTTATTGCAACTTCTCACAAAAAAAAAAATTATATTTAACGCAACGCAATGCTTTATTTGCACAAAAATGGAGACATTTTTTATAATAAAATGGATGAACCTTATTTTGAACAGACACACTCGCAGAAGTACTGAACTAGAGAGAGAGAGAGAGACCTTGGGATTTTGATGGGGAAGCAGAAGGGTTTGACTGGGGTAGAGAGGAAGAGAGAGAAGAATCGGAAGTGGAGAAGGCTGCGAGGCGGGAGTTGAGTTGCCGGGAAGTGCGGAGGAGGTGGCCGAGCTTGAGGGATTTGGAGAGGGAGGCCAACATTGGAACAGTGAGGTGAGGTGGTCGCCGGGTCGGCGCAGTGATCTCTGCTGATCTCTGCTTCTTTTCTCCGGGTCTTGGGACCCAGAGGCCGGAGCTTACATCACATTGGCAAGACAACAATAGTGTTATTGGGTTTTTGGGCTTGACGGATCGGGAATCGGTACAATTGGGTTGCAAATTCGGCCCACACAGAAATTCAACTTCTCGTTATTGGATCGGATTTTGATTTGCATCGGGTCAGGTCAAATATAGTTATCACGGAGAAATTTTTTATCTATAGAAAATATTAAAAGAAGAAGAAGAGCGAAACAGAAAGGAGGACCGACAGATTTTAAAATGATCGATAGAAATCGAATCGGTAAAAGTTCCACGGATCCAAACCTTTTCTTTTTCAGAAAACCAAAAGTGTGTCCGGATCTTCTGTTCATCATTAATAGACTAATTTAAGTGCTTTAAATTTTTTACTCTGAAGTATGGAAAATAAGTTTGAAAAATTATAAAACAATCAAGATTGAAGTTTCTGATTAATCATTTGATGTTGACATGGATAAAATTGATGTGTCCGGATTTTGTGTGACTCATAGGTTTATACTATGTCCCTCCTCACATGATGCAGCCACAGAAGATCAGGACACCTCTATTTTTCTGAAAAAAAAATAGCAAGTTTGGACCAGTGGAATTTTTATCAATCAACTTTGAATCCATAGAAACTCCAACGGCACAATAATTGCTAGAGTAAAGATGTTGTCCTCCGCACTCCAGTCTCCTAAACGTCTCCCCCATTCTAACTAACTTTGTCAATCATTAAACCACCTTGAAAAAAATGTAAAACGTGTAAAAGATGAGTCCAGTTTTTTCTTAAATACTTGATATCTTAGATATGAATACTTGATGAATTATATATGAATATTTGATATCTTAGGATATGAATACTTTCCATTTTGTATGAATACTTTCCATATATGTTGAATATTTGATGAGTCCAGTTTTTCTTTAAATACTTGATATCTTAAGTATGAATACTTGATAAATTATATATGAATGTTTGATATCTTAGGTATGAATACTTTCCATTTTGTATGAATACTTTTCATATATGAATATTTGATACCTTGAAAAACGTGTAAAAGTATGTCATCATGGATCTCATTTGAAAGAGAAAATTGTGTAGAACACGTTCGTGGTTTTAGATTTGCAAAATTCCTCTATCGTCCCAAAAATTGATTAGATTGAACGGAGAAAAAAAAATCACCTTGAAAAACGTGTAAAAGATGAGTAGATATTGTGTCCATTTTTTTTTTTAAATACTTGATATCTTAGGTATGAATACTTGATGAATTATATATGAATACTTGATGTCTTAGGTATTCATACTTTCCATTTTGTATGTGAATTAATTTAATCAATGAATGTAGCACTAGTGGTGTCCCCAATGCAGTCTGACAGTTACTGCCCCCGAAAAGTAATGGTCCTCAGTTTGTATGTGAATTAATACTTGATATCTTAGGTATGAATACTTGATGAATTATATATGAATATTTGATATCTTAAGTATTAATACTTTCCATTTTGTATGTAAATTAATGTATGTTGAATAGATGTCTGACAGTTGTACTTTGACCGTTAAGGGGACGTTTAGAGGACTGAATGGGGGGACTGTTAGTCGATCCCTAATTGCTAAATCATTTCATGGGTTTTTACTAACGATGAGCTATTTTAAATTAAAAAGCACATACTTCCAATTTTGATACAGAAAAAAAAATAAATAAATCATGTTTTGAGTTATTTTCACAACAATAGCAAGTTGATACTCAAGCAGTTCTCTTTTGAAAAGTTTGCAATTAAAACAAGATGCACAAACACCTGACATTAGCCGACTCCATAAAATAGGGAGAAAAACTGACAGTGCCAACAAATTATACAACATACAGAACACCTGCACTCAAAACACGCACAAAGCTAATACGTGAAGAAGCAAATTGATAGCAGAATTCGAACCGGTTAGTTTTTCTTTTTGGAGTGCTTCACAAGCCAATCTATAACCGAGTCAATATTAGTAGAGTCCTTGCATGATATCATGAAACAGCCGACCTCTCTATCAGTGATGGTCACCAGGTTCCTACAGAACAATAAAATATCAGCAACTCGATTCCCAAATTATTATAATACCGTAAATGGCCCTCCAAGCTATGAAACCAGAAACGTATTTCTTTATGTATTGATATTAGAGAAGAGAGAAGAGAGAAATAGAGATTGAATACTTTGTATTATTGATCATATTCAATTACAGAGGTGTTGCTGTATATATAGGCAGCATAGAGGATACAATGTAACTACCTAACAGTAACTACCTAACTGCTTTGACTGGAACCGAACCTTTGACTAAAATCTATACAAAGCTGAATACACACTGAATATAATCTTCTAACATCCCCCGCAAGCTGAGCTGGGGTATCTTCCAGCGTAAGTTTGGACCGTAAGAAGCCAAGTCGAGCCGAGGGTAGAGCTTTTGTAAAAATATTAGCGAGCTGATCGGTAGAAGCAATAAATCACACATCTAACTCTTTCCGAGCGACCTTCTCATGTACAAAGTGATAATCTATCTCGATATGCTTCATTCGGGCATGAAAAACCGGATTGGAAGCCAAGAAGGTTGCGCCCAAGTTATCACACCATAAAACCGGATTCGACTTGATCGGAACGTGAAGTTCATGAAGTAGTTGTTTTAACCACACTAGTTCCGTGCAAGCGCCAGCCATACTACGATATTCGGCTTCCGTGGTAGATCGAGAGACGGTTGTTTGCTTCTTGGAACCCCAAGAGAGAAGGTTGGACCCAAGAAAAACACAAAACCCCGATGTAGAGCGCCTATCATCCGGGCAACCGGCCCAATCCGCATCGGAATAGGCATGTAAATCAAGAGAGGAGTGAGAACTAATGTGAAGGCCGAAATTAAGAGTACCTTTAAGGTATCTTAGGATGCACTTGACGGCATTCCAATGTGCATCGGTGGGAGAGTGCATGAATTGCGAAGCCTTGTTGACGGAATAGGAGATGTCGGGTCGAGTAATCGTGGCGTATTGAAGGGCCCCAACAATACTCCTATAGAGATGAGGATCGGCCATAGGACTCCCATTGAATTTAGAGAGTGGATCACCTTTGGAGAAAGGAGTAGCACAAGGCTTGGAGCCATCCATTTTGGAGCGAATGAGAAGACTTCGAATATATTGCGGTTGGGCAAGTGTGATTCCCTTTGAGGTTGGTGTGACTTGAATGCCCAAGAAGTAGTGGAGAGAGCCAAGGTCTTTGAGGGAAAATTGAGATGAGAGAGAGGAGATGAGAGATGTCACAAGTTTCTCATGAGAACCGGTGACTATGATGTCATCCACATAGACCAAAACTAGAGTAATAGAGGAGGAGTCACCACGAATAAAGAGAGAAGAATCGGATTGCGAAGCCTTAAACCCGAGATCAACAAGTACGGATGCAAGCTTGTGAAACCATGCACGAGGTGCTTGCTTGAGTCCATATAAGGCCTTTTTGAGAAGACACACATGATTGGGATAAGAAGAGTCGACAGAGCCCGGAGGTTGTGACATGTAGACTTCTTCTTCGAGATCACCATGAAGGAAGGCATTATTGACATCAAGTTGGCGAATGGGCCAATGATGCGAAACGGCAAGAGAGAGAACAACTCGAATCGTGGTAGGTTTTACAACGGGACTAAAGGTTTCATGAAAGTCGATCCCTTCTTCTTGATTATAACCCTTAGCTACAAGGCGTGCTTTGTAGCGTTCAATGGTCCCATCGGCTTTCTTTTTTATCTTGAAAATCCATTTGCAACCAATGACATGGCGGTTAGGATGAGAAGGAACAAGAACCCATGTACCATTTTTGGCCAATGCATTGAGTTCGTGAGACATCGCTTGACGCCATTCGGGATGTTTATTGGCTTGAGTGAAGGAGGTAGGCTCATCAAGTGAAGAAGAAGTAGACGGGAGAGGATGATTAGTAGTGAGGTAGGTAACATGATCGGGGAATTTTTTTGAATGCCTGGAGTTGTCACGCTGTCGAGTAGTCATTGGGTGAGTAGAGAGAGGTGGCTGACATGTGGCAGGTGTGAGAGAATTAAATGAGAATTCTCTGTTGAATGATCTCCAGCGCAACTGGAGGGAAGAGGGTCGGACTGCACTGGAGGAGAGGTCAGGAAAGTGGCGGCATGAGAATTTTGAAATGGATCCGGATCCAGTGCAACAAGAGGAGTATGCGCAAGAGGCGGATCAGTTGCATGAGTTGAAGGAAGCGCCTGGGATTTGGGTCGCCTAGAGTAGGTGCGGATGGGATCCGATCCAAGTGGGGGAGTAGCCGACACAGGGATGGAGCCAATGAGAAATGAAGGGGCATGGTCAGGATCCGCTGCTGGTGCAGAAGGACCCGAAAAATGCCTGGAGGGTGCAGATGTTGTTGATGGTAGTTTAGAAGGCCGAGATGTAGTAGAAGGAGATAACTCGGCAGCAACTGGATTATCTGTGGCCACTGAAGATGGCAGAGGATGCGGCAAAAATAGTGAAGCATCAGGTTGAGAGAGTAGAGGCAGCCAGGTGTGAGTATCCAGAGGCAAAGTGCTTGGCAATTCAGAAGCTTGGTGACCTGAGCTGGCAAAGGGGAATTGGGTTTCGTCGAAAATTCAGCCTATCTAGCTTGGTAGAGACCGGTATTGTGATCTGAATCACATGATCAAAGGCAGCGGAAGAGGGAGGATCAAGCTGAGCAGTGGAAGTGTCGCTGTCAGCCATGATTGGAAAGAGCAATCTTGCTCAGTAATTAGAGAGAAAAGGAGAGATGGTCGTCTGATACCATATTAGAGAAGAGAGAAGAGAGAAATAGAGATTGAATACTTTGTATTATTGATCATCAACAATTACAGAGGTGTTGCTGTTTATATAGGCATCATAGAGGATACATTGTAACTGCCTAACAGTAACTACCTAACTACTTTGACTGTAACCGAACCTTTGACTAAATCTATACAAAACTGAATACACACTGAATATAATCTTCTAACAATTGATCATATTTGTGACATGGGATATTTCTACAAGAGTGTTTTTAAAAAATAAGCCCAAATATAGGCAAACCAACTTAAAATGAAAGGAGTTCATTTTGTAAGAAATTCTTCCACTAAGAAGTTGGACCAACTTACATTGCATCCACCAATTCCTCCTTGGATAAAGCTTCGGCCTTGTCAATCTTATTCCCAAGGACCAACAAGGGGATGCCATTCAATGATGATTTGCATAGGAGATCATGCAATTCACTTTTTGAGATATGCAAATTGTCTCGATCTGCCACATCAACAACGTACCTACACTCAAGAAACAGAGGTTCAATGTAACAGCCTTGTGAGCCTTGTCTAAGTACCAGAATTTTGCATACTTGACTGTAACAAAGTTCACCAGAATACTACAACTTATGCTGAGTGGGTGTTGAATAAATGCGGTCCTCAGTATTTCTACCCATGGCACAATAGCAAATCTGAGCTGCTCACAATGGAATTTAATGTGTAAGGTTGTTTTTTTATGTTAATTTCTTTCTTTTTTCTATTTCTGCTCTGTTATTATGGTTCCCTTGCACATGAAAAATTTATATTAACAAACTCTTATTGAAAAACAACAAAGAACTAACAAACCACATGTACAGAAAACCATTTTTTTTTGGGCAAAATTATTGTAAATAAAGCAGGAAAGCACATACACAATTGCAGAAACAGAACGGCAATATCTCTCCCACATACTACGGAACCTTGCCTGGCACCAAGATCCCATAGTTTTATCGTCACATTTCCTTTGGCAACTTTTCTCATATTAAACCCAACCTGTATAGAATTTACAGTAGAGTAACATCAGTATGTTGCTTATGTATATGTAAATAATAGAGAAATCTTTGGAGAAGTAAAAAAATCTATATTTGCAGATTATAATCAATATTTCTCTAGTTTGAAAACTGGCACACAATTAGGTTTGCATTAAATTGACACCGTGTTAAAGCAAATATTCAACCTGCTGACAATGACCAAATTGGTACTGACCAGAGGATGAACCCACTTAACAATTTTATCAGAGTTCAGAACTGAAAAGGAAATGCCCTTTGCTTGATTCTGATCAATTTGGTCTCAATCCAGCAAGGAAAGATAGAGAAATTACTTTCAGTTACCAGTTTTTCAATAAATGTACCTTGGTGACTTGGTCAAGGTTGTTTGCTATTTGCAAATAGCCCAATTTGGTCTTAGGCATTAGCTACAGGTATAAGAAATATTTGGGTTCATGTGCAAATGAAAATGCTGGGTATGATTACAAAAGGAGAACGATTTAATTTTTCCCATAACAATGTCAACTTACAGTAGGAATCATATCTTCGCTGTATCCACCGGTCTGCACATGAGCAAGACAAAAAAGAGTATATACATCAATTAAGAGTAATCATTCAAAAGAGGGGACAGAATTGATTTTGGTTCCCCCATAACCTTAGTAATGATCTTGTTTTAAAAAATTACTATCTCTCTCAAAGGCGGCAAAAAATCAATAAGGAAATGCCCTTCATTGTATTTTCAATTTTTCAAACATCTTATTATTCTTTCCAAAAAAATATACTAAAAAGTAATTTATGATTCCTATTTAGAAGTGACCTAATTTCGTCATATTAATTTATCTAGCCTCCTATGGGAAGCATTCTTATATGGCCCTCAAATGTGAAAGCGAATCAAACAGCAACACCTCAACTTCAATTGCTGGGATTTGACAAGGAAAAGGGAGCTAGGTGAAAACCCTAGAAAAAGCTCGGAGAACTTTATCTACCTAACTGCTTCTCCACCTTGCTTCCATCTCTTCTCTCTGTCTCGCTTTTCTCTCCATCTCGCGTCTCTTGATTTGATCGGTGAAACCCTAGATTCAGGATTTTAGTGACAGTTCAAGTAATTTTAAGAGAAGTTTGCGGATTGTTTCCAGTTCTTTGGTAATGAATTCCTCGTAGGAGAGCATACAGAACAGACATTATCTGTTCCATCCACGTCCGTATCTGAATATTATCCATACATATCTCATCTGCATCCGTAAATAAATTATCCGTATCCGCATCCACATTTGCATAAAATTATGCTAATACAGATATGAATAATTTATAGTCCTCTAAAAAGATGTCGTATGGATCCAAATCCAGAATAGCAATGAAAACAAGGGAAGCCTACTACATGCTATTGCTACGAGCTTCTTATTTCGGGAGGTGACAAATTATTAAAATTTCTATTTGTGCATCTCAAATTCAAAGTTCCTTTTATTTTTCTTAGTGTTGAAATAGCCCCATATTCTAATTACTTGTCATATATTATAAACATGAGATAATACATGCTATGGGTACTTGGGTTTATTCTAAAATACCTTTTTTTCTTCTATTTCCATATCTGTTACCTTTTGTCTTATATTGCATATGTGTTAGTAGTATCTGTTATTTATCCGTTTTGAATCCATCTCTCAATTCGTATTAGTCAAATCTCTTTCTACATATATATAAGGAAAAGCTTTTAGCAGTAATCGTTCTAACTACACCCCTGATTCCTCACATCAAATAGAGCTTTCTGTCAAGAAAATTCAAATCTAAACAATCTCTGGTGAACTCTTTTCTACTGAATCATCTGAAATCTCGAAATAATTGGTTCCAAAACAAAGTTAATGTCTATCAAGTAAATTTCGACCGAGTCACTCACATTCTCACACCAGTGGTTACCTTTTATGTATTTGTTTGGTTACAACATATGTCCTTTCTTATTGGCTTGTGCTAATGGAATGGCTCATTATATAGGAACCTAGATAAAAGGTTGGTTGATTGCCAGATATTCTAGTGATTCTGTATTATCTGGGACAGAAACGCTGCCTCAGAAATAAGTTCATTTGTTTTAATGCCTAATATAGTGTTAACAGTTAAAAAAAACCACAAGTCAGGAGACAGCAAGGGAACTTAAGAAAAAGAAAACAAAGATTCTTCTCGTACCCATATTTACTAGGTCCATCGTTTGATAGCTAATTTATCTAGGAGGATCTTTTCTGATAAATTGCAAAAATGACAAGATTGTTGGCTGCAATTCTTTAAAATTCAACCAATATAATACGCACCTTTCAAAAATCATGCATCTGAGCACATTTTTTTTTTAATTTAAGGTTCAATCAGCTGATGTTTTCATTAAGTATCTTTTTTAAGAAATTAATTATAAATACTATTTAATACGTACAGCAATGACATTGACCAATGATGTTTTCCCGGCATTCTGAAGCCCAATTAAGGATATCTCCATCTCTTGCTTGAAGAAAAGGCTACAATTGAAATAACAATATTAAATGTCAAAGTGACTGAAATTTTCACTATTGATAAAGCCTGATAGTTTACTTCACAGATTGAAAATTCAGCTCTTTTTTCAAAAAGATGACAAAATTAAACAACAAACTAGTCTGAGAATAATACAAGGGCAATATTTAAAATGCATGACTACCTCAACTTTTTCTCAAGCGGCGTTATCTTTGTTAAAAATGACTGAGGTCTAATTTATTCTAGACACTTAACTCGAGTGTACTACTGAGAAAAGGGTCGTTTCAATTCGACCAACAATATACATGAGAAAAAATTGAACAAGTAAGCAAAATTTCGGATATGAAATTACCTTCGCAGCCAATTGAGGAAAGCTTCCCACAGTCCCATGGCGATAAGAGCAGAGAAGCGATGGCGATCCAAAGAGAATAATGCCTGATTAAGGAGAAAGAGGAACAATGAAAGGAGATGGTACTTTTCGGTAAAATTTTGCTCTCGCGTTTACCTTTATTTTGAGATCAATAAGTAGCAGTGGTGCCGGAGAGGCTAAGAGTCGGAGAATAGCCCTCCGATGCAGCCAAGTCTCAGCTTTGTACTGGTCTCAATGTTGACGGGGTTCCTCTCCAGTTTTATTACAACCGGACCGACTTCAGTACCGGCCAAATTGAGGAATTGAGATCCTCCCCGATACCGTAATAGGGAATCTTTTAGAATTATTAGATCTGGACTGTTCTTTTTAACTTCGCACGAATCTCAAAGCCCAATAATACTGCCTCTGCGATAGCGGGAATCTCAAAGCGGATGGGGTGAAATGAGGAGAATCTTTTACGGTACCGGGAGGATACTTTTCCCAAATTGAGGGTAGTAGGACCGTGATTTTATTTTTACCCAAAAAAAATATATTTTAATATAAATAACCAGGTTTTTAAAAGATTTTTATTTCTACCCAAACCGCTAGGATTCCTAGCGGCCGGAATTCTTAATTCGGACCGCTAGGATTCCTAGCGGCCCGAATCTCTTTTTTTTTTTTTGAAAACTTATAAGTATGGCTCCAGCTGCGTAGAAGAGAGAGAAAAAAAAAAGAGGGAGGAAGGAAGAGGGAGAGGGAGAGGGAGGAAGGAAGTAAGAGGGAGAGGGAGGGGAGCTCTGAAGGAAGAGGAGGAGGAGACGGAGAAGTCTGTCAAGTCAGGTAATTTTTTTTACATACGTATTTACTGTTAATTACATACGTATTTACTGTTAATACATACGTATTTACTGTACAGTATGTGAACAGTATGTACAATACTGTTCACATACTGTACACTACTGTTCACATACGTATTTACTGTACACTACTGTTCACATACGTATTTACTGTACACTACTGTTCACATACGTATTTACTGTACACTACTGTTCACATACGTATTTACTGTTCACTACTGTACACTACTGTTCACATACGTATTTACTGTTAATTAGTGTTCATATACGTCTATTCACAACTGTTCACAATTGAAATCAGTAAACTGACCAAATATTTGTCATTTATGAATGTAGTTTATTGGCCATGTCTATTGCAATTTCAATACATTTTGGAGGAAAGTTCATAACTGACCAGTATGGAGTACGTTACTGACGGAGCACCCGGTCTGGATAGTGGTGCTCCACTATCCAGAAGCACACCAGCGGTCCCCTGTAGAGCCACATCTCCTGATCATCCGCTACAATCTGCGGCAGCCTCCCCTCAGTGTATAGCTCATGGTACGGAGTCCAGCTCACCTGCGTCTCACCCAGACTCTGAATCTGAGATCGGACCAACCTGATACCTGCTGTCTTTCCGTGAGGGTTGTCCTTGTACAAGTGATGTCCGTACCATTTCATGCCGAATGCCGGTCGATTTCCATTTTCGGGCTCTCCCCATGGATCCTCGTTCGGCTGAGGTACCCCCACCGGTAGCCGTGACCACGACCAATGCTGCAGAAGCAGCATTGGCCCGTAGATTTGCTTAGTTTTCCGCTATATTTTGAAGAATACTAGCCGTCAGGGACAAGTTAAATAATTAAAATAAGACAACAAGTGCATGACAAGGTAGGTAATTAAAATAAGACATAAATAGCATACTGACCTTGCAACCGTGGCACAAGTTGGAGTAGAGATGTGCTAGGACAGCCCCACCCAAGTTGTACCTGCCGCTCGACGGCTGAAGTTCTCGCAGCAGCTGTAGGTACATCATCGGGATGGTATCACCATTTGAATCAGCAAACATGACAGAACCAAATAGGTCCATCACGAATCCCCGTGTGTATCTGTAATATCAAAATTATAGAGCAACTCATTTTTCCGCATGAAACAGAGTACAAAATAAATGTAATACAAATTGTTTGTATGAGTACCTCTGAATCTCGATCGGAGTGGAATCGCTACCTAGACCTCTGGCAAACATAACTCGCAGCTTCGTCTTGTCCAGACAGTACTTGAACTTCCCCCCGTTGCTGCGTATATCTGGCTCCGCTCCCAACAACTCAGCGAGCATGTAATTAATCATCATGTCATCTGGATCTGTGGGGTCAGATATGCCACCAACGGGCACGCCCTGGATAGGCAAACCCATAGAGCACTAACGTCCTGGAGAGTCACTGTCATCTCTCCAAAAGGTAAGTGGAACGTGTGCGTCTCGGGGCGCCATCGCTCCACTAGTCCTGCAATGAGGGACGCGTTAATGGACTTAGTCTCCGACTGTAGAATATCGACCAAATGCTGCACCCCCAAATTTTGCAGATACGCCTCCATGACCGAGTAGTACTGCATGTCAGGATACCGACCCCTGGCATTTATAATTGCCTCACTCTGCGTTCAAAAAAGTAAACAACATGAAAACCTAAAAATACAAAATTCAACAAAATACAAACTTAAAAAAAAAAAAAAGTAATCAAGTACCTCTTTAGATGCCTCTGAGACTCGGTGCTCATCGTGAGGCATCCATAATAAAGGACTGAAATGATCCTTGCTGTCAGTGGGAATGGGCTCATCAACCGGGTCGGCTGCGGGTGGTATCCTAGGCCGTCCCCTAGCCATCCTACATTAAAAAAAATTAAACATGCTACAATTGGCTAAAATATGCTAATTGCGGTAAAAATATGCTAAAATACGCTAATATGCAAAAAGATGACTATGGAGTCAATCATAACATGCATTATGCCAATAAGAACAAAGAACCACTCCATACAAGCATATTTTTATAAATTTGTATTTTTTTAAAGATAAGGTTTCCATTAGAAATGTATGAAATCAGTTAATGCAAACTAATTTCATTTCATACAAATTAATGCAAAATAAACTTTCAAATATACAACCAGCAAAAATAACTCATTTATTAGTTGCGAGTATAATTTGTTTAATCACACAAATTTGATGATACATATAGTACATATTAACCTTGGAACTATAGATATAGTTTTTTTTTTTAAATAGAAGTAAAGAACAAAAATAAGCTCGTATTATATAATAATATTTTATACAATTGTATGATTTTTGCAGCCTAATATATTTAAAAGTAATTTGAATTATACTTGCGCAAACATATATATTTTGAATTGCTTTCTCTTTGCACTACAATTTGAATCTTCCTTCTCTCACGCTTTAAATCGAAGAAGAAAAATAGACAATATTTTCAAACGATACAGCTAACTAGATTGGTTGATGAAAAAGAAACCATTAATATTATGTTTGGCAAATAGAAGATCTCCTTTAATATGGATCAGAATAGGAACAAAGTTATCAATTGAATATTCCTTGAACAATTTTTTTATTTGAATATCAAACATGGTCATACTTACTCAAATAAACATTCATAATCAGAATATAAACAAAGTTATATATTTCTTGAACAATTTTTGTAATCGAATATCAAACAAGGTCATACTTACTATTTCTAATAGCAAGAGAAATAAACATTCATGCTCAAAATATAACAAAGTTATATATTCCTTGAACAATTTTTGTATTTTAATATCAAACACAGTCATACTTACTATTTCTAATAACAAGAAAAATAAACATTCGATCATGATAAGAACATAAACAAAGCTATATATATTCCTTGAACAATTTAATTTTGTATTTGAATATAAAGCTATATATATTCCTTGAACAATTCCTTGAACAATTTTTTCCTTGAACAATTTTTTCTCACAGATGACTATATTTCATTCACTAAGCATTATTAACCTACTTCTAAGTTTACACAGAAAATTCAATCATTCACAGAAAATTCTAAGTTTAGATTGAGAAATTGCACAAAGCAGAAAAATTGCACAGAAATTGCACAAACCAGCAAAATTCTAAGTGAAGAGGTGGAGGGGCGGCGAGGCGGAGGGGTGGAAGCGCGGCCTTCTTCTTTTTTCCTTTTTTCTGGCGGAGAGGCGATTTTTTTTTCGTTATTTCTGGCGGAGAGGCGACACAGAGAAGAAGAGAAGATCACGGGTCGGGTTAAGTTTTGAATTAAGATTTCGGGCCGCTAGGAATCCTAGCGTTTCGAATTAAGAATTCAGGCCGCTAGGAATCCTAGCGGTCCGAATTTTTAATTCGAACCGCAAATATTCCTAGCGGTTTGGGTAGAAATAAAAATCTTTTAAAAACCTGGTTATTTATATTAAAATATACTTTTTTTTGGGTAAAAATAAAAATCACGGGTAGTAGGATATAGAGTTCGTATCCTCTGCATTAACTCAAAAGGAATCTTTTGAGTTAATGAATCTCAACGATGCGATCTATTTAAAGATTCAGGCAGATTAAATCTGTATTAGTATTGAAATAGGCAAAAATCAGATTGTCTCCGTTTAAAATTAGACAGTTGAGATTCATTAACTCAAATATTTTCTTTTGAGTTAATGCAGAGGATACGTGTTCGTAGGATATAGAGCACTTGACAATGAACAAAGTTTCAGAATTAATCGTCTATTAGTTCCAAAATTAAAAATTGTCATTTTTGCTTAATAAGAGAATATAAAATGCTAGAGATAAAAACAATTAATCTCTATATATAAATATAGTCATGATCTGATAATATTATTAATAGCGATAACATAATGAGTAGAACTAGGGTGCTCCTAAGCTCACCAAGCTCTTCGTGAGCGCGACTCTAAAACCTATCGAATTGACTTCAAATGATATTTTCAAACAGTTAGATGTTCAATCTATATTAAAATGTGCTTGGAGACCAAATTTTACATTTTTTGAAATTTTTTTACTATTATTAAGATGGTTTGAAAATCGCTGTTTTTATTAAAATTCTGCACCATTGGAAAACAGCGATTTTCAAACCATCTTAATAAATAGTAAAAAAATTCCAAAAAATGTAAAATTTGGTCTCCAAGCACATTTTAATATAGATTGAACATCTAACGGTTTGGAAATGTCGTTTGAAGTCAATTCGATAGGTTTTAGAGTCGCGCTCACGGAAGGGCTTGGTGAGCTTAGGAGCACCCTAGTTCTACTCATAACATAATAATGATGATGATACTAACGATCACCATGACAACATTGTAAAAATCTGAAATTATTAGCAAAATGCTAACAATAACAACAATTATAATTAAGTATTGATTAGTTCAAAATTAAATTTCATGTAAAGGAAGTTAATTTTTTGTACGACTTGAATATTTATTGTTATCATTCGTTCCTGGTATTAAATAGAAATTTTCCAATAAAATGAAAATTATATTAGGTATTTTTAGTTCTCTTCAATACATAATTGTTTAATTTAAGGTGTTTGGAGCCTTAATTCCAAAGCTTCTTCAGTTTCATTTTATTCCTTTATGTCAAACATGACGCGAAATGATATAAGATCTCGATTATTCGAGAAATATAAATAAGGTGTACGTAAATCATAATTTACTAAAATTGTGTCCACCTTATCGTTCATACTTCATAGCACAAAAAAGTACAATGAAATCGACAAGTCAAAAGGCATGAGTTGGCTACAGGTCAAAAGCAAATGCGATTGCAATATAACATCATAAATTTTCATATAAAGACATTTGAGTGTAACATAAATAATTCAATGCATTGTATTATATGTTAACTAAATATTCTCTGTTGTTTAAAAGAAGTTCTTATTTTTCATAGATGAGTTTTATTGTCACTTATTTTTATTGTCTTTTAATGTAATTTTTATTATCTTACAAATTACTTAAATAATCTCAATTGTTAAAAGAAATAATATGAATAACTAGTCTTTGGTATAGTGATAAAGACACATGATATGTTGATTTGGGAGGTCATAGGTGATCATGTGATTTGAAAGGTCACAGGTTCGAATCCGGATAGAAAATTTTTTTTTGTATAATAATAGGGGTGTAAAATTTGAAGACTTGACCTCCCATTTTTCTTTCAAAAAAAAAAAAAGAATCTTATTTGTCATAGATGAGTTGTATATCATTAAATAAGAAGAGAAGAAAGACCAGTTCATATTCATTCACTATTTTTATTATCTTTAATGTAATTTTTATTGTCTTATAAGTTAAGTAAATAATATCTGTTGTTACAAAAGAAATCTTATTTTCATAGATAAGTTTTATACCATTAACTACAAGAAGAAGAAAGGACCACCTCAGTTCATATTCAGCCATTTCTTTTTCATCTAATGTAATTTTTATTGTCCATTAACTAAAAGGAGAAGAAAGAGCTACCCCAGCTCATTTTCAGTCGCTTATTTATCTTCTCAAATCGGGATAGATAAACGAATTGAATTTCTATTGTTGGTCGTGTGAAGAAAATGGACAGATCAGTTTTTTTCAACAGGAGAGGATTGAGGAAAAAGAACATATTAAGATTAGGAAGCTGCTAACAGTCTCCGGACATCAATTTCCGAATTATCTCTAGACTTACAAAATTCTGTAAACTTCAATACTAAATCATGTAAACTAATGCAACGAATTCTGCAAACATAACGTTCCATTACCATATGGTTCCCAAAAACCTCTACTTTAACCTCTACTTTAGCAACTTTAACTGCTTTGACCAGGACTACTTTTAGATCTTTAACCAGGACCACAGGAACTACATCTAGAAGATCTCTAATAGTTTTCAAAACTAGTAACTAACAGGGACCACTTTAAAATTCATAAACAGTAACAGGTAGATTTTTTTTCAAAATTCTTTTATTCAAATTTTTTTTCCAAATCTGCTTCTAAATTCCACTTCCAATTGTTTTGAATTATGTAAACCTTATCAGATAACTCTGTGGACAGTTTCGTTGAATACTATAAACTGTTAAAAAAATTCCAAATTTTAATTTTTACAAAATTTTATTTTATTTTTTTAAATTTGCATCTAGATACTACTTCTAATTCTTTTAAATTCTATAAACCTTATCACATAACTTTATAGACAGTTTTGTTGAATACTATAAATCAGTAAACTATTTCAAATTTTAATTTTTTTTTTAAATTTGTATCTAGATGCTACTTCCAATTGTTTTGAATTATGTAAACCTTATTACATAACTCGGTAAACAGTTTCATTGAATACTGTAAACCGTAAAAGAAATTCAAATTTTAATTTTTTTTCAAATTTTTTTTTAGTTTGCATCTAGATGCTACTTCGAATTATTTTGAATTCTATAAACCTTATCACATAACTCTGTAAACAGAAGCTTTGAATTCGGTAAACTAAATAGTAAACTGTTAATTTTTAACTTTTTTAATGTACTGTATCCAAAAACTACAATTTTATTTTTTTTAATTCTATAAACCTTACTGTAAAACTCTATAACGTGATACTGTAAACATAACAACTAACCTCATAACAACATAAACAAAATAAATTGCAAATAAACATAATTTCTAAATATAACATTTATTACAAATCAAAGCAAACATAAAAAAATCTAACATAACACTACTTATCATTTAGCACCGCTTCCATCAACAACCGGCAATCCGAAAACACCGTATATTTTTGCTCCTTCCCCATTGATTTTTTCAAAATCCAATGATTCCCATAATGCATGAATTATGTAAACCTCAATCAAGAATTATGTAAACCTAATGCATGAGTTTTTCAAATCTAAGATGATCTCAAGTGTTTTATAACCTAAAATAATATGTCAAAATTTTGTAAACCTCAGTTAAGAATTCTGTAAACCTAATGTAAGAATTATGTAAACCTAATGCAAATTCAAGTACAAGCATGAATTTGAATGTGACCATACTTCCAAGTTACCACTAGGCATGAACTCCAAGCTGCATGAATTAAACTAAAAAAGGATGGTTGGAGCCACAACTGTACAAAAACCACCCTACTCAAATTCATCTCTGTAAGTTCAATGGTGAAAAACTTTGCCACATCCACACCCAATAAGCTATACAAAAACCTCACTCATACCAGCATCCAATAAGCTATTTTTAAAGAATCTTAGCCACAAGACCAACAATATACAATAAACTATGATTAAAAAAAAGTTGCCTTACTTATCTTAATAAGTATTTGAGTAAATGAATAATCTGATGCCAATGACAACCCAATATAAAACATAAAATAATTAAAATCATCATTCAGAAGTCAAGAGAAGGCTTGTTTTGGTTTCTCCTTTTGTAGTGCGATAAGATGCCACTATCTGTAAACATAATGAAAACAAAAGACAAGTAATAAATTGACCGACCAAATACACTGAAATGATTTAAAACAATGGAAACTGTTAACAGTCCTCGGATACCAATCCCTGAATTATCTCCGAATTCACGAGATTTATAAACTTTAATACTAAATTATGTAAACCAATTCAACAAATCCTGCTCAGTGATAGCAGAAAGTAACGACTGACAACTAGAAAAGAGAAAGCAAAGATCTCTGAGAACTGGCGCTCGTACCCTTCGAATACCTCGCTCATAGCTTCTCCTTAGTTACCAAATCGAGGATTTCCCTTTTTTTTTTTTTTTTTTTTTTTCTCTTTGAACTTTCTATTTACAAGCTCAATCACCACTAGCTATTCAACGCATGAATATTTGATTGCATACCTACAAAGTATGCAAATTATGATTATGGCCCAAATGATGATGTTTTCAAGCTCCAAATTAGAGAGTTAAAAGAATCTAACTTTAGAGCCTATATTGGTAAGATTGTGAAGAGAGTAGAGAACGGGGTGAGAGATCGAAGGTTTTTAAATAAGGAAGACAGTTGGGTTGAAAACGTGTCGGCAGAGACCGTTGAACACGCGTAAAATCTTAAGCGGGAATTTTACGGGGATTGAAGGTGGGGGGATTAGGGGTGAAAACGGAGCGGATACAAACGAATAGTGGTAAAACCAAATTCATATTCATATTTCAAAGAGCGGCTACAAATACAGATACATATAGTAAACACGTGTCATAATGTAAAATCAAATCCACCTTAAATGGATACGGATATGAAGCGGATAATCTACGAATACGGATTTGAATACAGATACAAAACGAATAATTGTCGGATAATAATGTTATATGAACTTTAAGATATAAATAATAATTAATAAAATATAAATATGAAAATAAATGAATAATTGTTAAGTTGATGAAGAGATTGATGTTGAAAAGATGAGAGTTATTCCATTGATATGATATATAAACAAAACATAAGAAGTAGTAACAAAAGATAGTGTTGTGTAGTGATTTAAAGCTTGGTGGCTAAAACCCTCATGCCGCAGCACAAAGGTTTGAATCCCCTTGAAGGCCAAAAAAATTCTTATACACTAGCAGGTTTGCTTTAATTTAATGGGTTCCGGATAGGTTAGTAGTAGAGACCCGTATTTATTGGATTCCGAATAAGTCCGCATATCCGCTCCATTTAGGTATTATTATCCGTATCCGAATTCGAATCCGAATGTCTTCTAGATATTTAATAATTATCCGGATCCGTATCCGTTTAAATCCGGATTAGAATAATAAACGGATTCGGAGCAAATATCCGTTTACAGCTCAGGGGGGACAATACATTTTCTCTTAAGATTAAACAATAAATAAATAAATAAAATAACGTGCCCTCTGAGCTCTGAGTCCCGAAATTTTTATTGTTACCACACAAAAAAATCAAAATTAATTCATTACCACCCCGCTGACCCTTTATTCAATACTACCACCCCCGCTAACCCAGTTCGCGCACCAAATTGGCTAGTGCGCGGACTGGGTTGGCGCACCAGGTGGTGCGCAGACTGGGTTGGCGCACCTAGATAATACAGCATTCCTTCTTTCAATCTTATAAAAATTTGGAGGTGGGGCCCTCTTACATTCTCTCTCCTCTCTCTATTTGTTAGAAAATTATAAAATAATAATGGTGGGGCCCATAAATTTATAAATTAATGCCATATTACTTTTCTCTCCTCCTTTATATCTTATTAAAATTTGGAGGTGGCCCTCTTATCTTCTCTCTCCTCTTTCTATTTGTTGAAAAACTATAAAACAATAATGGTGGGGCCTATAATATAAATTAATGAATTAATTTCGGCAGCAACATGTTGAATTGAATTTCGGCAAAAAAACTGGTGCGCCAACCCAGTCCGCACACCAGCTAATTTGGTACGCGAATTGAGTTAGCGAGGGTGGTAGTATTAAATAAAGAGTCAGCAGGGTGGTAATGAATTAATTTTGATTTTTTTGTGTGGTAACAATAAAAATTTCGGCTCTGAGTCCCGCATTTAGATTAGAACAATCAAACCGACAAAATACATTTTCTATTGCACTTGACTTGGGCTTGGAGAAAAGATCGGATTCATTTTGATTATGACTGACTTCTGGGACGACCTTGAACTAGATGATGCCTCGTTGTTCAAGAAAAGGATGTTCTGGACCTGTATAGGCCAGATTTGACTTGCATATCCTTGTGTTGTTGAATGTGTATTCTGGGCTTTTACTTTTTCCTAGCCCACAAAAACCATCAGGCCCATCACACGAACGAATTGATTTCTCTCTAACGAACTTTTACTATACTCAACTGCCGACGCAAATTTTAGAGTAATTCTTTTGTCTAAACGTTCCTTCCATTTTAACTAACTATGTCAATCATTAATTAATGACTTTAACCAATAGTTAGTGGTCCCCATCTAACTGTCAATACCCACTGGCAGAACCACTATTATGAATACTTGCTCGATTAGGTATGAATACTTGTGTGACAGATAACTCAAAAGTATGTCATTATGGATCTCATTTGAAAGAGAAAATTGTATAGAAGACGTTCGTGGTTTTAGATTTGCAAAATTCCTCATAGATCGTCAGAAATATTAGTTAGATTGAAAGGAGAAAAAAAAACCACCTCTAAAAACGTGTAAAATATGAGTAAGTGATGTGTCCAGTTTTTTTTTTCAAATACTTAATATCTTAGGTATGAATACTTGATAAATTATATATGAATATTTGATATCTTAAGTATGAATACTTTCCATTTTGTATGTGAATTAATTTAATCAATGAATGTAGCACTGGTGGTGTGATCCACGTGACTTTTTGGTTGTGGTCCCTAATCCAGGCTGGTCGTTACTGGCCCCGAAAAGTAATGGTCCCCATTTATATAGTGATCCCCAAATGTTATGATCCCCTCCAATTACTTTGTTTCAAATATTATTTAACATAAATATTCTTACTTCATTGCGTAGGTATGAATACTTTCAATTTTAAGGATGAATAGATGTTGATAAATTACAATTAATTACAGTTAGTGGTCCTCAGTTGTACTTTGCGCGTTAGTTAGCGGGGAGACGTTTAGGGGACTGAATGGAGGGGACTGTTAGTCAATCCCCAAATTTTAATGCTCTAGTACGGAGTTTGACGCGCGACTTTGTAAAGAAGTGAACTAGGTATAAATTGACCGAGTTAAATATGTGCGATCTAGAAATTATTTGACAACTCTTTATTATGATTTTTTTATAATTCTTAAGAATAAAAATTCTAATTAGGAAAACATTATAAACATAATTTATTTACATGTTATGTCTATAATAAGTGATGAATTTCTTGTATATATTTCGTTGGATATCAAATGACTTAAAAATTTCAACAGTCTTTGATGCACCATTAAACAATATTAAAATTGTCTGGAAATTTAATGCACTAAAATTCAAATATCTAAAATTGACGGTCATTCGATATTCAAATATATTAGATTTTTTTTAAAAAATCATGTCAAGTGATCCTTCCTATTTTTCTTATTTAGTGTGAATTTTGAATATGTATATGAATTTGTGTTGCTTGACACTTGTTTTAAAAGATTTAAACCTGATTGACGATTGTTCATTGTGAATTAAATACAATTTTTTATTTAATTGCGTTAAATGTGAACCTCATAATTTTTTTAATTTATATACATTCAATATTTTACGATCAAAATTTGTACGTGTGGAATAAAATTCGAGCATGCATCAAATCCACAACGATGACGAATTGACAACGTGACGCTAAAAATTGTTAATAGCTCCACCACAATATAACCATTTTTATATGTGAGCACAACTGATATAGCAAGGATTATGTTATTTTTTGTGCGATGAGTAAGTGGATGTGACATTCTTTCAGAGCAGTTAGTCTTAGCGATATTTTTTTAAACAAATTACGATTTTTTTATGCTTTTAATAAAGGATAAATTGAATATTTTATAAATTTAAATTAGTTTTAATATAAAAGACAATTAAATGAGTAAATTTGTGATTTTTGAAAGTTTAGAGGGAAAAATATGTAACTTTGAAGTTTAAATAGTGAATACGTAATTTTGAAGTTTTTGAGGGGTATACGTGAAATTGCCCCATAAATTTAATATGACGGGATTAGATATCTTACCTGATCTGATCTGTATATCTACCATCGACCCGGGTTTGGGCCTACTCCAGCCGTAGTTGCTCCATGATTGAATTTTTTTTTTAGCGTAGGTTTTAGATTCCACTAACGATCGCAATTAGGCCAGATTCAAAATATCTTACATAACAAATTTGTTATGTGTTTTGGTAGGCCTTGTGGCTTTCTTTAATTACATAAATTTTGTACAGAGAATTATTATAGTTATTTAAATTTGTATATCCTCCACAGTAAATGTCACATTAGAATTAATTATTTAAAAATATTTGTTTCGTCTATACGAGCGTAATTAGTCTAATAGTGAGTATATTTTTAATATACGTGACATCCGTTTCTGAATATTTTTTTCTGCTCTATCTTATTGTTTGCTCTAAATTATGAAGACATTGAATCATGTCGGAAAAATTAAATGTATACAAGTGGATTTAGATATTTGGACGCAAGGACGGATTTAGTTGGATCAAACAGGGTAATTGACTTCATTTATATTCAAAAAAATTATGTTTTATATATGATTTTCTATGTGATTTAGAGTAAATACTATGGGTGCTATAAAATTGATTTTCATTTGCACCATAAATTTTTTTATGATTGATCCCCATAAGATGAAAGTCTGACTCCACTCTTGTTCGGACGCACATCCCTTCTTCCATAGATATTCAAATGAGTTATTGTTTTTTCCTTGATATTTTCTTAATCAATACGAACAAAAAAATGTCCTATGTTGATTATATTTGAATATATTTTGTGAGCTTCTTTATACTTTCTTCCATTATTTCTTTGTTTCAGCGAATTAGCATTATTTTAGAAAGTATAATTACGAATTGAAAAAGTATACGTATCATTTTACAAATAAAAAATGTTAGTAATGTACATTGTTTTAGTGAATTGAGTTATATTGACATCAAAGTACATGTATATTATTATTTTTAGAATATTTCTAATTACGAAGTTAATAGATAATGTATGTTTTTTGGGACAGAATTTTATTTATTATTTTTAAGATGTAGATTGTTTGTTGTATTAAACAGAGTTAATTGCTTAAAGGTTGTTTGTTTAACTGCTTCCTATATTTTTCTGAATTTTATACAAGATGGTTAGTGTATTAGCATTTTTTTTTACAAGTAACAAAAGCCTTTACTTAAAAGAAAAGTAAAGGCTAATTCTTTCTCCTTTCTAGTAGACTAATTCTTAGAGAGAATTAGCCTTTACTTTTTTTTAATTATAATTTATAAAATTCGAAACAGCCTCTTCTCTCTTTTTTCTTTCTCCTTTATAAGCAAATATACTAAATAATTTATAAGCAAACTCTAAAAAAAAAAAATAGTTCGGACCGAAATGTCATTTCGGTCCGGATTAAAAAAACATTGAACCAAAATAACATCTTAGTCCATAAGTGTTACTCCGAAGACTACACCTATTTTTTTAAAAAATTGTGAAATAACTTCGGACTAAATTGCCATTTCGGTCCGGAAAAAAAAAGTTCAGACCGAAATGACATTTCAGTTCTTAAATTTTTATAAAAAAAGATAATTATGTTGGTTTCATAATTTTTTTTAATTATGGTTTATAAAAAAGATTCTATATGCATGGTCTAGCTCTTCAGAGAAGAGGATAGACATGAAGACAGTTCTGTTACTTGTGCACTGGCAAAATAGCTAATAATTACGTTAGTTCGGTTTACGGATCTAGATCTGCAAGTGGGAGGAGGCCCCACTTTACAAAGCCCAATAGATCATTGATTAATGAGGAGAGAAACGGACACAGCTTATTGGTGTTCTTTTTAATCCCAAGCGGGTAGCATCGCGAGTCCCGTTCCCTGAAGTAACTCAAATATTGATTTTGTATTATGACCGTCCGATCAGAAACTGGGCCTATCCGGATCTGATTGGACGGTCCCGATCCAAAATCAAAATTTGAGGTTCCTTGGTGAAATGAATTGAGACACATCACACTCAATCAAACCTCACCACCAAGTTACCACTAACCTAAACTTAAAACGACAGATGACCTTTCCAGAAACGCATCGCACTTACACGTGCCACGATTTCCCACGAATTATCGTTTAACCACTGTTGTCCTGTGAAATTTTCAGACAGATTGTCAGAGGATTCTTTGATAGTACAGCGGATAGAGCTAGAGAGAGAGAACCTTGTCGATCGAGTTTACTGTGGTATTGGCTGATTTTGGACTTGTTAATCCTCTCGACGAATGGTTTATTTCGGAATTCTGCTCTGGAATTGCGCCAGGTACTGATTTTCCTCTGCGAAGATTGATTTCATTATATGGTTTGGAAATTTGCCGCTCTTCCTTTGATCTTTTTTATTTTTTATTTTTTGAAGAACTAGGAATTTAGCCTTTTTGTATCTTTGCTCGCAATTGACAATTGAGGCGTGATTTAAAGTGCTCAAGTTTCAGATATTGATTGAATCAAAGTGCTTTGTAACATTTCTCTTGATTTAGGAATTTAAGGTTGTCTTACAAATATCCCGAACAGGCTATCTTATCCTCCGAATAACCTGAATTTTAGAATGCGATTTAGAATAAGAATTATTGAACTGGAGCTGCTAGATCCGCAAACTTAATACAAGTAAAAGATAATAATTCAGGTTACTTTCTACTATATGCAGGCAAGTATTTATTAAAACCATATGAGGTTCCGAAACAAGCACCTCAGACCTGTAAAGAGATGCCGTCCATCTCTGCTCATTTGGTCTATTATCGGCATAGTGCTATTATTCCATTTGTACACTCTGAACCAAATGCAATCAAACCAAATTCAACCACCAATATACTACTCTGACCAAAATTCGATCACGAAAGAGTTGGAAACAGTAGAAGAGGAGGCGCTTCATGTGACAACAGCCAGGAGCCGTCGCAACCCTCGAGCAGTAAGAAGAAAAGGCTCGCAAAAACCGCCAACGATTATTGACGAGTTTTTGGATAAGTCAACAGAAGTGCATGAACTATTTTTTCCTGACATGAGGAGTGCCATCAATCCTCTGGCTGAGGGGAATGACAGTACGGGTTATTTCTTTCCGGGTCAGATTTGGCTGGACACAGATGGGAAACCAATCCAGGCGCATGGAGGGGGCATTTTGTATGATGAAGAGACAAGAATGTATTATTGGTACGGGGAGAATAAGGATGGCCCCACGTATCTGGCTCACCAGAATGCAGCTGCACGGGTATGTATGAAAAAATTTCTTACTTTTGTTTTATTTATTCTGTTACAATACTTTTTATTTTTATGATGTTGTTCAATTGTTGTACATTGTAATTTTGTTACAATAATCTTAGGTCTGATACAATTCTGCAGGATTATGCACCAGTCTGTGGTGATTGGTATCTAATTGATTTCAGTTTTTCCCCTGTTTGCTTATTTTTGAGTTAATAAGTTCTATATTGCGGACTAAGTTGGATATAAATTAACAATTACGGAACAATATTGGTTCTGCCTTATGCTGATAACAAGTTGCAAAAATTTGGCTGTCTGCCAATGCCATGCATGATTCCTTCCTTCTTGCAAGAGCACATTTCAGCCTAGAATTTTTTTTAACTTGGAAAAGGCCAACATTACCATGACAGGTTTGAGTCGAGATAGTTAAGGATGCTGTTAATGTTCCCCTCCCATTTTCATCTGTAAAGAGTTCCCCTCCCATTTGGTCTCTGACAATTTAAATTTGCACAATTCTGGTCTGAAAATTATTTCTTCAGTAGAAAAATGGGCTGAAGTCCCAACAAATGCTAACGTTGAATGGGTAATCTATTAAACTAGACCCAATAACAATATTTCTGACAAAACTGGATGGAATCTGTAATTATAATAATTCTATGTGAATGGGCATTTTATCTAATGAGATAAATAGCAAAAAGACTCACACTGAATGAGCATTGGACAGATTCTCTTTCATTTATGTAAAATGATAAAAGGAGACCAAAATGGTACCAGTTGGATATTCAAGCACCATACTGGCGCTTCATTACTGTACGGACCAAAATTAGATACCAGTCATACTATCATACTTAATGAGACCAGTAACCAAAAGAATAAAAAAATTAAAATAGTTCTTTTTGTTCCCTTTTATTGTAGTTATCACAGTGGCATGCAATTTAATATTTTTGTTAACTTCATCTGTAATTTGTGACTCTCTATTGTGCTGCATCAGTAAACTAATAGAGTGTAGGCTGAATCTCTAATTGATCTTCCTATTAATTAACAGAAACTCCAATCTTCTACCAGGTAGATGTAATCGGTGTCAGCTGCTACTCGTCCAAGGACTTGTGGTCCTGGAGGAATGAAGGAATTGTTCTTCGCGGTGAAGAAAAGGATGAGACTCATGATCTCCACAAATCCAACGTGCTAGAACGCCCCAAAGTAATATACAATGACATAACAAAAACCTATGTCATGTGGATGCACATAGATAATGCAAATTACTCCAAGGCATCAGTTGGTGTTGCCACAAGCCAAAACCCTACTGGTCCTTTTCAGTACTTATACAGTATGCAACCACATGGCTGCGAAAGTCGTGACATGACCATCTTTAAAGATGACAACGGAAAGGCATATTTGATTTATTCTTCAGAGGATAATACTGAGTTGCATGTAAGTCCGCTTACAGATGACTATCTCAATACAAGTAACGAGTTCAGAAGGATTTTTGTAAGAAGGCATAGGGAGGCACCGGCATTATTTAAATTTCAAGGTATTTATTACATGATCACGTCTGGGTGTACTGGTTGGGCTCCAAATAGTGCCCTGGCTCATGCAGCAGAGTCAATGATGGGTCCATGGGAAACCCTAGGAAACCCCTGTATGGGAGGGAATGTAATTTTCCGTCACACAACTTATTTTTCACAGAGCACTTTTGTACTCCCGCTTCCTGGGCTACCTGGCCTGTTTATTTTCATGGCAGATCGATGGAACCCGGCCAATTTGAGGGAGTCTAGGTATGTGTGGTTGCCTTTGGCTATAGGGGGTGTATCGGATGAAACCTTGGAGTATAGTTTTGGGTTTCCTTTGTGGCCAAGGGTTTCAATTTATTGGCATAAAAGGTGGCGGTTGCCAGATGGATGGAGAGATTTGTGAAGTAATGTGTTAAATTCTTCTGTAAACAGACATCATTTGTTCGCAAATTAGTCCCAATAAAGTATTCATATTAGAGTTGATGTTGTAGATTGTACATGTAGGAAATTTTGTCATCAATAACGGAGATTAAATTAGAAAAATATTCTGTAAAATAATATCCTGACAAAGAGCTTTATGCTTATTTACACGGTCAATTATAGGTTAATATGAGGATTGGTCCTTTTCTTTTCCTTTTTTTTTTTTTTCGAATTTTAGCCCTTAGGCAGTATGATTGGTGTTCAGTGCACTCGAGTCATTGGTATTTTGTAAATTGAAAGATCTCTTTTAGAAAATTATCTGGAGCTATATTTTCGTAGTTCATTATTTTGTTGAACTATTAAGAGAGAACACTGGACAAAATTGCTGTCGACTTCTGTTAGTGTCCAAAATGAAACTATCAAGCTAACTTGTTCTAATTTCCTCATGGAAGTACAGAATAACTAATAGTACTTTCAAGGATAGCAGATCGGTGACATGCTGAAACTATTCTACAAAATCACTTCGGAAAATCAAGTACTGGTGCTACGCTGAGAGGCTATGAATCCTAGATGGTAGCACTTTCCAACTTAAATAATTTTCTGATAGTCTATCCGGTTTCAATTTTCTATGGCAATCTAAATATCTAATACATTTTTGAGTTTTGATCCAGACCGTCTGAGATGCTCTGACACGAATCTTAAAGGGTCCAGAACCTTCAAATAATAATGGCCCACTGCGTTATCCCCGAATAGGCACTGGACACGTTTAAACTAAAAAATTGAGTTACTGTAGGGAATCCGGACCTGGAAGTAACTCAATTTTTTAGTTTTGATTCAGACCGTCTGAGATGCTCTAATCCGGACCCTTCAAATAATACTGACCCTGCGTTATTCCCGAATAGACACCGGACAAGTCTAAATAAAAAATTGGATTACTTAGAGAATCCGGATCAACTTATAATTAGTTTCTAACTTTCTACTTGTGGAGACAAGGATCTTTTGTTGTGATTGATACCGTAGACCCTTGTGCGGTTACATGAGTGTGATTTTTGCAGACCAATTGAATTTTCCACAAAATTATTTGTCAATTTACAATAGATCTCAATCACAAATAAAATTGCTTCTCGATCTAAAAAAATAACGATTTTGTCAACTAAAGCTTAATTACCGAAAACCTGCAACGATCTGTAAAATTGTAGTAATAACTGTTTGATACGCTATACAAGGCCACACAACGAACCTTCCTTACCTAAATAGGTACTGACACTGTCTCAATACTTTTTTTTTTTATGAGTCTCAATACTCGACAAACTTATTCTTCCTATGCGCTGGTTTTCTGACCTTACCTCATTCAACCAAACTCCCAAGTCCCTAGTCCCAACACCCACCAACTACTCGTTTAGGATTTTTTTATTTAGAAATAATATATTACGAGTAGAACTAAGGTGTTCTTAAGCTCACTAAGTCTCTTTGTGAGTTTAATTTAAAAATCTATCGGATTAACTTCAAACGACGTATCCAAACTATTGAAACCGATCTACTTCATGAGTGATGCGTTTACATGTCAAATTTTAAATTTTTGAACTAATTTAGTATGAAGTCAAGCGATAAAAAAGATAATTTATAATAATTTTAATGAGTTCATTTTTTTACCGCTTGACTTTATACTAAACTAGTTGAAAAATTATAAATTTGACATATAAATGCATCACTCGTGAAATAGAACAGTTTTAACGGTTCGGATGTATCGTTTGAAGTCAATCCGATATGTTTTTGAGTTAAGTTCGCAAAGAGACTTGGTGAGCTTAAAGAACACCTTAGTTCTACTCAATATATTACTTTTTTACTAGAAAAAAAAGGAACCAGGTAGGTTTTCAAAAAATAAATAACACTGAAAAATTATTAGTGTAAACTTAAAAATAATACCTACACCGGAGAATTTCTACGGTGTAAGCAACATATCCATTTACGTCATTTACTTGCAAAAATATGGTTGTGACCGGATGGAAAAAATTCCTTGTACCAAATTTTTTAAATTCAACGATGCAAGCAATATGCCCATGTTTACTCCGTAAGCCCGTAACATTTTTTCGGTGTTACCCATTTTTCGAAACCTACCCTGCTCCTTCCCTTTCCGGCAGAAAATAATATTTTATTTCTAAATTTAAAAAAAAAATCTACTCGTTTAGTTCTGAATTGGTATTGTGAAAACCACCAATCTAATATGAACCAGGCTTCAACATCTGCGTACAGCACCAGCTCCGTAGAAAATAGCCTCTGCTAAGATGTCAATTTATTGCCTCTCAATACCCCAATCGAATATATCAAAGGAAAAAAAAAAATGAAGAAAAAAAAAAAATGAAAACCATTTGAATTCTTAGAACTTCTATTGAATTCCGTAAACAGAAGAATTGTAGTCTACTAGTACCCATAAAAGAGTATTTCCCAATTCTCAAATTATTATATACGTTTTGTTCTTTTAGGGGTATTTGTCAGGCCTAGGGGCAAGTAAATTGCTCATAACTCGTAACTCGCTCATAACTGGCTCGTTAAATGCTCATTAACAACTCACTATAACTCACTCATTAACAACTCGCTTATTAACTTAATGAGCCGAGCATGAGCATACCTCAACTCAGTCATAACTCGCTCATTAAGAACTAAGTTACATTAATCCTGTCACATCTAATCCACTTCCTTAATAGCTGTTAGTATATCCAGAAAAATAATATTAAAAATTTACAAATTTTCCTTAAACAAGCAGAATTACAATCCCATGCAGTATTTCTTAATTTTCTTTGATTTCGAACCATACTCATCAATACACTAGTCTCAAAATATAACTCAAAATTTAATCACAAAAAATTTGATCATTAATACACGGTTCTAAATTTGTATATTTTTAAATTCTACATTTTTATTATTGTTTTTATAATGCAAATTTGCAGATATGTGACAAGAAATTCACTTTGAGTATATGACATGTAGAACCGTGAGAACGACAAAAATATAGTTGTTTGATTTTGTTAAATTTACTTATGGATAATTTTTTGTTAAATTATATACTGTTAAATTAAGTTAGATTATGATAATTTGTTAAATTCTATAAATGAAAATTAATTTTTGAATGATGTATTTTAAACAACTTGGCAACTCGGCAACTCGCTCATTATCAACATGTTCATTAACAACTCGCTCATTAAGCTAATGAGTCGAACATGAGCATACCCAACTCGCTCATGCTCACTCATTAATCACCCCTACTCAGGCCGCTGAGAAGATGGTCCCATATAGCAGCTCTTTTAGGGTAGTTTAAGAGCCCAAGTCAGTTCATTAATGGAACCTGATGCAATTGAATTCTAAATAAAAAATAACAACACCGGATGTTAACTTGCACCCCCCGCAGTACATAAATACGAAAGTACTTGATACTTTCCGGAGCTGCTCGAATCATAACTTCATTACTACAACACAACTACAAAGAGTAAGATAAATTGGGGATTACCACAAGTATTCAAGGAGTAATTGCATGGTTTAAAAAAGTTAAAACTTAGCTACATTTTACAGGCCTGACAAAAAAAAAAGTTAAAACTCTCTTCCGACACGTACAAACACCATTTGACATTGATGCCACGCATTTGTAAGTTACATTTTGACTACCTGAAAAGATATATATAAATTCTCAGCATAGTTCATTACATTCAAAAGAATTCAAGAAAGATAAAATTATAGAATAAACAATGCAGACAAATAATTCAAAATGTAGATAGAAGAATTTACCCAGTAAAAACTGGTTTCAAAATCTACAAGGTGTAGGTAGCCCTACGCAGTCTGAAACCAACTTGCATTGACTGCTCATAATCTTGTAATCCATCTTAGAAGGAAAAGAGATGGCAATTTTGTTTACAAGTTTCTCCTTACCAGCCTGAGAAGTTATTAAATTCACCAGCTTTCCTTTTCTTCCTTGAATTATCTACTACTGCTGATACGTCATCTCCAGCAGTAGCCTCAGCTTTAGAAATATTACGGGATTTTAAATATTTCCCAACCCCACCACCTTTACTGGCAGTGGCTACTGAGCCCGTGTTACTAAGCCATAAGCCAACATTGACCTAAGAGTATACATAATTTTTTAACAGTCAAGTAATCAGAGCAAGACAAGGAACAAACAGAAACTGAGAATGAATTAAAAGATGGCCCTGGTGTTTCCCAGCCAACACTTGCTTATAGTATGATACCAGTTGGTATTGCTACAATACTTCAGGTCGCATGCTGACACTTCCTGACTTGGTGCCATTCAGGTCTTACTTTTGTCTAGTCTTACTTTCATGAGAAAGTTGAGTCCAATTTAGGGATCACTAACTTGTTTGATATTTGGACAGTCTTTGTCACTAAACAGCTCCTTAGACCAAAAGAACATCAGGGACCATTTGGTACTACAACACAGGTAACCACCAGTATATAATATGTTTAAATGGAGGGGATGCAAGAAATTACATTGTCTTCTTCTGCATTTTTATTCTTTTCCTCCTCTTCCTTTGCCTTCTCTTCCTCTTCATCAGGTTCTGTATAAGGGTTCACAAAGACCGTTACACCTGTTATTTTTATCTCTTCCTGGAAACAAAAAAGACAATTGGAAAGAGCAAAAATTAGGATTAACAAAGTCTTAACCATTAAGTTCAAAAAGACTTTTCCACATTTCCCTTTTTTTTCATGCTTATAACAACCACGCGAAGTTTCAACTTGTTAGAAAATAAAAAAATACTAACATACTTATTTGCTTAAAAACATCAGAGAGTCCTTGCATTTAGGCATAATGCAAGATGTGCAAATTGAGAAAGTCGTATGAAGCATAACCACCAGTTTTAATATTATGTTATCTAACAATACTGGATTTGAATACTTCGCCAGGTACTACCACAGTCAACTTGGTAATCAACAAAAAATAGAATTACTCACCAATGGACGATCATCATCGTCAGTAGGCACCTTCTCCATAGTGGCAAGAGTCGTCAGACCACCTACAACCATGCCAAAAACAGTATGCTTGAAATTAAGATGATTGGCCGACTTGTACATGATGAAGAACTGTGACCCATTGCTGTGGGGGCCGCTGTTAGCCATGCTGACAACACCTCGTCCTGAGTGCACCAGCTTTGAGTTCAGTTCGTCTTTAAATGGCTTTCCCCATATTGATTCTCCTCCTTTACCAGTGCCTGTTGGATCACCTCCTTGAATCATGAAATTCCTGTGAGAAAAATACAAATAAGGCCTTGAGTACCAATTCCTATTCAACAGTAGAACGACTTTTGCTATATCTACATTTGATACTAGTTAATAGAGGTTTTTTAATGTCTTCTCTTTTTTTCTTTTTGTTACACAATAACCAATGACTACAGACTCAGATGGCAGTTCTAGCGAACTGTTAAAGAGTGACTATAATATAAAGCAGTATTCAAGAACACGGGAGCACTACAAAAATAAGGTGGCCAAGTTTTTATAAAAAGCATATACATCACATTTCGAAAATATAATTCACTACACAAAATGATGTTTTCTATTAAGAAGGCTTATAATATTTGGAGATGTAAGGTGCCAGTTATGTGACCAGATCAGCAAATAAGGAAAAAAAGATAACCAAAAGCAGGTCCAAAGAAGTACCTGATACTCCGATGGAAAATAACCCCATTATAATACCCATTTTCACAATGTGTGATGAAATTCTCACACGTCCTTGGAGTAATATCACAATGGAGTTCTATATTTAGGTCCCCATGTGTTGTATGCAACTGGATGTATCCTTTCTTTTTTGGGTTCTTCTCAACCTTGATGTACTCAAAATCATTGTTTGTTACTGGAGTGAAAGCAGTAGATGTGAAAGAACGTGAGGCTGCTCCCGTGGTATAACGACTTTGAACCTGAAATGTTTAACTGATATTGTAATTTACAAGAAAAGATAAATCTTCCATGAAACTCGGTAATAGTTGCTTTCTTTAACTGTCAGATTAAGGGTTCCTTGAGTAAAATTCTTTTTGTGCAAATTAGACTTCTATTGTACTGTGTTAAAGCATGTTACTATCATATTAAGGACTGACAGTCTAACAACTAACAACAAAAATACACAAAAACACATTCAACTTTCATATCAACTCCAAAATTCTATTCACATGTGTGCAACATCAAAATTTGCTTGGCTTATTTTAGTTCAATTCAGGCTTGCAAAGAAATTGTCCTATCATGTGGGCAACATTGCATAGTTTAATATATAATGCAACGTTTCCTTCAGGACCATCAAACTAATCAGATAACTATTTAGGTGCTTGTCTGTACATAACATCGCAAACAGCAGCCAGATAGTAACTAACAATAACTGCTGAATGTCATTCCCAAATATCATAAATCATTATCCATTGAAAATAAAACCAGGATTAGAAATTTTTAATCTCAGTCATAGTCTCGTAGAAAATATAAAAGGAAAATTAACGGTACCAGTTTTGCATTGACTGGGGTGCGATCTCCAGCCACATGCAAGGCAATTCTAGCAGCTGTCTTCTCACTAGCTCCTGCCTTTGCTGCAGCTGCGCTCCGGCCATGAACAGCTGCCGAAGCAGCATCAACAATGCTAAAACCTTGCATAGGTTTATTCTCACTGGATTTCGAGGTTTTGTTCTCAGTTTCAGATTTAGATGCCGCAATAGCAGCTAAAGCGGCCGCCCTTTCCTTCTGAGCCTTGAGGCCACCACCTCCATGTAGCAAAGCTAGTTTAGCCTTCTCAGTCCCAAGTTCCTTTAACATTTGTTTCAGGTCACCTGATACATTTATGTTATAGGTTGGGTCTTCCTTCATTTTCCGTAAATCTGAAAGAAAATGTTTACTAATTGTAAATTTCTGTCCACATTGGAATTGTAGCCACCAAAAGCAAAAGGACAAAACCTATACGAACCCATTCTTTAATTTCTATTTCGTTACATGATTTTTTCTTGTCTTAAAATTAACTATTCTTCTTCTCTTTCAATGGAACTGGACTTGTATTTACATGTTTTTCTTATATGTTGGCTTGCAATACACTACAAAATGGGATTGTTGTTTGTCTGTCAAATTAAGAAATAAAAGCAAACATGGGACTCCAAAATCTTATGTCAGGCTTTCCATAACAATTGAACTGCACTGAGCAACATTATATAAGCATACAAAACCTGACATGTAAATGGTTTTTCTGCGATAAGTCCACTTAACACCAATTAAATCATAGTAAAAACAGGAATATAGATCCTCACCTTCTTCATCAAGTTTAATTCCCTTCTTGACATGATCAAACTCTACAAGAACCTTACTATCTAGCTCATTTGGATTCTGTCAGCAGTTGAAAAATAAAAAATGTCAAATTCGTTACATGAATAAGGAATATCAGGAGCACGAACCCATATTTACCAAGACTACAGAGCTCTAGTGCCCAATAAATAATGATGGTTCTGGTATTGAGTGTCATGCTAGATATTTCTCTACTAGCGTTGGACCATGTTAAAAAAGGAATTCCAACCCAGTTACCTGAATTGTTATGAGATCATCTCTCGTGAAGAGATCGTCAGTAAGCAACTCTCTCCAACTTTTGGTTTTAATGTTGAGTTCCTTAATTGCCTGCAATAGCACAGTCAGCACAAAAAAACGAAACAAAAAAAATTAATAAAGAAAGGTAACCTAATTAGCTAAATTATTTGTCAAACTTCCTCATAACCAAAAAGGCATAACACAGACCAGCCAAACCAGTATGCCAAGACTGTAAACCAAACTTCAGTACCAATACACAAGCACTGTAGTCCTCAACTTGCATCACAAGTGACCTTTAATTGGTTTTCTTTTTGCTTAATTGTGTTTTTTAAGTGAGCCAAAATATTCATGTCTCACCTCATAACAGAACACATTTCCAGTAGTCTTCACAGCAATTATATGAGTGAACTCCGTGAATACTTTGTTCAAAACAGGGCAATGGAACTCTCCTGAAACATAATGCAACTGACAAATTAGCACTATGCGGAATTATCAGTCAAATTAGTTAACTTAATGAAGCTGACACAATAGAAAAGTTCAACATTTAGCTGAATGTACAAATTTCCATGTTTTGCAAGCACAAAAGAAGCTTAAACAGAAATAGTTTCACAACCTGACTGGTTATAAGCAAATTGGACTGTCTTAACAAACTAGAAACAAGTTGAACAACACATGAATCTAATGGTACCTAAAAATTGTATCAACAGCCACGAGTGACTTGCATATACAACAGAACATCTAGCAAGTTTAAAGTCCATGAAAATTTAGTTAAGGTAAATCCCAGATCCAACATGAACTACTAGGAATTACAAAAAACTGAATAAGAGGAGGATAATTGACTAACCATCTGCATTTTTGTGGAAATTGAGAGGAATGAGGTCTTCGAACTTAAGAGGAGCTCCAGTAACTGGATGTTTCCCAAATTTCTTAATGTATGACATGATGTTCCTAGAGAGTCAATTAAATGGAGAATCAAGTTTAATAAAAAAAATGATTTTATTTTTGCTGTGTCCTTAAAAAAAATAGAATAAAACAAACTGCTTATAAGAGCATGATTAAAGATCTTACATCATATCAAAGACATTGCCATCAGCGGTACAGACTGGATCCTCAAATGGTGTAAAAGTAAGCCTGCATGACCATTTAAAAAAACAAATAATCATACATAACCTCGAGATTGGTGTAGATGAAACTAGGCAACCGCCAACACAAGTTAAGTCTCTTTTGGAGGTTTTACAGGTTCAATTTGACATCTTAATTGCACAGGATTTCTGGCAAAAAAATAAAAAAAAAACAGACATGTCGACACTCAAAATTACTTTTAACTGTACTAGTTGTCACATGGTATCTCTAAATTCAGAATTTTCAGCTTATTTTGTTGCCCTGTAAAATTATTCTGGACAATACATCTCCTTAAAACAGAAACAATCTCAAAATTGGGAACAGTTCAATTTCCTTTGCAGGTCCTGAAATATCATATCAATTGATGGTACAATTTTCGCCCAGAACCAAATATAAAACGCTACAGATGCGAGGAAACTGAGAATTGGAGAAGTTACAAGAGAGAGAGAGAGAGAGAGAGAGAGTGAGAGAGATACGAGCAGCAGTAAAAAGGTAAACGCTTGAAAGGGGTGCCAGCCTCCTTAGCCTTTGCGCCGCCCCACTCCGTCTTCCATTCCGTCTGAGTTATGAACATCCGGTCCTTGCTGTGCTGCTTCTTCCCCATCTCCGATTGCCTCGCAAAAACTCTAGCAAAGGTGTGGTGTGGTTGGAGGAGCCGGTAATCTGATGTGGAGAGTAGTAGAGAAAGCTAGGGTTTCTAGCTAGCTTTCAGTCGGTAATCTGATGTCAATTTCTTTTTCCTCGAGCGCGGCTTAGTTTAATTTCTGGTCAAATTAGCAGGGCAGTGCTGAGCAAAGAGCAATGGCAATCAAGCGGGAGGCAACGGGTTCGGATTTCGGTGAGGGGATCAAATTAGTGTGCTCGAGCGAATTAGTTTAGGTGCGTTTGTATATCCGATCCGTATTTGTGCGAATGAATTCAGGTGAATTTCAAAATATATTCCAATAAATTATTACGTTCGTGTAAAGATTCGAATCCAAAATTTATAAAAGTTTGATATATAAATTTTATAATAAAATATTTCGAACTGTTTTCGAAACTGTATATTATATATGGAGTAGAACTAGGGTGTGATGTGCTCACCAAGTCATTTGGTGAGGTCATTTGGTGAGCACACTTTCAAAAACCGCATTTTCAAAGTTCAAATAGTCGATTCAAACCTTCCAACGTGTTCTTCATATTAAAATGTGCTTGGAGACCAAATTTTACATTTTTTGGAAATTTTTTACTATTTTTTCAGAATTTTGAAAATCATCACTTTTCATTAAATAAAAAAAAATTCAAAAAACACTGATTTTCAAAAATTCTGGAAAAATAGTAAAAAATTTCCAAAAATGTAAAATTTGGTCTCCAAGCACATTTTAATATGAAGAACACGTTGGAAGGTTCGAATCGACTATTTGAACTTTGAAAATGCGGTTTTTGGAGGTGTGCTCACCAAATGGCTTGGTGAGCACATCACACCCTAGTTCTACTCTTATATATGTTAAAAGATATTAAATTAAAATTAGACAATAAGTTAGTTTAATTAAAATTGTTATTTTTACTCTTTACTTCGTAATACAAAATAATTATGTTTATTCCCTTGCATGTATCTGGTTGTTTTAAATATTTTAGCTCGAACATTTGTTGTGTGATTTGTATGCAATTTAAAATATGATATACAATTAATACAGATTCGGAATTGATTTTAAAATTCTTATTAAATAAGATACACATTAATTTCATAAATTTATATATGTATGGTTTGCTAAAATGCAGTTCGAATCCGATTTAACGGTACGTATTATATTTACATATTTTAGAATAGGAAAAATTTCCAGTGTGTCCATCCAAACTTGCAAAATATCTAATTTTCTCACAAATACATCGTAATATTCAATATCTTCGTACAAACTTAACTTTCTTTTTCTTCTATCACCTTCTAATTACATAACCTTTATTTAATTAATTTAAAAATGAGGAGGAATCCACTTACACTCTTTTTTGGTGACACGTACCAGATTACACCCTATATTTTCAAAGTTTTCAAAGTCCAAACAGTCGATCTAAACCGTTCAACATGATGGATATATTAAAATGTGCTTGCGGATCAAATTTTACATTTTTTTGAATTTGTTTACTATTTATTAAATATTTTACAAACCATTGAATTTTTGTATCCATATTAATAAATAGTAAAAAAGTTAAAAAATATATAAATTTTGATCTGCAAGCACATTTTAATATATCCATAATGTTGAACAGTTTGGATCAACTGTTTGAACTTCGAAAATGTAGAATGTAATCCGGTGTGACAAAAAAAATGTACGTGGATTCCTCCTTAAAAATTGAATTTACCAATGTATTCTTTAATTTTAAATGAAGGGATTAATTCATTACTTATAATTATCTTCTTCTCTCTACTTCACACATAATTATCTTCCTCCTCTCCTCTTCAATACGGAATCCACAGCTCCCGAAAAGGATGCGTTCTTTTTGCATCCGCAACTCGCTTCAAGACATAAAAGGCTTTTGGAGCTAGGATGGCTGCCGACTGCTTAGCTTCAGCCGGTGCTTGCCAGGTCAATCTTTCTTTCGAATATCATTGAAAACTATAAATTGATCTAGTGCGCTATATATTGTAGGCCATAGATTAAAATAAGTACACATACCATAAAAATTACTTTCTTACCGAAGCTGATGATTTTATGTATGTCAAAGTACAAGCGAACCGAGCAAGTCGTTTTGGCAGAAGAAATGAAATAGAGCTACGTATAAAACATTTCATAAAAGGAAGAATCTTATATTGATCTTGTATGTTTGAGTACAATGACATGATATTTATTGAAGGAATTTCATCTATCCCCTCAAAAGTCTTGAAATTACGTGTCTCCCTCTAAAATTCATAATATCATATTTATCCTTCTAAAGTTCAAAAACTCACAAATTTATCTAATTTATTGATTTTTCTAATAAAACTCAATTAAAAATTTTAAATTACCCATTTTGCCCTTTCTCCCTCTTTTCTTCTTCTCCTTTATCTTTGTTCCCAATCGAGTTCTTGAGAGTTGTAGGCTTACCGGATAAAGTTTTATGAAACCCTACTATCTGAATTTGACTAGTGTTTTCGCCTAGGAAAGAAGTTTGTTGGGGATGAGAATCAGCCTTCGTCTCATTGCAAGAATTGATCAAATTTTGTGATAAGGACGCAATTGCAGAATAACTAGCATCTTCACCGAATGCAATCTCAGGCTGATTTGGGACTTATCTCTCAAATTGGGGAAATTTTTTTTTTTGAGGAAGAATGCAAGTCAAAGCTCCCACTCAATTTATTAAGAATTGGTACAAAATTTTTGTAACACAGTACAAAGTAGAAAACAAACCATACTCAAAACATTTGAGTATTTGAAATTGAAAAAAAAAATACATGAAATAAGATAACAAAGCAATAGGTAAAATAAAAACATGAAATAACAAACTAATTAAAGCCAATTCTCTGGAGCGCCTTTGCGTGCCTTTGTGTTTCTCTATTTCTCTTCTCCAGTAATTATTCTCCACTGCACAAGTATTGTACGCCTTTGTTTCTGGTACCGGTTGTACCAATCAGCCTTACCACTGGACCGTATCAGTACCAGTCAGCATTACATGTCTTCCTGCTGTTGTACCAGTTCGGTATACAGCAAATTCGTACCAGTCCAGTATGTCACAGAGCTGTACCAGTTCATTGTGCCACCAGTAATCTGTGTTAAAAGTTGATGAAGCTGAGTTGCGTCTGTAGATCAACCCGCAGTTCCAGTACTGTTTGCTATGGCGCTGAGTCTATCAGGGAAAGGAGTGACGCTGAGAAGAGGAGTGCTGGGACCACCTCTACATGGTTACATCATTAAAGCCTGGTCGGAGTTTTTGCTTCCTCTTATTCTTCATCTCCTTTACATTATTATACTATCATTGTGATTAAATTTGTCTCTGATTTTGTGGATGACATCTGATTCAAGGGATTCAGATAAGGATTGGGGGCGCGCTGACACTCCAATTAAACCAATTGGAACTTCTTCGGTTTTACTTTTACACCAATGCAAACACCAATCCCGACAAGAATTGAAATTGGAATTGAAGTTGATTGGAAATACTGCTAATGTCCGGGATAAAGGGTTCGCTTGAACTTGGGGACAATGAGAGAAAGCCATCAAATCTAATTGTAATTTTTAATTGTATTCCTTTGCCGTGTTCTGGGAGGCATTGAATGCACAAGAGGCCGGTAAAAATCATTTCTTCAAGCTCGACGCTCAGACCCGATCATTTTTGTATCTGCACCAGTTATGTAAATCCTTGTGTACTATGTGTGCAACTTTTTATTTTGCTGGTTTTCTTCAGGTGAACCCAATCCACCACTTTGATTTCTACTGTTGTTTACAAGAGACCAATTGATCAATCAAATTGTACAAAATTGTATTTAGAAGAAACTATCTTTCAATAAATTATCCATGTAATACTAAAAAAAATATCAGTTTTTACTTTACCAAAAAAGAAAGTAAATGTGAAGTTCTTTAATTTGTGTTGTAGAAAATTTTTGTAAAATTTTCAAGTAAAAAATAGAAAAGATAGAAGAGAATTGCAATAGGAAGGGGAAATGTCTTCCTACTGTGGAAAATACAAGGGTAAGAAATGAGAAGAGAGGATCCATTCAAAAAAAAAGAAAATGAGAAGAGAGAATGTTTGCCTACTGTGGAAAATACAAGGGTATAGCTAATGGCTCCTATTGTGAAAAATGTCTCTCGTTTTCAATTAATGTCTACCTACTTTGGGATGCCTACTCTTGTATTTTCCATAGAAGAGAATTGCAAAAGAAAGGGAAAATGTCTGTCCATTCGAGAATTTTTTTCTGGGAACGAATAGAAAGGAGAAGAAGAAAATAGAGAGAAAGGGTAAAATGGGTAATTTAAAAATTTTAAATGAGTTTTATTAGAAAAAATTAATAAATTAGATAAATTTGTGAGTTTTTGAACTTTAGAAGGGTAAATATGATATGATGAATTTTAGAGGAAGAAATACATAATTTCAAGATTTTTGAGGGGATACATGGAATTCCTCCATATTTATTTATAGACTTGATTAAGATACAATCGTAAAAAACTTCATTAATCATCTCCTACCTACCACCATTACAATACTCAGTGTTCTAAATAGCGCGCTATAGCGCCGCTATAGCGTTTTTGGACCCTAAACGCTACGCTATGACATCAAAATGCGCTATTTGCGCTACAGCCGCTATAGCGACCGCTACAGCGCTACAGTCGCTATAGCGGTCCGCTATTCGCGCTATTTGCGCTATACAATATGTTTTTTTTTTAAAGCAATTTATATGGGTTTTAAATAAAGATAAAAAAAATCTCAAACCGAAATTGAATTTGTTGCTACTTGCTACAGATAAATCAATTTGAAATTGGGAATAGAAATTGAAATTTGAATAGAAAAAAAGTCCAAATCGAAAATAAAATTTGAATAGAAAAAAAAAATTATGTCATGAATCATGATGCTTAAGATATTTTTAATAGGAAAAATCGATAGTTTATGGTATTACTATGGATATTTTGAACCGCAATTTGAACTTTGTACTGGTTCAATATGAATATTATAATTTCTTAATTACTTTGGTGTTATTTATTGTTCTATGAGACTTTAGATAATGTTGATATTTAGTACAAATATTGAATATACGAAATGTAAAAAAAAAAAAAACGCTATTTGGAATAGCTTCCGCTATAGCGACGCTATTCGCTATAGCTTTTTTTTTAACCTTCCCGCTACGACGCTATAAACGCTATTTAGAACCTTGACAATACTAATCAACTCCTACAATTTACACTCACTATTATTTCTAATACAATCATCTATTAACATTGATATTTATTTTCGTAATTTCATCCCCACAGGAATTTGGAAATTTCTAAATTTACCCACGGGAATTTGGAAATTTCTATTTGCAAATTCTGGTCACGCCAAACAACCAACCAATGGGACTTTCTTATAGTGTTTTGACAACGGGGCGGTCCGGTCCGGGACGGTCCAAACCCGTCCGGTCCACGGGTCCAGCGGGTTGGACGGGTCCACGGGTCTGGTCCGCACGGGTTCGGTTTTCAGAGGCCGACCCCGGCCCTTGGTGGAACCACGGGTCCGGCGGTTCCACGGTCCGGGACGGTCCGGTCCGGTCCGGCGGATTTTTTTTTTTTTTTTGCTGTTTTTTTTTCTGTTTTTTTTTTTCTGTTTTTTTTTTCTGTTTTTTTTTGCTGTTTTTTTTTTCCAATTTAGTAAGTTTGTTTTGAACCGAATAATTTTTGTTATAATAAGACGAACAATTTATATACAAAAATTCATTAAATCAATTGCTTTAGGAAAAAAAAAACGAATTATTTGATCTTAAAAACCAAATTATTCTAAAACAATTGATTTAAAAACAAAAGTTACCCTCCTTTATTCCGGGCTTGGGACCAACTATATAAAATAACATCGCGGATTTCTAATTTTTTTTTTTTTAGTAATTTTTTTAATAATGAATAATTTAAAAAAGTAATTGAAATGTTTAAAATTTTAATTTTAGAAAAATAATAATAAAGATTGAAAGAGTTTAGAAAATTATACCGACACTACATATCTATAAGTTGTGGTGCATATACCAATAATCATTGTAAAATTCAAATTATTTGATTAATGATAATACTTGCATTAAATGTTATCATTTTTTATTAATAGGACATAGCATAGAGATATATTGAATAGAACTTGGATGTTCTTAAGCTCACTAATTATTTGGTGAGTTAACTTCAAAACCTATAAATATAATTTTATAACGAATCTAAATTATTGAAACCGATCTACTTATCGAGTGATGTGTATACATATTAAATTATAAAATTTTGAATTAATATAGTATAAAATCAAACAGTAAAAAAAAAGGTTTATAAGTTAATTTTAATAGGTTCATTTTTCATCGTCTTTTGAAAGCTTGACTTTATAGTTTATACTAATTAATTTGAAAATTTATAAATTTAACATGCAAACGTATCACTTATGAAGTAGATCAGTTTTAATACTTAAAATTCGTCGTTTGAAGTCAATTTGATAGGCATTGTAGTTAAACTCATCAAAGTGCTTGGTGAGCTTAAGAATACCCTAGTTCTATTTCAAGATATGTCACATTGTTAGTGTTTCATTTTAAAATTATAAGCTAGTTACATGTATTTGTGTTAAGTTAATATGTTGTCAACATATCCTCATCCTTAAATTTTAGGATTATGGTGCATTTAATGCTCTAACCTAATTATTGGATAAAAATTTATAAAAAAAAGTAGAGTTCTAGCCTTACTAACTTTTATTTATTTTCTATAAAAGATTCACATCTAATATCAAACTCACAATCTAGCATCCGGAGGATGTAACATTTTTGTCACTAAATTAAAGATTGATTATTTGTTAGAAATAACTTTAAAATTCAACTTTTGGACAATTAGACTATATTTTTTACATGATGCAAAATTATAAAATTTAATGCAAGTATTACCATTAATAATTAAATTGTTTGAAACTTACTGTGGTCTATATTTAATGGTCTTTGAAGGAATATAATTTAATATTTGAGTTATATGAAATTTGATGAACCATATATGACCAAGAACAGTAAAATGTTCAAAAATTTACATGCATGCATACAAATAAAAATATGATAAATAAAAAAATATAATTAACTAATAAAAAATATATAAAAGCCAAAAGAGTGCCTTGTTGACAACGATACGAAATGAATAATTATCGGATAATTAAGTCATATAAATTTTAAGATACAAATATCAATTAATAAATCAAAAACTAAAACTAAAAAATAAAATGGACGTCTCCATAGCAATATAAATGGAGAAGAAGTGAAACAAATATTAAAGAGATAAAACAATGGAAAAGTTGTGGGGATTGGGGAGGGAACGAGATCCGGTGCTTGCCAAACCACTGCTCTTCTCCTGCTTGCCTCTCTATCTCTCTCCTCCTCCTCTCTCTCCCACGTGACTCTCTCTCTCTCTCTTCTCTTTTTTTAGAGAGATACAGAGAGAAAGAGACGAGCAGCTCCCTGCTTTTCTATCAAGAAAAGCAGCGGATGCATATCCATTGGGGAGTGGGTTTGTGGCTCTCCAGGCTCCAACGCACGTGGAGCAAAATACCGGACATGTTTTGGGGGTTAGTCCCACAATCAACACTCAAGTTAATCTGAAGTCTATATATAGTACTGCAGTTCAAATAAAGTACTAAAAGTTGAAAAGCGGACTGATTGAAGGAGCGGGAGTGGAAAATGTTCGGATTGCTACAGTAAAAAGTCCGGGTTGCTACAGAACAAAATCCGGGTCCAGCCGGTTCGGCCGGTCCGGGACGGGACAGGTCTACGGGTTGAAGAAGGGGGGCTCGATCCGGGTCTATTGGAAGAAAACCAAACCGTCCCGTCCAAGGACCGGACCGTACCTAACCCCGGTCCGGGACGGGTCTGGTGCACGGGACGGGCCGGTCCACGGGTTGGTCGGTCCGGTCCTGAACCGGGCAGGTATTTTCAAAACACTACTTTCTTATTGATTGTGGTCAGCGACCGTACTAGCTTGAGCAAGAGCAAGTCCTTCCTAGCTAATTTCTATAGTTATTTAGCTCCTCCTATTCTCTTGCTTGTATGGATTATTTTAACTCCTACATTTTATTATTAGAGGTGACAATTTGGATCTACAAAGAGACTAAACGAGAGATACTTATAGAAGTCATTGACATCGGACCCATGCTGCTTGGGTATCAAACGGGAGAATACAAGAACAAATAATGAAAAATTCCAATCGGAAGGCATAGCATGAAAAAGGCAAGTCAATGAAAGTTAAAATCGAAATCAAAAGCATTGTCTGTGCAGTTAAATTACAACCGTACAAGAGAGGCACGAGAGAATACAAGAACAAAGACTGAAAAATTCCAATCGGAAGGCATGATGGTGATTGGTGACTAAAGCATGAAAAAGGCAAAGCCAATGAAAGTTAAAATCGAAATTGAAAGCATTGTCTGTGCAGTTAAATTACAACCGCACAACAGAGGGAACATAATTAGAAGTGTAAAACATCTCAACTTAAAATTAGAAGGTATATTGATCAATTCAATTTTAAAATAATTAATTAAATGTTAAATAATTAAAAGGAGATAGAAGAAAAAAATATTAAATTTGTATGGAGATATTATGATATAATTTTGATGGGAAAATTGGCTATTCAAAAGTTTAGATGAGCGCACCGGAAATTATCCTTTTAGAATATTATATTTTCATTTATGTGATTATTATGTTGATAGCCATTTGAGATATTATTTTTCTTACATGTTTGTAAAACCAGTTTTGTTGTGATGAGTTCAAGTTATTATATCCACTAATCTACGCTGTTTACTGCAATCTCTTACTAATATTGAGTCTCTTACTCTATTGATATAAGAGCATTTCCATAGACTTGTAAATTGAATTGCAAAATCCTAATTGGTAATTTCATAATCCTTTTGCATTCATTTTCATGAATGCAGTATAATTATAAATTCTGAAAGATTTTACTAAATGAAAGTTTTCATCTCCACTTTCGCTTTCGCAGCCAATTAAAGTTGTTGTCCATCCAGTAAGAGATAAGTTCGCAGCCACTTTCACTTTCGTAGCCAAACAATGGTGTTTTGGTTTATTTTTTTTCAAAAAATGTTATATATAAAAATTTCGGCTCCATCTACAATGATTTATTTGTCCGTACCGACAGTGCTGTAAAAAACATCCGTTTAGCCCAATTAATTATTGGCGGCGATCAAACCGTCACGAATAAGTTCATCGGAACGTTGTTTGTGGATGAGACCGCTCATCGGTTGATTTATCCGATTAATTGCCCTTTTTTGTTTAAAAGACCCGATCAATCATCCGTTTTCCGTTTTTATGACCGATTAGTCAGTCATTATTATTATTTTTTTGCATTTATCTGTTATATGTATAATACCCTATCTTGTCTTATTTGGATCTTTTCTAAATGACAATTTTATGAAATTTTATTAATTAATAAAGAATCTAAGTTAAAATAAATTTATTTGATAAGTTTGATGAGTTAAATTAATTATCTTTTAATAAATTATAAATATATAGCGAATACTATTATTTACCACACTGATACCGACTCTTAACTAGGAGTGTTTCGTATAGATCGAGTGAAGATATTTTTATATCCATATCTATCTAACACCAATCTTATTTGCAATCTTGTTAAATATTTGTTTCACATGTACTGTATTCTTACTTATTAAAATAATAACGAATAAATAATAAATAATTACCCAATAAATCGATAACATATATAATCTAAACTAAAAATATCACAAATAAATAAATAAATAAATCACTAATTCACGTTAAAAAAATCATACATAAAATATCACAAAATATAAAAAATTATAATTATTGATCTTATTACTTTTTAAATGAATATAAAACAATCTTCTGTAATTTTTTTTTGGTTTGAAGCCCGTAGACAAATCTCGCTGTAATTAATAAAACTATATAAAATATTACATACAAATCAATCTCATAATAATGATAATAATAACAATAATAATAATATATCATAAAATTAAAGTACAAATATCATTACTATATAATTTTACATTTAATAATTATATTTTAAAATAACTCTTATTAATTTCGAATCAGTAAATTTTTTTCTTAATCGGCCGGGTACAAGGATTTTCCTACTACTTCTATTGCGCGAAGTAGAGAACGAACCGAGGCGAATGTAATGGGTAGCGGCAGTCCGGCGAATAGCAGTAGCAGCGACGAGGACGGCGACACCGAGTGGCGCGCCGCCATCGACTCCATCGCATCCGTTGGTTTCGGGCTTCCTCAATCCAACGGCACCGCTACGCGGGAATCATGCGATGCGCATACCGGCGAGGAGGCGTCGCAAAAGTCAGGCCTTAAACTGTATCAGGTCAAGGTAAATTAGCGCTACCTGTCTTCCACTTTTCATAATATATTTTACCAGTGTTGCCATAGTCAAGGAACTTGCTTGGAATTTGGCTTAGAGGTGTGTGCCTTTGTCCTGGGTTAAGAGTTTATAACCTCGGTAAAAAATCGCATTGTATTTTCTCAGCCAAGGAGTGTTAGTTTCTGTATGTTTCTATCAATTCTTGTATTGAGATTGTAACATTTGTATTACTATTAGGCACAGAAGCTTCTAGATGAGCACTTAAGAAAGAATCTCGAAGTCGTCAGGATGCCAGACCTGCATGTCAATCAGGATTCTTCATTGGATGGAGGTGTAATCAGATTGTTTAGCAGTGCTCCTCCAGGAATAACATTGAAGGAAGGTTAGCTATTTTGAATTATTTTACCTTAAATCCAATTAATGGTGCAATTTGCGCACTCATCTTCATCCAAAACCTAAAACATATAATGATTATTTAAATTTAGAAAACCTGAAACATGAACTTGAAACATAAATTGAGTAAAGGAATCTTCAATCTGTTTCTGTTCCCTTTATTTCTGATGGCACATCTGTAAATTGCAACATACCATTCTCCGACATAAGATGGATTCAAGTTTGATGCATTTTGATCAGATTTAAAGATTGTGCAAAATAAGAGACCAAGAATTCTACCTGGAGAGGAGACTGACGAAAAGTCAAAGAAGGTCTATATCTTTGCATTTCATTTGTTCCCATATACAAGCTAGTGGTAAAATTTTTTAGATTGGTTGTTTGTGTAATCATGAATCCAACCAAAATTTTAGATTTGTTCCCATGGACATAGTACTGGTAGGGACAAGAAAGTTCTTTTGGGGGGTTTTGTTCTCTTGACTTTTCTTATTTTACAAATTGCTGAACAGATTTTTTTTTTATAAAAATTAAACTTACAAATAAAGTTGCAGTGTTGGTATTTAAATTGTTCAAAATGCTGAGGAGCATTGCACTTGTACTAGCATGCAGTGTCTTTTATAGGTACTAGTTGATGTATGGATACTGAAAAAGAATGCCCCATGTGTGGATAAATATTATTGTAGACAGCAACATATATAGGAACATATATAGGTATACTTTTCGCTTGATGAGTATAGGAAAAAAATGATGTTGAGAAAACCAATTTTCAACATTTAATTTAGCAAACTCATTTAGCTGAACATTTTTTTTTTTCCAATTACGCTTTCTTGGAATTGAGTAGGAGATGATCTTAGTTTATATATAGAAAATGTAAATGAAGTTATAGTACATTCTTAGCTACATTATCATGTGTAACCATGCCGGTCTTGGTACGGGTCGATCAACTTTTTCTATTTTATTCTTTTGAGGATTCAGTAAGCCTTTTACAGTAAATCCTAACCCAAAACGTACAAAAGCAGTCTACTGGGAAATGTATCTGGAAGGTTTTATACCATTCCCAGCACATGCAGTTACCTTGCACACTCAGACTAAGTTTCTTAGTGCTCCAATGCCTGATTTCAGTTCAAGCGCCAAATCAGCTCTGTAACTGTTGATGGGACCCAAGTAATTGTGTTGGCAAAGGAAGCATATGAGAAATCTCTAGCCAGATACAAGGCAAAAGAAGCTGCTGCCAAGGAAAAGGCTAGGAGGGAGGATGAAAGGGTGGCAGAGCTGAAGAAAATCAGAGGGGAGATGTGGCTTCCTTCAATTGCCAAACAAATGCAGGTGCTGTTTTTGACTATTAATCTTTAGGTATTCCGAAGTTGACTCAAAGAATTCTGACTGTATTTTGCTTCAGAAAGGTTGGGTCAGGGTTGGGGTTGAGGTCTTTGTGATGTGATCTTGATGGATTTGGGATTGTAGGATCTTGGGTTGGATTCGAGTATGGTGAACTCCTTCTGCTCTTAACAAGTAAAATTAGTTTTGTGTCTTATTGGATATGGTTTTCGAGACGGGTCAGGTTTTGGGTAATTCAGGTTCAGAAAGTTTGTCTCCCCGCTTCAAATCAAGTAGGTTCAGGTTAGTGTATCGGCATTATTTTTGTATGTTGCATGGGGTAGGCTTTTTGGTTTTGGGTCGGGTTGTTTTTTCAGGTTCAGTAAGGTTTTGCCTAATCTAAATCCAAGCCGATTGAGAATGAACCAAACTTTCATATGGTACTCTGTTCGAAGAGTTCTGGACTTATCTTTTCTTTTAAAATAGTGTGGTTTGAATGGGCAGAAATGGTCCTGGAGGTAATTGACGTGGTACATGATTTCTGAAGTTTTTTGTCAGTGGTGCTGATAGCTGAATTTAGTTTGTTGTGTGCTTTGTCCGGTTAATGATGATTATGTTTGGTATCAAGTATCTTTCCTTATATTGTTTTGTTTTGCAAACCCCCTTGTATAGTCAAAAGTTTAAACCCTGATGAACTCAACTCTTAACTTTGCAGGAGGAAGCTCGAAGAAAATGATCAGTGGTTAATTAATTTTTTTTTTGAAGTAGAATGGTTAAGTGTCACACCCCCTTTCCGGAGGTGCAACAATTCCTACTGCGTACCTTTTACCATTCAATATACGTATTATAAGACATGGATCTTTTTATGCATTGCCAATAGCATCTATTATTTTTCTCACATTCCAATTTATTTATAAGAATTATCTGACATTTTACAGTGGATGATGCTAGAGATATACCTTCTGCACCCTATCAGATATAATAAGCCCAAATCCCATACATTTAGGTGGCCTTGCTGTCAATTATAACCCCAAAAACGTTTCTCTGTCTTCGTTCAATAAACCTGTGAATCTCACAAGGGGAAACGCGTGAGAAATAATAAAGGTAAATTTCGCTGGAGGTCACTAAACTTTGTCCTTTGTCACGAATTGGTCACTCAACTTTGATTTGTCCTTTCATAGCCACTGAACTTTTATTTTGCCCCAATCAAGTCACCCTATAACTTTTCCATCCAAAATATTAACGGAACATAACTTTTCCGTTAGTATTTTGGACGGAATGAGCATATTCCGTTAAATTTTTGGACGGAATGAGTATATTCCGTTATAATTTGGATGGAAAAGTTATATGGTGACTTGATTGGGACAAAATAAAAGTTCAGTGGCTATGGAGGGACAAATCAAAGTTGAGTGACCAATTCGTGACAAAGTACAAAGTTTAGTGACCTCCAGCGAAATTTACCCAATAATAAATTATTTCTCAGTGCTAATTGCCACTGAGGTTATTTGATTCGAAGGAAATTCATATTCAGAATGAAATCTCCGCATAAGAAACTAACAGTTCATTTCATAATAACGAATGCAAATGGTCAATAATAGTATTCAATTGAACAACAACAATTATGTAAATAAATCAGAACTCTAAAAATATTATCAGAATAAATGGTTTGGGTCAAAATCTTTTAAACCATAAAGTCTAGTAACGTTTGGTTTCTTAACTTTACAATTTCTAGTCTGGTAACACTGACAGATACAATAACATGTATATGTCGTGTTATGGCTTATACTGTTTCACATATTCTGATAATTTGTTAACAGAAACAATACATATCAATATCTCAATACTGTCATTATCGGAAAGAAAATCAATGATAAGACAGTTCTAACTATCCTGACAATTATTTAACAGAAACAATACGAAATCAATATCAATACTGTCATTATCGGAAAGAAAATCATTGATAAGACAGTTACCACAGTTCTTTAGTCTTACAGTCACAATTCATATTCATTCAATATCCCCTACCTAACCGGTATTGGGTGCAGTTGGGGCCATTCACCATATGCGCATAAGGGTCCTGGAGTAAAGTCTAGTAGCTAGCTAGACTTTACGATATATTAATCCTTTTTCTCCACTATATGGAGGTTCAAGGATTACAGTATTCAATATTCAATCAATTCAATCACTGTGGTTTCAATCAATCAAATTTCAATAAGAATCAATCAATCGATAAACAATATCAACATGACAGTCAATAGACTTCCCTGTAATTCAGTTTCAATTGTATTGGGCTATGCATATGATGCAATAGTTCAATCAATGCAGTCAATCAAATATTCAAAATACACAGCGAGTTACGATTTAATTCCTAGTTATGAATCTCAAACTAATCTAATAACCGCGCACCTGATATCGTAGGAAAAATAGAGCGATCAATCATTGCATATCAGTTGTTCTGAACAGTCCTGTTAAGTCTCATTCCACAGTACATATGCCTATAGCATAATAATATATTTTCGATTAATACTTATAAATTATCGTTACAATACAATATACATATACTAACAATTAATTGATCACGTGTGTTACTTATTCATTGCTAATTAATGACTTCATTTATTAATTATTTGCTTAGTTCTTAACCTTTAACCTACTTTAATTATACTTTCGATTTCTGTCTTATTCAAGGTCCAACAATTTCCAATTCAACGTTCAAGGTCTATTACAAGTCTATTGTTTCCCAAAATACAAATATATCATGTTCAATTATCTTTTCTTTTAAGTTTCAATTTGATTCAAGCCAAACTCAGTTAATTTATTTCGTCCGACATACATGTGCAAAACTAATGTACCAATGAAAGCCCCTCTGACAAGTTTAGAGTATTAACTTGCTGAAATTTTACAAATTAAACCCCGGAAGCTCTTAACTGATATACCACTAATAAATTAAAGTCACAAGACAAGAAGGGTATTACATTAGTACAAGACCAATTGAGCTCTGAAGGTACAGTGATCATTTGAGCTTTGAACCAAAAATCTGACACTTAATTCATTTAACAATCTTTTTATACTTTAGAAACATTAATCCCAGTCAATAGGTATAAGCAAAGAAATACCACTGCCAACAATCACAATCGGGTTCAGACCCAATAAGAGACTAGCAAAGATAACTAAATAAGCATACAACATTTAACCATGTTTTAAATTTCACTTTTTTCGAAACTAATTAAACGGTAAAAGAAAAACACAAAGAGATAGATGAGGAAATACCCAATACAACATTCACAGGTGTTCTCCAACAGTGAGAGAGATGCCAATAAACCACGCTATGTGTTTGAGAGAGAAAGAACAACACAGTCAGACTTGATCGCAAGATTCAGCCATGATCTAATTGGCTAAAATGATCAGCTAGAGAAATCCCTAGCTATCACGGTTTTCATGTAGGGAGAAGATATGCAAAAGAGAAATTAAGAAGACATTCATTTAGAAGAATTTAAGAGTGAGCATCCACTGTTGACCACGTGGCCATAATGCCACGTTAGTCACTCTTCTTCTTTTTTTTTTTCTTAAGTTTGAACTTTTACATCAGTAGCCTTTAAATATTCAAATTTCACAATTCAGTCCCTAGTAATTAAAGAAATCCATATTTATAATCAGTTATTAATCTTATTCCTATGTCAACATTCAGTCCAAATATTTTAGAGATTTCGAATCAATATAACATAATTTTATATCATTCGAACCGAATTTTAACTAATTGGTTTTATGTTTCACTTTAAATGTTACTTAAAATATCTCTAAGCATTTCGTATATTACCTTCAGTCATTAATTTCATATACGTATTTTGCATAGTGTTACATTAAGAGTTATTTTGTAATGTCTGTTTTGCTGAATTGATCTCCGGATGTTTATTAATCCTTGGGAAGAGTGAAAGGGTTTTTTGTAACTGCCCAGCATTCGGAGCACTGTTCTTGTTTAGGTTCTGGTTCTGGTTCTTGTTTTTTTTTTCCCTGCCAAGCAGAAAGCTAGATTGTATTAAACAAAGAATAGAGAATGAGTAGAGCTATTTAGTAGATCTTTTCTTTTTTCTATTTCCTTTTCCTCTTCCCTTATTTTGTTCAGTTGTATGTTGCAAGTAACAAGGTTGCCTTCTCTTTTTGCATCATTTGTCAGTGTTGAAATAATTTGCTGTCATTAATTGGTTAAATGGTGCCTATGACAATTTATTTGGTCTCAGCTTTTCTTGTTGATATTCAACTAAATTAGGTTTAAGTCTGCTGAGGGCCAATGCATGGCTACGAATAATTAGGGGTGTCAACGGGTACGATACAGGTCGGGTGGAGACATTTTCATATCCATACCCATTATGATAACAAAAAAATATCTTTACCCTTACTTGTTTTTTCAAATACGGTACGGGTCGGGTAAACGGATAAAAAAATACCATTGACATCTCGATTTATGCTTTCTATAATTTTTTTTTTCAAAACAAAAAAGAAAAGAAAATAATAATAATGAATACAACTAATTTGTATCATATAAATTTAGTAAAATACAAAATTTTATTGTATCATGTATTATCTTCATACAAATAAATATATCTATATATATTTTTATTTTTAAAAATTATCTTGTAAGATAACGGGTAAGATACAAAAAAAAATCATTACCCTTATCCATACCCGATAAGCTAATGAAAAAAAATATCCACCTTTTCAGATACAATATGAATCGGATAAACGGGTAAAAGGGTGTCATTGAGACATTGACACCCTTAGCTACGATCAACTATTTAACTGATTAAAACTGCGCTACGATCAACTTTTAACTGATTAAGACCGGATTGTACAAATCACCTTACCTTCGTTATGAATGAGCAACGCTAAGTAATAAATATATGCGCTTCTTTGCCATCTTATTTGTTGTTAATCTAGTACGTGGGTTCACAGTGACATTACTTTGACGAAAACTCTGAAGACATCTTGCTAACAAATAATGAATGGGAGCTGTCAGATGCATTATTTTATGCCTTTTAGGTGACTAGCAGGCCGTACTGGTCTTATAATACATGGGGCGGACATTTTTTTTCTACTACAAGCAGCGTAGCAGCATAATAACTCAACTTTTCTCTCGCAGCAACGAAGCTTGCTTCCAGTTATAACTACATTCACATCTCCATTGCTAACCAAAAAGAAAAAGCAGAGAAAGAATATAGAGGAAAGCAAGGAAGAGAAAACATGAGTCTTTTGTTGTTGATGGCCGAGATGGTCGATCCGGTGGTTGAGTGCGCATCGACCATTTGACACCTGCAAGAGCGGCGACTGTCGACTGTTTTTGATGTCGCAATCTTCGCTGCTAGATCGGTTTTTCCTACCATTTTGCTTCTCTTGTTCTTTCGACAGTGACATCGGCTCATCTGATTGTCTCCAGCCAGTTGAAGAGTAACTATTTTCTTTGCTTTCGTTGTTTTCTGTTTCAACTTTTCTTGTTTATGTCCATTTAGGTATGTTTGGATGTGTCGAGAATATGAGCTATTCCAAATAGCAATGTGCATCCAAACAATATTTTTACTATTCAGAATAACCACAATAGCAGCTATTCTCTATTCCTTGTAAATGTTGGAATAACTACTATTCAGAAGTGTGAAGAGAGAGAGGAAAATGCTTCATTCTCGGATTTTCGCCAACACAGTACAAAATTGATACAATTTTATGTTATCTCCACGTTGTGACAATTCGTTTAAGACTCCACTCTTACCTATATTTTTTCTTAATTAGCACATTGTTGACACTATTATTTATTGGTTACAGCTATTCACTATTGCAAATGTACAATCCAAATATCATTTTTACTAATCCGAACAACACTATTTTTACACTAAAATAAAAATTACTATTTTTTTTTCTATTTTCATTTACTATTCTTAAATTTCGCTATTATAACAATTCTAGCTCCCATCCAAACGTACCCTTAAGGTTTGCCCTTAATTTTGAAGAATTAGCTATTAGAAAGATAAAATCATAGGTCTATCATACATGGTGATGGTTGTCTCTTTCTGAAGAGACACATTCAATTCGACAAAGACACATCTGCAAAGAAATAGATGTTGGAGGTTAATGATTTTTTTTTTAAAAAAAAAAAAAGCTAGGCAATTAACGTCGTCAATGTAGATGCAGAAGCCATTTTATGTATTCCTGCTTTCTGTTCCAGTGATATAACATGTGTCGAGTATTGGTTACTGGGTTTCGCTGGATTAATTGTAGGCTTTCGTCCACAGAAGCGGGGTTTCTAATAGACATCGGATAAATACGGTTCAATGTCCGGTCTAAATCGTTTAATTCATATTGAGATTCATTTAAACGGTTTATATTATAAACCATAATATGTGAATTTCAAATACGAATCGAATGGTTTAGATTGGTTTTCAGACTAAATTTAGGCCGATATCCATCGAAACCTCATTGCCCTCTGTCTACGCTTGTGACTGCCAATTTTGTTGTGCATTGTATCCTACAGCAATGCTATATATGTGGTGCCTCGTCTTCATGCACTACAATGGCTACGAGGTACAACTATATTGTTGGATTAGATTTTGCTATATTCCCAAGTTGTGAAGGCATGCTATTGGTGTCAGGCAGATTACTTGTTTAAAGAGAATTACAGTATTGTGAGAAAAAAAAAGCACGTCGAGTCTCATTTTTTTGTTCTGATAATTTTTGTGACTTATTGGACGAAGATATCCAACAACTAATGCACGTCTCACTGTTTCTTCGCTACTAAATTGCCTGCATGCAATTGGCAAGAACTGATTAAGCATCGAGAAATTTGCTGATTAATTACTTCATCAGTGCCATTTCGTGACACGATTTAAAAAGAAAAGAATCGCTCGAAATGAATTATTTTCTTCTTTCTTCTCAGTTTCCGTCTTTCCGATCACGCGTTATCTGAATTTCAATATTATTTTGTATTGGACGCGCGAGATCAATAGCTTGGCCCGGTCCGGCCCGTTTGTACCAAAATTTTTATTAATCGAAATTAAAATAAAAAAATATTGTTAAAGGGATCATTTTGGCAGAAATTCCAATAGAACGGGTTGGTTTATCCCGTTCCACGGGACGGGTCATTTTAACCCGTCCCACTAATCATAACCCAAACTAGTTAATTAAGTATATAGAGCTGGACTATGGTGAGTTGTGAAGTAAGAGGTCATTTTTACTTCACGCTCATATTTTTATTTTGAAAATCTAAATAACCGATCCGAACTGCTTAACATGATCTCCATATTGGAATGTGCTTGGAGATCAAATTTTACATTTTTTTTTAATTTTTTTACTATTTATTAAGCCACTTTGAAAATTACTGATCTGGTGATTCAGAAATTTTTACTGTTTTTAAGTATGCGAGTAGGTGTGCCAAACCCAATCGATTCTGAAATTTGCGCAATAGATTCAAATTCTAGGCTTAGATACATATTTCGATTCTGAAAATTTTCAAGCATAGAGACAGCAAGAGAGGGAGAGAGAGACTTACATGTAGGTTTTAATAGGCTGAGGAGAGAGAGAAAGATCGAAGACGCGAGATGAGCCCGTCACAAGGGATGGTTTAGGCGATTAGGGGGTTTCGCACGGGGAGAGAGGGGTCGGGGGAGAGGGAGATGAGTTGGCGCAAAAATCTAGAAGAGAGATAGCGCGTCACCGTTAAATCTGTCAGCGCCTAATCACTACCACGAATATTAAAGCCAATCAAACGGTGAAAAAAGAGATAGCAGATCATTGTCTTACCTCCCTGTAGTTTCCTAGCCTTACTCTGTTACTCGTATATTTAAAATAAGAGGTCAACCAAGCTGCTCAAGAGCCTCATTGTTGAATCCGTTTCTTGCACTTGAACTGAGAATCCAAATCCATCTCCATCTTTTAATATTTGACTTATTCTAACAAGTCTAAGCGTAAGCCATATCAAATTTTCCATGGGTGAACAATAGAAAAGATAACTACCCTTCCAAGTTGCCTTCGACTCATGATACTGGTACCAAACTGAGTAGGTGACTAAATTTACGTACCACATTTTCAATTGGAAGGCCCAATGATGCAGAAAAGTGAGGATGCATCAGGGCAGTTTGTCATAGGAGAGTAGAGGTCTTCCTTTACAGTATACATGCCCTTATGTGCCGTGATTCACTTTTACCCACGGTAGGTGTTGAGTGAGAGTGCATCTGGTATCCGGTGAGTATTCAATATGAGGTATGGGTAATGTTACTGGTCTTCTACCAGCTCCTTGACTTCTCAAAGATACATAACTCAGGATTTTAGAGCACAGGAGACACTAATAAGATTCTTTTCTGTTTAAATACAACAACAGTAGAATACATATAGCTTGTTTTCTATTTAGTAAATTTGGAAGCTTTTTTGTTATGCTTGTTCACAGACATCTATATTTGAGGAATGCTTACAATTGTCTAGGCTTGTTCTGTTTAGTAAAATGGATGCGTGTTACGTTACTGATAGGTGTTAATCTTGTTTGTGTTAAATGTGAATCATAGACATACAAATCGGATTGATGCTTGCGATGATGACGTGATTTGTATTGATGCTTGCGATGGTGACGTGACACAAATCTATTGATTTGCCAGTTGCCACCTTGGGTGCTCCTTAGACTTCCTGTTATATTTTAGGCCCATCTTGCTCTTAAATTATAAAAGTATGATTTATGTGCAATGTTGGTATTTATTTGATTAAAAGTAAAGCTCTTGGGTGGAACAAAAATCAGTATGTACTATTAGACACTATCAGACATACTCCATTTCCAATACAAGAACAAAATTAATTTGGACGAGTAAAGATTCTGTTGAATGTAACCTCAGCATACTCATTTCCAGAATTTTTTTTATAAACCATCATTAGAAAAAATATTTTTATCAAACCAACATTATTACTTTTTTTTTTACAAAAACCATAAGAACCGAATTGCCATTTCGGCCCGGTAGTTTTTTTTTTTTTTGGGACCGAAATGGCAATTCGGTCCCTGTTGGTTTCACAGTTTACCGTGTAGCCTTTGGTGTAATACCCTGGGACCGAAATGTCATTTCGGTCCAGTGTTTTTCTAGCCCGGACCGAAATGGCATTTCGGTACCAAATTTTTTTTTTCTTTTTTTTTTTAAGGGTTTGCATAATGTTGGATTTCTCATATCATATCGGATGTAGGTCAAATTGAATTTGAAATCGAAAGATAATTAAATGTCTTTTTAGCCGGATCATTTTTTTTTAATCTCCCATAGAGGATATTAGATGAAATTTGAATTTACTCTATTTCATTTTCAATTTTTTTGGCACAACCTAGCGAGTAAGAATTACACATCTTTGTTAATGTAAATGTTTTCTTAACTAAATCTATAATAATGCTATTTATTAAGCAAACCTTAAAAAAAAAAAAAAAGTTGGGACCGAAATGGCATTTCGGTCCGAAGTCTTTTTCGGATTTTCTGTGGCCGCCTTTCTGAAAATTTGTGAAACCAATACGGACCGAAATGCCATTTCGGTCCCAAAAAAAAAACCTAGCGGACCGAATTGGCAATTCGGTTATTATGGTTTTTGTAAAAAAAAAAAGTAATCAGGTTGGTTTGGTAAAAATCCTTTTTTTAATTATGATTTTTAAAAAAAATCCCTCATTTCCACTGATGCAAAACCCTTTTTGTTTTTTTTCTAAGTTTTATATTTGTATGTTATATTTCAACGTACTCCAGGAAAAAATAAGCTATAGGCACTCTAAAAGCCCTCAAAATTTTAAATAAGATTTCTATATTTGACCTCCATACACAAGTAATAATTTTTCTACAGTTGACCCTCAATAGTTCAATGTTCTGTTTTTATCCCTGATTGAGGTAACTTTTGAGTGATCCAAATGAATGCAGTGAAAAGAAATTGCGAACCAGGTCCACGACTTTATGTATTGATTCATCTTTTGACCCTGCATTAGGATAATTTTGCATGTCCAGAAATGTACACAAACACAGAGTGATGAGAGAGAGAGAGAGAGACCATGAATACATGATAAATAAAATTTTCATTATTATTGTATATGCCAAAGTCTTTCTCATTTGGAACTTATTATGATCAAGGCTCGACCAAATAATTAAGCCAACAAATCATATATTCGTCCACTGAATACATCGGGACGACATCTAACGATTCGTTAATTTATAATTCTTCTATATTATCCTATATTTATTTTTTTAGTCAAGTAAAAATGACAAAAATTTCAAGCTCCTGGCTTGTACTTAATGGTGGATCTCCAACTTGTGTACAGGATGAGAATCAGGACCGACTTTGATTTTGTGCGCCGAGGAGGAATTTGTAGCCGGGTGGGTTACATTTACCGAGTACTCTCCATGAGCGAGTTTTGCTTGGATGGAACCATCCTCTCCAGTTGTCCCTACGGCATGAGTCTTCCATTCTTTGATCAAACTGTCTACTAAATCTCCAACTGGCAAGTTCTTGAATTGGTTGTCGGTTAGACACATCCTGTAACACCCCTTTGGGGTCCATGAAGCCCACATAACTATCCCTTGAACGGCTGGATGTGAGTATCCTTCTCTCAAGATTTGTTCCAAATAATGAGCCTGTTCGTGACGTACACAAAAATAAAATTAGCAGCGTGAAAATTTAAATCTTCCTACTTGGCTGTTCATGTTAAATTTCTTTCTAAATTGGGTTGTGCAAGTTAATACTATCACTAATCAAAAGAAACCAAACCAGGGAAATAACAGCAATTGGTTCATAGTGGTACCAGTTGCGAATTGTATGTTTTGATTAATAGGATGATTTAGAAAATTCAAATAAGCAGCAATCGAGCATAGTAATTAAAACAATTTGTAGAAAAAAGGATGGCAGTTACAGAACGAGACTGTCACAGGTTTAAAACTCCTGCATATATCAATATACCTGCTTTGCATCGGTACCACCTACATCAACCTCAGTGAGCCAAATAGGCACACCAGCAGTTGCCATCTTATCCAGCACCGCTCTCATATTGGCGATATTCGGCGCATCAAAATGTGACTCCAATCCAATTGCCATCTTTGCCTTTGGGTTACCTTTTTTGATCTCATGGAACTTCTTCAGATACTTATCGGGCATTGCATTCCAGTCACCTGGATTCTCGAGAGTGTTGAAGTCGTTCATAAAGAGAAGCACATCGGGGTCAATCTTGTTCACCTCCTGGAAGATTTTTGTTGAGGCATCAGGGCTGAGCTTGGTCTCGAAGAAGTTGAAGTGCACATTCTCATTTACCACGTCCCAATGAATCACCTGACCCTTGTACCTTGTCACGACAGATTTCAAATGCTTCGCTACTGCTTTCTCGAGCTCCGGCTTGGGTAGTTTAGCAACCCAATCCATCTGAGCACTGTTGACAGAAATTTCATCATTAAAATTATAAGTCAAGGACTTTCATTTAAGTGTCTGTAGTATGGTTATTGATTTGGTTGAGAGCATAATTTACATTTTGGTTGTAATTATTGATGGAATATAAGTATTAACTTCTTAAAGAGCATAATTTACTGGTAGGAGAAACTTGTATTAAATTTGCACTCAATAATTTGAAATTTTGTATATCTTTTCATTTTTTTTTTCTGTGGACATATATATGACTTCAATTTTTAGAAGTGATGCACTAAACAGAAAATGCACTTGCATGCACCAAAGTCTTTGAAAAATATATATTAGCATGATACTGACGTTTGATCATCCCAGAACACATTGTGTCCTCTGACATGGACATTGTTCTTCTTGGCAAACTCGAGCATCGCATCGGCCACAGAGAAGTCTTCGTGTCCTTGGGTGTATTCAGTGCCGTACCATTTCATCTCATTCTCAAATGTGGTCACAGTGAAGCGGGATGCGAACCACTTCTGGTAGTCTGTGTTTTTGAGGATAGCTGCATTGATTGCCGTGCCAAAAGGGAATCCGGACCGAGTTGGATTGACTGTGACTTTTGCACCAGCTATCGGTTTTCCATCTTTATCTGCAGCTGTGACTGTAACCGGCTTCTTGTTTTTCTGAGTGACAGTGCCAAATTAAACGAACTTTTACAATCTTCTAATAGAAAAAAATATATTAAAAGATTTTCTATGTTAACATGGAAAACCTGGTCAGCGCTTTCGTTATGGTGCCCTTTCCATTCTTCTTGAGTAAAGGGTTGGAAGGATACGTTGTCGACCCATATCTCGGCTGTCGAATTGTTGGCCTGTTTTGAAGTTTAACTCATCAGATCAATATCGTGCAATTGATATAACCACTATCGATTATATTTATATATAAAGTCTTAATTACCTCGAAGTATAAATCTCCTGGACCAGAAACATTAACAGTGAGACCTCCTTTAAGCATTGACCAACACGATGCGTTAGCAACGACTGAACCCACTGCCACAAACCCACTTGGAGTCTTTACTGAAGCTCTGACGTCTGCGCTCCCTTTGTCCACTTGCACCCAGGCTGAAATTGCAAATATAGTTACATCATATACATTTCTTTTTAATTAATATAATTACATCTAGTGGTACAATGATTTGTAGTCCTAATCTGGTACTACTTTGACAGTTTTAGTATTATTAGGATCAAAGGTAGAAACATCCATGTCTATCTCTGGAAATATTATCTTGTTATTATATATCAAAGTTCGATATAATTTGTTTAACCAGAAATAGCATAGAGCTTGTCAGTTTCCAATTGAAATTTCTGAGAGATGCTTTGGGGTGGCTTGCTTCCAGTTACAGCAACAGCGTACTTGTTCCCCGACTTAGAAACTTTGTGTACGGCTTTAACATTGCCGAATGATACCCAACCCTTGAGCACGTCATTGAATTCTGGATTGACTAAGATCCCTCCCCCATACTGTGGCTTCAGTGGTTCAGCCAAGCACTGTAAACAAAATAATTTTTTGTTAAATTAAGTTATAGGACTAGTAATAGATTTAGTGGTGAATAAATCTCATTATCAGTTCATTTTTGTGTTAGTGAAATTACTCAATTCTAATAAGGAAGTGTTCTTGACCTACAAGCTAAAAATAATTGATTTCCTGAAACTCTTGATCAAAATATTTTTCTTAAAACTGTCAAGAAACATATGCTAATTATAACGAGGAAAGGAATTAAATCGAATGATAGTTATTATTTTGCAGAAATATTGGGATCGAGACTTATCATGTTCAGTTTATTGACTTTAACATAAAGGTACACTAGGAAGTCAAGGTAGAAATCAGTCAAACTGATTTGTTCAAGTTGCATTGGGTCAGATATATAAATAATTTGACAAGTCGGAAGGGGGTTTTAAAATACACTAATATTTGCCCAAGGGCTTTGAAAAAAAAAAAAGACACTAATTTGACCCTTGAACATAGATGGTTTCAATTACCTTTCGATGATTTCAGTTTGGTACAGGTGCACTCGTACATGATATACAATATCAAGTACATTTTTGACGATGCAATTTCATCAAAGTCAATGAGAACTCAAAATTCTTCACTTTCTCCTAATTCCTAATTTTTTCTATCAGTTTGGGAGATGAAAATTTTGTTACTTGACCATGAATCTTCCATTATTTTTCCGAAATTTTATTGATATCCAAAATTAATAATTAATTTCAAAATCTACACCCTTTCGGATAGAAATTCGAAAAATGCCCAAACCGTGAAATTTTTTTGCGGCTTTGGACCTACTTTCCGCAAAAAAAAATTCACGGTTTCGGCCTCTCCAAAACCACAAATTATTTTTCCTGTTTCCCAAAACCGCAGATTAAATTCACGGTTTTGAGAAACCGTAAATTACGGTTGTGGAGATAAGTAGTCAATGGATCCAAGGAATCTCTGATGCTTTTTTTTTTAATTTATATGATGCGTCATGCGTGCCATATAGGAATGGAAATCTGATCAAGGTTCGGAGTCTTAGAAATTGGAATGGAAGCAGGAGGTTTGCGTGGGAAAAATAATTTGCGGTTTTGGAGAGGCCGAAACCGTGAATTTTTTTTTGCAGAAAGTAGGCCCAAAACCGCAAATTTTTTTCACGGTTTGGACATTTTTCGAATTTCCGCCCAAAAGGTGTAGATTTTGAAATTAATTATTAATTTTGGATATTAACAAAAATTTCGGTTATTTTTTATACATAAGAAAACCAACAGTTGACCTTTATTTTATTTTATTTTATTTTTGCTTGAAGTTGACCTTTATTAAAATACTTATTCATGGCGCATTTACGGGAACTTGACGTCATGTTCAAAGTAGCCATTGAATGTGTGTAGGCATGATTGAATAAGATGATTATATTTCTAGTTTTCTAATGTTGTATTTTTTTAAGATACCGATTTTAGAAAAAATAAGTTATTTAAAATCATCAATGCACGTCCGTGTGTGTGTATATATATATATATATAGAGGAGGGTTCTAATGCCTCATGTCTTTCATACCTCATCTACCTCATATTTTATATCTTTGTTTTCAAAGTTCAAATTGTCGATCCGAACCGTTCAACATGATATCCATACTAAAATATGTCTGGGGATGAAATTTTATATTTTTTGGAAAAATTTTACTATTTTTTAAGATGGGTACAAAATCACTGTTTTTGGACCGTTCAAAAAACAGTGATTTTCTACCCATCTTAAAAAATAGTAAAAAATTTCCAAAAATTATAAAATTTCATCCCCAACCATATTTTAGTATGGATATCATGTTGAACGGTTTGGATCGACAATTTAGACTTTGAAAACGAAGATTTAAAATATGAGGTATGAAAAGCATGAGGCATTAGAACCTTACAACAAATTTGAGTTACAACAAAGTTACAACAACTATTTTTTTTATTTTCAAAGTCCAAATCGTCGATCCAAACTGTTCAGCATGATTATCTAAATAAAATGTGCTTGTAGATCAAATTTTACATTTTTTTGAATTTTTTTACTATTTATTAAGATGGGTACAAAATTCAATGGTCTGAATATGACTATTTTTTGTAAAATACTTAATAAATAGTAAAAAAATTCAAAAAAAATGTAAAATTTGATCTGCAAGCACATTTTATTGTGGAGATCATGTTGAACGGTTTGGATCGACGATTTGGACTTTAAAAAGAAAAAAAATAGTTGTTGTAACTTTGTTGTAACTCAAATTTGTTGTAACTTGATCCCTCCTCATATATATATAGAGCTGGGCTAAAATGAGACGTGGAGTAAAACAAGTTTTTGCTCCATGGCACTACATTTCCATTTTGAAAATTCAAACAACCGATCCGAACCGCTCAACATGATCTCCATATTGAAATGTGCTTGGAGACCAAATTTTACATTTTTTGGAATTTTTTTACTATTTATTAAGCCACATTGAAAATAGCTGATCCGTGGTCCAGAAAATTTTACTTTGCGAAGTAAAACGGGTGTTTTACTTCACGTCTATATCTTCAATTTCAAAGTTCAAAATGTCGATCCGAACCGTTCAAGTTGATCTCCATATTAAATTGTGCTTTGGACACCAAATTTTACAATTTTTTGAAATTTTTTACTATTTTTTGGAATATTTTAAAATCACTGTTTTTCAGAAAATTGAGTGTATATATATTATCCAATATTTGACAGTAATATATTAAAAAAATGTTTTTAATTTTTATCAAGAGGATTCTGTATATGTGTTCTTGGAATAACTACTTAACTGAAAAACATATTATATTCTATGAGAGAGAATTAGAGCTTGCCTCGAAAGATGCAGAATAATCATAAGGAACAGAATTTGCAATGATCGCCTGGCCTGAAAATACCAATAAAATAGCACCGTTAGCAATATTTATATCTGTAATTAGCTCACTTGCAAAAATATTACTGAACATGTTTCAATTTTCTGACTTAATAATAAGCATTAAGCACCTTATTATTACTGAACATGTTACAATGGTAACAAAGTTCATAAAAAACCAAATTTGTTTTAATTATGGGGGTAAAATTCTCTATTGATTATAGAACCATGCACAATGCAAAGGTGAAATTAAATTAAAAAATATATATATCATCACCTTAGATGGCAACAAAGAGGAACAAAAGCACTGCTTTCTCCCCAGGACCATTCATCTCTGTTTTCTGAGTAGACAATTAATCTCAATATAAATAAGATGTGCATGAAGAAAAGATCAGGTAATTCTAAAATAATGGAAAAGATGCAATAATAAGGAAATGTCAGGTAGAGATTGGGACCTACTGTACAAGATTTTGTATTTTATTTGGATGAAATACATACACTAGATACAATGTTTCTTTGTTTTTTTTTTTTCTTTTATGGTTTGGCAAGAGAAAGGAAGATAATTTATAAGGAGGTATTTGGGGGGGGGCGGGGGGTTACAGCTGGAATGCCAAAAAATGAACGCTAGCTTTTCCACCATTTATTTGGTTTTTACTAAATTTTAACCTTCACAATATTATCAGCAGGATAACAAAACACGAGCTGTTTGAGATTAACAACAATTGATGATTTTTTTTTTTGTTGAGGGTTACTGGTTAAGTACCACTAACAAATATATTGATAAGAAAAAAAATGTTATTTACAAGTTTTTAATTTCTAACTCCTCGTCTTATGTAAAGCTATAACTAACCTTAACCCCAATTAGAAATATACAGCTGAACAAAACAAAATTGTTCATTTATTTGCTCTCTCCTCGCACCCCTTCCACCTAAACACGTACGGCGAGAAAAAAGGAGGTGGTAAGGCAACCCAATATCACGCCTATAAACAGCAACAAAGAAGAAGAGACGAAGAAGAAATAAGGCTATGTAATACAACCATTGCACGCGCGTTTAGAGAGATGGAGAACAGAGAACAAGGTTATAATAGCTGAAAACAAAACAAATGACGAGGATTTGAGTTCACTATGTATACGAGTTGTAGAGAAACAGAGAACAGAGCTCCAATCTCTTGCAACCTGTTGGAATGTACATGCACACATATATATAGGCAATATACCGATCAGTTCATGAAGAAAGATATGGTATATCTTTTTTTTTCTTTATTTCTCATGATGGAACCCCATTAGGTGGATACGTATATGCTTAATTATCCTATTAGGCAATTTTTTTATCGGCTCGGGTTTTGCTTCCACCCAAATTGACATCCACTGGCCTTCTAGAAAACATAACTTGCTTCAGAATTCGTTAGTTGATAGTGGTGATGCTTACAAATTTAAACTTTCACACAATCAATACTACAAGTCGAGTTTTGTGCTGGTAAAAGTTGGCCCAGTAGTGAGGTACTTGACTGAAGTCAAGGCTGCTTGTTTTCTCATGCTTTCTGTCATATCAAAGCTGATTGTTTTCTCATGCATTCTGTCATACTCATTTCTTTCTTTCTTCTGAATGACCAACAGGCTGTCTAATTTTTTTGTTTCCTTTTTCTTTAGCTACCAGTTTGAATACTCACTGGATACAAAAAAAAAATAAGACAGCCTGTTGGAAGTTTTTTGTTCTGCTTGTTGCACATACAGTTATATAGATAAGTATTCAATATGAGGTATGGCTGGTTCTTTCATCAATCCCCATCTACCAGATGATATGCTTTCGATTTACAAAATGGGTAATAGATAGAATTGATCAAATTAGAAGAAGTCTCTGTGGGGGGGAAAACAAGGGAGGACAATGTGGAGTATCATTTATAAACTGGAGTACGGCTCGCATCCCAAAGAAAATAGGAGGAATGGGGGCATTCGATATTGATCTCCAAAACATTTCCTTACTATTGAGGTGGTGGTGGATGGCATCTTAGTGTCCTACGGCCGTTTGGATAAAGATGATTACAAGATTAATTAAGATGGTCAGGGACATATGCTCATGGTCCCAATCTCTAGTCAGCAGGATGATCGTTCTTCTGGCGCCAATTGCTAAAAATCTAGCCTCTATTCCATTGGAGTTGCAAATGGAACGTGGGAACTGGGAAATGATATGAGTATCTCCTTCTGGTATGATCCATGTGATGAAATTTCAATTAGAGGCTTTTATTAGTTCAATAATACATTTGACAGCCGCTGCCAAGATTTTCAAAAAGAGAGAGAGAGGGTTATACTTGGCAGCCGCTGCCAAGGTTAGAGAGAGAGAAAGAGAGAGGGAGAGAGAGACCATGAATACATAATAATTAAAACTTTCGTTATTATTGTACATGTCAAAGCCTTTCTCATTTGAAACTTATTATGATCAAGGCTCGGCCAAATAATTAAGCCAACAAATGATATTTTCGTCCACTGAATACATCGGGACGTCTTTAACTATATATTTATAATTCTTCTGTATTATCCTATATTATTTTTTCAGTCTAAGTAAAAACGAGACAATATCAAGCTCCTGGCTTGTACTTAATGTTGGATCTGCAACTTGTGTACAGGATGAGAATCAGCACCGACACTGATTTTGTGCACTGACGAGGAATTTGTAGATGGGTGGGTTACAGTGACCGAGTACTCCCCATAAGCAAGGTTTGCTTGGAGTGAACCATCCGCTCCAGTTGTCCCTACGGAATGAGTCTTCCATTCTTGGATCAAACTGTCTACTGAATTTCCAACTGGAAAGTTCTGGAATTGGTTGTTGGTTAGACACATCCTGTAACATCCCATTGGGGTCCATGAAGCCCACATAACTATCCCTTGAACGGCTGGATGCGAGTATGCTTCTCTCAAGATTTGTTCCAAATAATGAGCCTGTTCGTAATGTAAACAAAAATAAATTAAATTAGCAATGTGAAAGTTTAAATCTTCCTACTTGGCTGTTCATGTTCTATTTCTTTCTATACTGGTACCAGTCCGGATTGTATATTTTGATTCATATAAAGATTTAGAAAATTCATATAAACAACAATCAAGCATAGTAATTATAAAATTTGTACAAAAAAAGGATAGCAGTTACAGAACGAGACCATATATCAATGTACCTGATTTGGGTCTGTACCAGCCACATCAACCTCAGTGAGCCAAATAGGCACACCAGCAGTTGCCATCTTATCCAGCACTGATCTCATATAGGGGATATTCGGCACATCAAAATGTGCTTCCAATCCAATTGCCATATTTGCATTTGGGTTACCGGCTCTGATCTGATGGAACTTCTGCAGATACCTATCGGGCATAGCATTCCAGTCTCCTGGCTGCTCGAGAGTGTTGTAGTCGTTCATAAAGAGAATTACATTTGGGTCGATCTTGTTCACCTCCTGGAAGATTTTTGTTGAAGCATCAGGGCTGAGCTTGGTCTCGAAGAAGTTGAAGTGCACATTCTCGTTTACCACGTCCCAATGAATCACCTGGCCTTTGTACCTGTTCACGACAGATTTCAAACGCTTCTCTACTGCTTGCTCGAATTGTGGTTTGGGGAGATCTCTAACCCAAGCCATCTGAGTACTGTTGACAGAAATTTCATCATCAAATTGAGTCAAGGACTTCCATTTAGTGTTTGTTGTATTGTTTTTTATTTGGTTTTTGGACTTGCTGAGAGCATGATTTACTTTTTGGTTGTAATTATTGATAGAATATAAATATCGACTTCTTATAGAGCACAATTTACTGGTAGGCAAAACTTTTGAGTAAATTTGCACTCAATACTTTGAAAATTTTGTATATATTTTGGTTTCTTCTTGTTTTTCTTTTCTACGGACATATATGACTTCAATTTTTAGATGGGATGCGCTAAACTGAAAATGCATTTGCAAGCACCAAAGTCTTTTGAAAAATATATTTTAACAATAACATGGTATACTAACTTTTGATCATCCCAGAACACGTTGTGTCCTCTGACATGGATTCCGTGCTGCTTGGCAAATGCTAGCATCGCATCGGCCGCGGAGTAGTCTTCGTGTCCTGCGGTATATTCAGTGCTGTACCATTTCATCTCATTCTCAAATGTGGTCACAGTGAAGCGGGATGCGAACCACCTCTGGTAGTCTGGGTTTCTGAGGATAGCCTGGTTGATTGCCGTGCCAAAAGGGAATCTGGGCCGAATTGGATCGACTGAGAATTTTGCACCAGCTATTGGTTTTCCGTTTGAATCTACAGCTGTGACATTAACCCTCTTCTTGCGTACCTGAGTGACAGTTCCAATTTAAATGAACTTTTACAATCTTATATTAGAAAAGCTATAATCAAAGACTTGCTATTTTAAGTTGGCAAACCTGGTTGATGCTTTCATTATGGTGACTTCTCCATTCATCTTGAGCAAAGGGCTGTAAGGATACATTGTCGACCCATATCTCGGATGTCGAGTTGTTGGTCTGTTTTGAAGTTTTAACTGATCAGATCAATATCGCCATGCAATTCATATAACCACTATTGATTATTTTTTATATATAAGTCTTAATTACCTCGAAGTATAATTCACCTGGACCAGAAATATTAACAGTGAAACCTCCTTTAAGCATTGACCAACATGATTCCTTAGCCACGACTGAACCCACTGGTACAAACCCAACTGCAGTCTTTACTAAAGCTCTGACCTCTGCGCTCCCTTTGTTCACTTGCAACCAGGCTGAAATATCACAAATATAGTCACATCATATACAATTTTTTTTAATTGATATAACTACATCAGCTGCTATAGGGATTTGAAGTCCTAATATGGTACCAATTACTGTTATAGTATCATTAGAATCACATACATAAATCGGTAATTCTATAATCTATATGTGCCAGCTACTGGCAAAAACATCCATGTCCATCTGTGGAAATAGTATCTTGTTATTTTGGATCAAAGTTGGATTTAATTTGTCTTACCAGAAACAGAGTAGAGGCTGTCTTTATGCAATTGGACTTTCTGAGAGATGCTGTGGTGTGGCACGCTTCGATTGACAGCAACAGCGTACTTGTTCCCTGACTTAGAAACTTTGTGTTCTACATTTGCATAGCCAAATGATACCCAACCGTTGAGCATGTTGTTGAATTCTGGATTGACTAAGATCCCTCCTCCATAGTGCGGCTTTAGTGGTTCCGCCAAGCACTGAGAACAATTTTTATTTTTGTTAAATTAAGTTATAGGAAGTAATAGATTGAGCTGTGAATAAATCCCATTATCAGTTCATTTTGGTGTCAGTGATATGTCTGTTTTGATTTGATGCAGCGTTATCAGAAATGAGAGAGAGAATTTGTCTTGAAATAAATCGATTTAATTATTTTCTTCATCGAGCTTATATTCTTGCTAAAAAAAAATGGAAGTGTTCTTGACCTCTAAGCTAAAAATAATTGATTTCCTTAAACTCTTGATCATGCTAGATGTACTGGACAAAATATAATATTCTTAAATTGTCAAGAATTAAACATATGCTAATTATAAACGAGGAAGGGAATTAAATTGAATGGTGGTTATTATTTTGCAGAAATGTTGGAACCAAGACTTATCATGTTCAGTTTACTGATTTTAACATAAAGGTACAGTAGGCAGTAAGGTTGAGTCAAGGTAGAAATAAGTCAAAGTCAAACTGGTCTGTTCAAGTTGGGTCAGATATATAACTAATTTTGGGGGGGGGGGGGGGGGGGGGGGGGGGGGGGGGGGGGGTGGTGAAAAAGACGCTAATTTGACCCTTTAATATAGAGATCGTTTCAATTATCTTCCGATAAATGTAAGTTTGGTACAAGTGCACTCCTATATGATATTCTGTAGTACATTTTTTGACAATAAATTTCATCAAAGGTCAATGCGAACTCACAATTCTTCACTTTCTCCTAATTCCTAAATTTTCTATCAGTTTGGGGGCATGGCAATTTTGTTGTTTAGTTGACCATAAATTTTCCATTATTTTTTATACATAAAAAGGTCAACACTTTTTGTTGACCTTTATTAAAATGCTCATTTATGGCGCATTTAAGGGAAGCTTGACGTCATGTTGTAAGTAGCATTCAATGTGTAAGCATGATTAAATAGAATTATTATACTTCTAATTTTTCTAAAGTTATATTTTTCAAGAAACCGATTCTAGAATAAAATAAGTTATTTAAAATCATCAATGCACACACATATATATTATCCATTATTTTGATTTTAACATACTAAAAAACAATGTTTTTAGTTTTTATCAAGAGGACTCGGTATATTCTATGAGAGAAAGAGAATGAGAGCTTGCCTCGAAAGATGCAGAATAATCATAAGGAACAGAATTTACAATGATCGCCTGGCCTGAAAATACAAATAAAATAGCACCGTTAGCAATTTCTATATCTGTAATTAGCTCAGTTGCCAAATATCATGTTTCAATTCTCCGACTTAAGCACCTAATTTAGCCCCTAAATTTTACTGAACATGTTACAATGGTTTCATAAAAACCAAAGTATATTTTAATAATGGCGGTGAATCTCTCTATTGATTGTAGAACCATGCACAATGCAAAGGTGAAATTAAATTAAAAAAATATATCATTACCTAAGATGGCAACAAAGAGGAACAGAAGCACTGCTTTCTCCCCTGGAGCCTTCATCTCTGTTTTCTGAGCAGACAATTCATCAAATTGGCATGACTAATCTCAATATAAATAAAATGTGCATGAAGAAAGAAAGTGCAAACAATAAGGAAAGATATCAGGTCATTCTAATCCAATGTTTCTTTATTATTTTTTTCCTTTTATGGTTTGGAAAGAGAAAGGTAAAGAATTTACAAGGAGGTAATAGGAGAGGGGGGATCAATGCTATATTTCCTACCATTTATTTGGTTATTCACTAAATTTTAACCTTCCTATTCATTACAATGTTATCGGCAGGATAACAAAATATGATCATAGGCTAACAACAATCGATGATAAATAACCCCTATAAAGAGGTGGTAATGCAACCCAATAGCACGCCAATAAATAGCAACAAAGAAGAAGAGACGAAAAATAGATGGGGCTATGTAATACCAACCATTGCACGCCTGTTTAGAGAGAGAGAGAGAACAGAAAACAGAGAACAGAGAACAGAGGATTTGAGCTTAGTATGTAGACAAGTTGTAGAGAAATAGGAAAAGTGTGTATTAGGAGACGAACGAGGTGCTAGTTGCTACCTGTTGGGATGTACATGCGCACATATATATAGGCGATATATCGATCGGTTCATGAATCATGAAGAAATTAAGATATGGTATATCTTTTTTTTTCTTTATTTCCCATGATGGAACGCCATTAGGTGGATACGTATACGCTTAATCAATCATCTCAGATACACTACCACTAACGGTAATTACTTCTAGCAGTATCGGGTCGGGTTTTGCTTCCACCCAAATTATTGGCATCCATTAGCCTTCCAGAAAATTAACATAACTTCAGAATTATTGATATATAAATTCTTAAATACATTTTGTTCCAAAATTTGTTTAATTAACAAATAATATTTTTAAAATTTGAAAATCAGAAATTCACCTGACATGAATTCCCTGACATAAATTTGTTTAATTAGACTTTAATTTGTTTCTAACATAATTTCCCTGACATGAATCATTAAAAGAAATTGCCCCACGAAATCTAATACACAAACAAAAATTATGGTTTTATTTTAATTTAAAAAATAGTAAATAAGCTCATAATTGATTCCCAATTTATTAAAAAGCTCTAAACTATTGACCATCATACTCGTAAAATTAATAAAACTAAGCTACAATTTTGATTTGTAAAATGAGGATTTGTAATAGGCATCTCCATAAAAGAAATTTGTACGGTCTCCATCTAAATGAGACACTATAAATTCAGTCTCTAGGAGAATAACCAAATTACATTCCTTGGATGTTCTTTTGTATCTAATCCTAAAGAAACATATAATCGAAGGCGTCCCTTGAGAATTTTAACGAGATAAAAATATGTTAGAGATTTCAATGAGAGAAAAATAAGTTAGGGATGAAATCTCAAGGAAGCGTGGCATGTTCAATGGGCGTCAGACCTAAACCGGTCTGATATCCACTTTGGAATTATCCGATTCGTTTCGTGATTCATGCGCGCATGAATATTGAAGTGAACTGTACAAATTATGAAGTGAATCCAACGGTTCTGAACAGGCATCGGACCGATTTGAGTCTGATGCCCATTGAACGCACCCCACTCCCAATCTCAAGACATGCCATTTATATTTCTCAAATTTTCTTGCTGAAATAAAAAAAAATAACTTTAATTATTTGAAAAAGAAATTCGGCTCACAAAATCTTGACGCTCCACCTAAAACATAATAAGATTATCTCAGTAGGTAATAGTAATGCACAAAAAGTGATCTCATATTCGTATAATGATGGCGGAAACCAGAAAATTTTAAAAAATGTTGATATAAATATAATGATTAATTACAACAAAGCATAAATATATTATAACAATGGAATTGCAATTTTATGTATTAATGAAGTAAAATATGAGCTTTATTAAGACAAAATAGCTTGTATATGTGTGATGTGATGAGAAAAATAAATGAGGGATATTGAACTCAATACGTTGCACCTTGATCTGTCAATTTATAATGATATGCTAAAATCCATGACAAATACAAATTTTCAACCACTTTAAATATAATAAAACTCAAATGGCAAGTACACATTTCATATAATTTTCACTTGCAAATGCAATGTAAGAATATCAACCATCTGATTTAAAAAAATATATATCTAAAGTCATTGTTCCAAGTAATCCAAAATATCAAATGATTATCACCGTCTTGTTAGCCTTCTATTGGTGATCAATCCCCAAAATATCACTATTGTCAAATATTCGACAATATAAAGATAAGTAACTGAAATTAATTACTTTAGGCTAAATTAAGTGTCATGAAAAATAAAATATAATTATCTATCTAATAGCGGTAGAGAGCTAGCCATGATGGGTGATGCTGAAGGTGGCAAAATGGCCACAATATATTAGAATAAGACAAAATAGTAATGGTGGTGATACCCCTGAAATGATATATATGGGTAAAATCGTCGATTTGGATTCGACATTTATATTTCAAATTTTAAACTATAAATAAAAAGAGGAAGGTTTCAATACCACATGTTTTTCATACTTCATCGTATCTTATATTTTATATCTTTATTTCTAAAGTTTAAAACAATCAATTCGAACTGTTCAACATAAAATCCATATTAAAATATGCTTAGAGACCAATCTTATAATTTTGGATATTTTTATACTATTTTTTTAAGATAGGTACAAAATCACTGTTTTTGAACGGTCCGAAAACAGTGATTTTGTATCTATCTTAAAAAATAGTAAAATATTTTCAAAAATTATAAAATTTCATCTCTAGACATATTTTAGTATGGACATCATGTTGAGCGGTTCGGATCGACAATTTGGACTTTGAAAATAAAGATATTAAATATGAGGTATGATGAAGTATGAGAGGCATGAGGTATTGGAACCCTACTCAAATGAAAACGTGAATTTATGGCATTTTGTAGCACAAAAACTTATGGCATTAAAATTATTTATCGTTGAGCATAAGTCCTTGATCTAGTGACAATATTATGTTCTTTGTATGGGAGGTTATAGGTTCAAAAATCGAAATTCAGATCCGGTTCAATACCTAACTTAGTATAATTAAATCTGAGTCATCCGTTTTAACTTGGCACGAATTTCAAAACGGTCCCCTATATCTAAATAGACACCGAATTCCAATCACTCGGTTGGAAGTTAATGGAATGTAATTTTACTTAGCCAAGTACCTGAGAGGATACACACTCCAAAAACCGAATGTGAATTTTTTTATAAATATTGAATAATTGAGTAGCTTTATTTTTAACTTTTACTTAAAAAAGAAAAGCCTTGAGAACTAGTTTTTAATCTAGTAGCAAAGCAATGCTCTCTGTGTGGAAGGTCACGGATTTGAAATCCGAAATGAACAATTCTCTGTGGATGTTAAATAATTAGATGGCTTGACTTTCAACATTTATAAAAAAAAAAAAAATTGTAGCGGAAACAATTTTTTTTAGTTTTTGCAGTGACTAATTAATTAATTGAGTTATTGAGCATCCTAATTGGGCAAAGTCTCTAGTTGTTTAGTTTCTCGATGCACCTTAATTTCTACCTGTTTACTGGTTTAGTTCCGGAAAAGCAGTAGATAATCAAATTTAATTACTCGGTAATGGGTTATTGGTCTTCTTTGACCAGCTAATGGGACTTAGAAAAATAGGTAATGGGTTCCCTTTGACTTGTGCCACCTCAAAAACAGAGATATCATATCACAATTCACACCCGTATGCTATTTTACTTGTCTCTGCCTAATATGTCCTAATTTGTTTGAGTTTAGAACTTAGTGAAAATACATGACTTGTAAATCTTTTTGCCTTGCTTAGAAAGATTTACCTGTATTGCGTACATCTTACACATAGATGGATCCCTTTTCATGGGTTTTGTCGCATAACATATGTCATGTAGTTAGTTGTTGATTAGTTCTTACCAGGATTTGTACATTTTCATTGGCCTGATTCCAGGAATGAAATTATTTATTATTTCATTGTTTAGGGGAGGCCGTTGTGCACATGCAATCTATATCATCCGACTTCTGACAATATTTTAACATTTTTATTTGTTTTTGTAGTTAATTAATTATTATTAATGTTTAGTTAATCTTAAGAACAAATATCTATTTATTTTTTGAGTAAAAGTTAGAGGTCAAGCCACACAACTATTTAATATCCACAAAGGATCAGACGGAAGAGCATTGCCTTTATAAGTATCTAATTGTTAATTCGAGACTATATTTTCAATCGTACAACATTCAAACTTAATAAAATTTACAACTGAAAAATGATTTTTCATTGTTGTGTTATACAAATCTTACATGCTTGATCATCATTGCTCCTGAACAATCGTAATGACAAGACAATCCTAAACAACTGAACTTATAAAAGAGCAACTTCTCTACTTGCTTTTATTTCACAATATGATGTGCAATAGTAGATAAAACCATACATGTTTTGTTTGCATTAGTATTTGGAACAAAATATTATAGATAAGTTTCATTCTGTTAATTGTATAATTATTTTAGACTGCTCATTAATTGTGCAAAACTTGCCAGTAATCCAAACTTAAAATTGCTATTTTTTTCCCTCCTGTAATTTCTCGCTCTTATATAAATTCTCATGTCTTATTTGAAGTTTTAAAAATCAATAAGTAAATTACAACAGAAAAGGTAACTTTTAAGTAATATGGAATGATGCTTTCCAATTCCCTCCAAAGCTGATGTGGCACCGAAATCTAAAACCATAGTTTTGATTTGTGCTGGTTCAAAAGCTAAGTTAAATATATTCATCACATAAAAACAGACATAGAATTAAATATATAAAATACTCTGGCCGTATATATACAAACAATTCCACTGTTTTTCCTTCCTTTGCGTGGGAGCAAACTAATATTTATCCTTGTTTCTTTTTCTTTGTACATACGTGTGAGTTTATAATCTAATGAAAACACAACTAATTGAGATTGCATATATTGTGGGTCATGTTAAATTAGAATTTATTATATAACTGTATCCGAGTTCAATGCATGATAGAATTCTATTTGGTGCAAAACCTTGGATTTAGTTATTTCCGTTGGTACTAACAAACTACTTGTACACACAAAGTCAATAGTACATATCGTCATGTTTTAATTTTTGAGAGATGATAAATCACTCCGACTTGTGTACCTCCAAGTAGTGTTCCAAAAAAGCCACTCTCTAGTGCCTGTTCGGCGCCCCTAGGGAATGGGTATGGGTGTGGAATCCAAAAAAATTTGAACTGAAAATTACTGTTCACGTGGAAAAAAAAAATTCACTCTGAGTAAATTTTTTTTTCCCACGTGAACAGTAATTTTTGGGGAGCAGCCGAACAGGCCCTAAGGGCCTGTTCAGTAACGGGAATTTTTGTGGGAATAGGAATTTTTGAATATGGAAATGAGAATATCAATTTGTGAATTCCTAAGGTCTTTTAACCTATGAGAAAATCTAGAATGTAGGTGTTTGGCAAATACATAGGAAATTTGTTAGAAAATTGGTCCTTTTCTTTTTACAATTAATTTTTTGTAGAATATATAATGCTAAACTCAAACTATATGACGTGTATTGATACTAAGGACTGATTCAAATTATATTTGTTGTACATATCAGATTAAAACTAACTTAATGAATTAGAATTAAGTGTTGTTAATTTAATTTGCTTGTATAATTAATTTATTGTATTATTAGATGTCTTTGGTTAATTAATAATCATTTCTATTTGATTTTCCATTTAATTAATTTTTTTTATTTATTCAATGTTTTTAATTAATTGGATTTGTCCGTTTAATTAATTCCTTTTTTCTGACATTATTAAAAAATACCAAGCTTATTAGACATCAAATATTCATAGTAGCCGGTTTGTGTTTGTAAGTTGTTCGAAAAAAATGAAAAAAAAAAAAAAAAGTTGAGCAAGCTCAGGGTTTGGGAAAAAAACGGAGGCCTAAGAAGAAGTTTTTTTCCCTACAAATTATATGTAAGAGAATTGGAATATAACCTAATTGGGTGATGGAAATGGGAATAAAAACTGAGGTCCGAACAATTAATGGGTACAATATAGCAAAAAACTGAGGTCCGAACAGTTCATGGGTACAATATAGCAAAATAAATGGTTTTGATTCCTATTCTACCAATATAGCAAAATATTGACTGTTGTTTGTTTTATTTAAAATTTTATCAAGTTTAGATCAGTGGATATAAAATCCCATTTGAAGTTGAATTATTAATATTTTTAAATCTTTGAAAGCATAAAAGTTGAACCATACATCTATTGTTATAAAACACCGTTCGTTCAATTTCTATAATCATGTTTTACTCAACTATTCTACAAAAAAGGTAAACCTTTTATATATTCATACTGAAAAACAAAATTATTTAGATGGAATTAATTTTGAGTTATGTATAGTGGAAATTGGTTGGACAACAGAAGTGCTGGAATGATACAACAATATCAAATTTTGATTTAACACCCAATATCTATTTTTTTCTCCTTCTTTGTTATCTACAAGAAAAAATATAAAGCAATCTAATTTTAAGGATATGTTGTTCAAAGAAAACTTATAAAGTTTTCAAAATAATACAATTGAAAGAATAAACTCGACTAAAATTAATGAAAATTATTTTTGGAAAACATAATATGTGGGAGCTGGTGATGAAGAAAATTGTATGTTCTCATAAGAGAAATCGAGTAATGTGTCATTGTTTGACAGTTGCAAAATTTTAATTTAATGACAAAGCAATATGAATGGAAATGCGAGTAAGGTCAAATGGCCTCACTAAAATTTACAAAATTACCTCGCTAGTGTTTTCAACCAAAATTCTTGAAACGATTTATTATTGACTAAGAGTATTTTTTTTATTTTTCACAGTGATAATGTGTAGTATATTTTATTATTGTTAAAATAATTACATAAGATAACGCTGCTTGATAACACATCTTAAATTTGTTTTGTCTATATAAAAAAAAGTTTCTGGTAGTGTATGTTTATTATGTGAATTGAGAAATCACAGTAATATTAATTTATTACACCATGTGCATGATTAGTTTTCAAATCTTTTAATGTTATTGCATAATACGGTGGAGCTAGCTTGGGACAGTTTCTGGGAGACGGTTTACTTTCCTCGAATAAAATATAATAAACACATTCTTCTACTAGCTTATAAAATTAAACCGAGACAAGAGCCTAAAACATGTGAGCTTCCTTAAGTGCTTCTGTTCTGGTATATCTGCTCGAGAAAATTATATACATATTTTAGTGTCTTTGTGTGTGCAAACAATTTAACCTTGTTTCCACACATATTACCAGAATCAATGGATCAAAATTTGTTGCTGCTTTACTTTTTTTTACCTCCCTGTCTTGTCGTATGTGACTACGTGAGCGTAAATCCGTCTGTCAATCTGAAATTTAGCTGCATGGTCTCGTTCATTTTTGTTATTTCTGAAAAAAAAAAAGGAACATGAAGTCTTTTTTGGCATAGAATTACGAATTTCGCACAGTGACAGGAGTTTTAATTATCTCTTTACGAAAAGATACATATTTGACTTTCAAGAAAAACATCCGAAAGATGCCGAATGGGGGCCCTTTGATATATAAAAAAGAGAGTCTTTTTATCCTATTTAACACAGTAAATTATATTAAGATTGAAATATTAAATAAGTTAGTGTGAATTTAAGTTTAATAACTTCAAAATGACTTTAAAAATAACAATTTCGAACAGTGAAATTTAATCTAATTCAAAATTAACGTGTTTACATGTTAATATTGTCAATTTGCATTAATTTAGCATAAAATTAAGCAATAAAAATATATGTATTAAAATAAAGTTTCTAAACCTTCCTTTTAACAATTAACTTTTACTAAATATAAAATGTATAAATTTTATATATTAACATATCACTCCTAGTAGCCACTACCATGGATTTAAATATATATATATATATATCACTCCTAAAGTATACAAATTTCTAACTGCTTGAATCTTTCATTTAAATACAACTCAACAAGTTTTGAACCTGGTAGTTGGTACTCATAAATTCTACTAGTAAACTCAACACTTATCTGTTTCATATTAAACAACCATAACAAAAGCACACCTAATTTAAAAAAAAAAAAATTCATTACCGTTAAAACATAACAATTTTATTAAGCTCCCTAAATTCCGAAACAAACCATGAAAGATTATCTCCATTTTGACCGTCCATCTTGACTAAGTCATACGAATTAATTCCTGCCTTGAAACACGATAAAATAAGATAATAACTCCTCAATCCGAACTCAGCCTCTCATATTTTATTTTTCACATACAAAAAAAATAGTCTATACTGATGAGAGCATGTTAGCAGATGCGGATCTTAGTGTATTGGTAGGGTAGCTAAGTCATCTCTATGATTTTAAAATTTTAATTAAGTATATTGAAATTTAATTAAATTTTATTTTTTCTAAATATTTTATATAGTCTAGCCCTCTTCAATAAATATCAAATATTTACTTGTAGCTTAGTGGTTAGAGATTTATTTTGTAATTGAGAGGATATGGGTTCAAATCCCACTCTTCATATTTACATTTTAATTTTGGAAGCGACTAATTGTACCCAGCGACTTGTACCCGGTTTTTACTCAAACCAACTGTCATTTGACTAGCGCGAATACTGTAAAACTCAATATTCCATACTATATACCTCAATAGCAAATCATATATAATAGATAATTCAAAATTCTAACAACCAGCGACTCTTAGAAGTGATCCAAAGTTAGTTGTTAACCGTTTGCAACTTGCACAACTTGTCAAAATGCATGTACTTCCACCGGGACCACTTGTTGTACTTTCACGGGACAACTTCTAGAAGTTTTCAAAACGGAACCACTTTTCAAACTTGTAGTTCTTTCAAAATAACACCTGAAATAATGCAAAATTAATTTATTTTTTGAAATTTATTTTTTTTCGAAATTAAAATTTTGAATTTTTTTTTCAAATTTTTTTTTTCAAATATTGATATTTATATATGCATCTATATCATGTAAAATAATACTATTGATACTGTAAAACAAATCTATGTATACGATGGATATTGCAAAGTGAAATGAAATATAAATACTGTAAAACTAATAAATGCAAACTATAAAACATGAATATTATAAAACCATAATATGGATACTGTAAAACAACAAGATGACTGTAAAACAACAAGATGAATATTGTAAAACAACAAGGTTAATACTATAAAATTTTATTTTATTTTCAAAATTTTAATTTTTTATATCTTCATCTAGATCATGTAAAATAACAAGATGTATACAGTAAATAACAATATAAATACTGTAAAATAACAAGATGGATGCTGTAAAACATCATGATGAATATTATAAAACAACCAGATGGATACCGTACAATAACAAGGTTAATATTGTAAAACAAAAACATACACAAAAGCATAAATGTCTTCCAACAAACATAACATTATTTACAAATTAAAACAAACACACTGTTCACCAAACACATATTACATTATCTACAATAGAAAAATACATAAACATATTGCTCCATCATTAGAATAAAAAAGTTGTTATTTAAGAACCCTCTGATGCACATTATAAGGATGAGTCAGGAGTCTCATCACTAGAATAAGACATTCCTTTGATATATCCATGGATACTTAACAAGTATCTCATATTGCATCAGCTGCAGTACTAACTCAACAATCTGCATGAATAAATCCAGATATGTAAAATAAAGAAAAGAAAACTATTGCATAGATCCTGTAAACTATTACATATATCATGTAAAACTGTTAGATAGATCCTGTAAACATATTAGATAGATCATGTAAAATATTGTATAGATCATGTAAACATATTAGATAGATTCTATTACTAGGCAGTTTATCAGACTGCACTTCCCCAGAAGAGATCTTCCTTTTTGCTGCAAAATACATATAACAACCTTTAAATATTGAGATTAATTCTAAGTTTTTCACATAAGATGAATACTGAAAAATAACAAAATGGATACTGTAAAACAACAATATGAATATTGTAAAACCACAAGATGGATACTATAAATTATAAGATGGATACTGTAAAAACAAGATGAACGGTCAACTCATAAAAAAATTACAAAATCAGACCAGATCAATAGCTGACATATTATATCTGATCAGATCAGACTCGAAGTATTACCAGATCGGATCAGGATCGGCTAGAAACAGCAAATCGGTAGAGATATAGCTTGCCGAATACATAGAGCGCAGTAACGAAGTTTTGGTTACGACTTGCGGGAGATTTCAAAGGGAAAATTGAATTATCATGGCACGAAGAATCCCAAACAAGAACTACACCTAAATGTTGATAACCGACAAACGCTTTAAAATACTCATATCTTTCTAAATTTACTTATACTTACCGAATCGAATCGTGACGAGTAGCACTTGGATGTGGCAGCGAGGCGGTTTCATAAATTAGCCTCTAGCGGCTTCAACCTTTGAAAATCAAGTTATTAATGTATGAATCAATTGAATTCCTGCTACGTGCTTTTTCACGAAAACTCCTCTAGCGGTTCCATGAAGAATCCTGCCTAAGCGCTTTTTTTGGAAAAAAAAAAATTGATTTCCTGCTACAACAATCAGCGAATTTTGCAGACGAAAAACCTTCTAAAAAATCAATTGATTTAAGCGGAGAATGCCAGACGCCAAACCTTCGAAAAAGCCAATTGCGAAGAAGAAGAGAACGCATGCACATAAACAAACATATATGTTTCGTCGAACTGTCGAGGAGGACGATGACCATGACGACCTGACCTAGCGGAGATGGCCTGACCAGAACGTTGGCTGATCTGACGATGATGATCGGTTTTGGCGAGGAGAAAATGGACACTGAGGTGGAGAAAATGGACACTGAGTGGCAACGGTGCTAGAATTTTAGAGAGGAATAGATAATCGGTGTTTTAGAGAGAAAGAGATCTGGCATTAGATCTTAAATAAGCAAATTAAAGTTGAAAGCCGACGGTTAAATGCAGTTGAAATCTTATCTAGAATTTCTGAGTACAAACCGAATACAAAGATTTGGGTATAAAAACAGTTTCTCTTCAATTTTAGCCTCTCCTATAAAATTTTTTTAGTTCCGCCCATGTTAGGCAGTTAATTTGGTGCAAATAGGAAATTCGGGAACCCACCCGTCACTAGAAAACAAACAACGCAAAAAACAAACCAAGTACCAGACTTGCGAATTAAATCTATCGCCAATTGGGAGAGAATTAAATTAAAATATTAAATAGTGGTGGCCTATTTATTTATAATCTTTTAGTAACGCAATTGGTGCAGTTGGGTTTAATAATTTAATTACTCCGATCCGCTATTGTACACCGTCCTGCACCGAGTCCAAGCGGAACTTGGAAAATGATTGTAGAATTTCTTGCGGACACTTGTGTCGCATTGCGAGCATGCAAACAGGGAGCGTGCTAGAGGGAGCGCTGAAATCAGGCGCGCTGATGTTGTTTTTTTTTTCTCGAAGAGAATAAAAAAAAAAAAAAAAATCTCTCTCTCGCTCTCTCTCTCTCTGCACGCCTATACATCACGTGCGTCGTTCCAACCGTTTTGTTTGACAACAAAAATTAATATAAAAACTGTAACCGTATTAGCTGATTGAGTAAGATATTGACAGAGCAGTTTTTACTTCTTGCAGCGTATGACTCTTGCTTTTTTGCTCATTTTTTATGCTGCATGAAGCAAAAACTGCTCTGTCAATATATTTACGCAGCTGATAGCCTGATTGGCTGTAGAGAACAAATAATGTCGCACGTGACACAACAATGATAAATGAGCATATTGCTTCGGTTATGGTTAGGTGGAGTTTGGAATGGTGCTCTGAAAGTCAAACGGACACTAGACTTGGAGAGAAGAAAAATAATTTTCACATAGTAAAATAGTTTTCTATTTTTGGGTTAAAAACTTAAACTATTAGAAATGCAAATTTAACACAAAAGGTTTTATTACAGTTTCTAGAATAAGGGATTGAATGGACTAAGAAATGCAAACTTAACTCAAAAGCTTAAACCTTTTGTGAGGCATTCTAAAAATGTAAGCTTAACTCAAAAGGTTTTATTACAATTTTCAACATAAAAGAAACTTAACTCAAAAGGTTTTATTACAATTTTCAACATAAATAAACTTAACTCAAAAGGTTTTATTACAATTTTCAACATATATAAACTTAACTCAAAAGGTTTTATTAAAATTTTCAACATAAAGGGATTGAATGAACTAAAAAGTACAAGATAAGATATGTGTTCTCTAGTTTCTCTCTCTCTCTTTCAAACTTTCAATATTATGGTTGTATTAAAGTTCTGTAAATTCTTTTTTTCTTCATATAAGAATATATCCTGGTTAATTTTTGATGGGACAAAATATTTTAACAATTTCAGATTTAACAATTCTCTAGATTTAACAATTTCAGATTTGAGAGAGTTCGAACTAAATATTTTTTTTTGACAAAGAAAAAGGGGGCATTACGCTCTACAAGCTTTTTTTACTCTATAAATGAAACAATTTTACAACCAACGAATGTTCCAAAAAAAAAAAAAATCTATCCGTCCTTCTATACTTATTATTACACCATATTATATTGGATCCGTATCCTTTGTAGTACCGCACGGTGGGCCCCACAACTTTACTTCCAGATTTACTCTCACCCCGGTCAAACTCAATCAGACGTCTATTTAGACTGTAGGCAACGGCAGATTTAAAGAGGCTCAAGGGTAGGCCACTTGCTTACTCCTGGATTTGAAATTTTTGTTAAACCTAGTGGTAAATTAAACTTGTGTCTACCACTGGATAGACTTGTGCCTACCTCTGGATCATGTGTCGTGCCATGACCAAGTCAGATTTTTATGTGTTATGTTGTGCCGTGATCAAATTTGGAAGGATGGTCACGGCACGTTAGTTACGCTTTGACTACACGTGACCGGTTTGTCATGTTTGGTCATATTTAACTTTTTTCATAATTTATATTAGTTTATTCAAGATTCACCATTCGAAGATTTAACGGTTCTAATTACACGTGACCACGTGCCGTGCCGCGATTAAATCTTTCACATGACGTGTCGTGCCAAATTTTTTAAAGATGGTCATGTCACGCGAACGGTCACGGGACATGTGAGTCACGACATGTGACCGACAAACGTGTCGAGCCGTGATGTATCTGGTCACACCATGGCTTTCTTAAATTCATGTCCACTACTCCGCTCTTATTCGCCAGGAAAAAAAAATTGCACTATTGTTAATAGTTTGTGCCTACCCGTGACCGAAATTATGAATCTGTCCCTGACTGTAGAGGTCTCCTTTAAAATTCGTGTCAGATAAAAAAACAGTTCAGATCATCTCATTCTAATAACAGTGCCTTACGAATTCATTATATGGGGCCCTTTTATTCTATAAAACCCTCTATCACCGTTGGTCCATGTTATTATATAATTCTATCAAACAATTACAATACACTGTATACAAACATTTTATATTATCAAAGATTGTTTTGGGACATTTTTGTATGCATTCAACATTGCAAAATTTTGAATCAATAACGAATATTGTGCAACATGATTCTCATTCTCGCCATATGTTCAAACCAGGACTGCTATCATTAGACGAAGGGTGAGTTCAAAACATATTATACCATAATAAAATAAACTTTGAGATAATTGATCGCATAGACGGAAAAAAGAAATAGAGGGCAGGGGAGGCTAAGCATTCTTAGTTCTTACAAATTGAAATTTTTTATTTGTCCTTTAAAATTTCTAATATCTACAAAAATTAATATTATTGATCATTCTCGTATATAAAAAATTATAATATACTTATTTATTCAATCAAATTTTTTCATTTAGTGGGCTTTACGTTGGCAGTACCTCTTACCGTTGGACCTATATCGATGCCCGAAATTTATATTTTCAAAAATTCGATCCGTTTACAATCCCAGCCCATTTCAGGGCCTAATTACGGTAGACACAGTAAGATTAAAAATAAGAAATCTAAAAAATCAGAAAGAACAGATACGCCTGTTCTGACATGGTGCATCTCATGGCATCTACGTCAACCTCCCCTCTTATCCCATCCATGTCAGAGATAGCGGCAGCCACCAGTTCACAGGGCCTCCGCATACACCTATCCACATTCGGCCCCTTCTTTCGCGTCCGAGCGCACCGCTCCAGCGACGCGGCGGCGGAACTGGGAAGGGCAGAGGGTGTAATTCGGCCCTGGATCGGTGGTAAGGTGCTCCACCTCGAATCCATGCGCATGAGTCGCGCCACGCTGGAACTGGATCGACCCATTTTTGGATTGGGTCTGTTTCTTGGTGCTGTTGTGATTAGGCATGGGTTTGATCACGGCTGTGTGCGTGCTGAATTGCTTGCCATTAATGATACCCCTCTTTACCACTCCAAGGTAATATACTCAACTTAACTTCATAAATGCTTCTATTTTTTTTTTTTTATTTAGAAAAATTAAATTTTGTGTGCGCCAGCTTGTGAGGTTCTACAAGAGAATGGGTTTTAGAGTGGTGCATGAGGTGGATGGTTCATCAATGGAAGACCTGGCTCATATGCTGGTATGGGGAGGTAAGGGAACAAAAATGGAGGCTCAAATTGAGAATTTACTCGTTAAATGGGGCAAAAAGTTCAAACCTCAAGATTAAGACTTATATTAATCAGCACATAACATCCAAATTGTTGAGTTGTGTAAAGGTTTTGAATGATGAGAGGCTCATGTTATCTTATTTTGGTAATGCACCGGGCCTGAACCAGTACAAGTAAATTCCTGCCAGCAGAGTTGCATCACAATGGAAGATTTGAAATCGTACACTGATACTTTGTTCAGGCATGATAGTTTCAGTGTAATTCAGGCTTCATTAAACTTTTGTTTTGGTATGTATTTGCAATAGAGTCGTCCAATCGAAATTGAATTTCTTGTTTTTTAATGGATTTTCTGTAACTAAACAGTCACACATCACCAACAATTGTATGTTCTTTAAGGACAAAGGTTGCTGATGCATCCTCAAAATAATGGTTATAATATGATAATTTAGTATTTTGAAGGTTCTCTATTTCGAAATAGGTAGAGAAGATATATGCTTGTCTAGTACAAAATTGACAAATACAGATGACAGTATTCTCTCACTTGGTGTGTCTAACTTGGTGTGTCTATCTTTTCACATGATTCCCGCAGAGATGCAGTTTAGGGTCTCCCTGGTCTTGTTTTTCTTTGCGTTTATTTTGTTTCACTGAAAATTTTATGCATTATTGATATATTGCGGTTATTCAATAGTTCGTTCAGATTAGCTGGAAATTTGTGGGACGCCACACTGAGTCACAGATGTCATACTTATTACAAGATGGCTTCTGTCTATTTTAGTTGTCATTTGGCACTGTGCATTAAATAATAATACAAGTAGTTCGTCCTGTTAGCTGGAAGTTTGTGGAATACCATAATTGAGTCACTAGAGTAACATGAAATATTTTCGATCCCAAATAGGGATTATCAATGTATTGTTGAACTTCCACCAATGTACCAGGCTTCATGTACATTGTAATTAAAAAAATATATTTTGTACTTCATCTTAAACCATTTAAAGAGATTGTTAATGTTGATTGTTGAGTAGTGAGATGTATCTTCACCACTGTCATGAACAGACTTAATTTAGCTGCAAAACTTGGGTTTGTAATGGCATCATTGGGTTTAGATTTAGTATTTCTCCTTGTAGAAAATATGGTCAGAAATGAGTGCTTTTGGATTGATTTCTTACATTATCTTTCTGGTGTTAATACAGAGAAGATGACCTCATTTTCTAATAAACTCGTGCACCGTAAAAGGTATAATCATTTTTATTTATTCATTTTTTTTACTCACAGAGTAAACTCCAATTCTGTTCGGGCAAATACAATTTTTAACAAAACAAAAACCAATGTTGAAGGCAAAACATACACAAAAACTTGCACACATGCACACAAATATTGACAAAAGAAAATAGCACACTTAGCTTGCGAGGGAATCCAGAAAACTTCTCATATTCAAATCTGCCTCCGTCTCAATTCCAAGCATAGCTCCAAATATGGATGCTACACTGAAACGCTGGCTCTTTTCCCGATCTAAGGTTCTGGCAGGAGACTTGCCGCCATCATCTTCTATGGGGGAACCAAGATCATGAGCCCTATCCCAATAGCGAACCAACATCTCTCTTATGCATGTGATATGGAATTGTATGTTCGACTTGTTTCGCACGACATAAGACCATGTCCTGTGACCGCCGAGTTCTCTCTCTCGGTATATGTAGCACCGCTTATTAATGGTTTTTTTCAGATCCAGTAAAAGACCATCTTCATGAACTTTGAGAACGTGAGGCAGAGCAGCGCAGCTCGGGTGGAGTCGGGCTGTGCAACCCTCGTCAGCGCAGGAATAAACATAGCCGTTGATTGCATCGTCACAAATGGCACAGATGGTGGGCTTTTCTGGGGGTTCTCTCAAGTGAAGGAAATTGCACTTGAATTGGCGAAGACGAATGTTCGTACCGAACTTCTCAGTGCATGGGGGGTGTAGTTTTTTTTTTTTTTTTTGAGGAAGAAGGGGGTGTAGTTGAAAATCACACTTCTCATTGCAACTGTATCCAATGTTGAACCCAAATTGTTGGCATCCGTCGCATTTGAACGGTGCGAGGTCAGTTCTCTTAATAAGAGTGTGCTCGTGGTGTGTGTGGTCTTTAATTGATGTTAGTTTCGGCATTTGGTACCGTTGCTCTTGTTTCAAATCTTCTTAACCTGATATAAGCCAAAAATAAGAGAAAGTGATTATGTTGAACAGATCATTACAAAATAGAAGTAATGAACAAATAGATGAAATTATTGTTTTTGTTGGATAAAATGCAAAAGGAGAGGGAAGAATAGTACCTTTCTTGTGCGACCTATATTACTCTGCTTGCTCTAGGAAATGGAAGTGTAGACAATTCTCCGTATTAATACCTGAAGGAGCAGAGACTTTGATTTGTATTATTTATCATTTCCATCTAATTTCTATTTTATAGTTTGTCCGGCTGGATTTCAAAATGTAATTAAAAAAAATTGTCCGGCACAAATAGTTAGTGTATGGGTGGCATTTCCAGGTGGCCTTCTTAAACTGTGAGTCACGTTGAAAGCGCCTATTATCCTTTCTTGTAGCGTTTTTTGTCCTTAATTTTTTTTTATTTTTTATAATTTTAACAATTTGAACATTAAAGGGAACGAGCTAACATAGTATTATGCGTAGCTCTTTCGCGTAGGATCAAAATCGGCGATTCTGTTTAAAATGTTTGAATAAAATCTGATCTATCAGTAACTCGAAACAATAAATATATATAAATCAGACCGGCATGTAGAAAAAATGGTTATCAAACCCCCACCCCACCCACCCACCCCACCCCCCCCCCCCCCCCCCCCCCCCGGCCCACCAAAAATTTTCTCTCTCTCATAGCTATTTTGCCCGGGGAAAGACTCAATACTGAGCCAATAATTTGAGCGACATGTCGTAGGATTCATGAACTTGTTAGCTAGCAAGTTCTCGGACAAGTTCTAACAGTACAAGTAATCTCCACAACTTATAACATACTCATTCCCTGGCATCAATCACCAGCACTACTGAGAACCTCCAACCCCTGTATCTTTTGGGGTTACAACGCCGGGGTCGAGCTTCCCTAACAGTTTCGTTACAAAAAGAGAATCTCAAACGGTGTAATTAAATTTCACATCACACAAAGCTTGGAGGGCAAAAGCGTCAGTACAATTCATGATGTAGATTGTTGAAGAAGAAAGAATGCCCACATAGTGGATTTGTACAGACAATCCAAAGCACATAAAGGATTTAAACCTTCATTAAACTACAAGTGCACCCAGATGCTGTAAAATACAAAACAAAGCAGGCCGTAGCCGTTGTTGTTCATAGCATTGTTGAAGATTTATTACTGACGGTAAAAAATGACCTTTTGCCTTTATATTGCTTTGGTAATCATATCAACAGTACCCATCGTTTTCCAAGTATCATATAGGAAGAAAGCACACTATTACTTCCACGAAAACAGGGACACCTTGAATCCCAAGAATTTTGATGATCCTTGGTCCTTACACAAAACAGCTGAGCAAAACTTAATTTGAAAAACAGAAAAAAAAAAAAAAAATGGAACAGAATGGAAACAAAAGATCAAAATGAGACCACGGATCTTGTAAAATTGCAGTTGCAAAAGCTGCCAGACAAGAAACAGTGCACTAGTCGACCCCACAAGAGATCCTCGACAGAATTTTTTTGTGCATCCACCAGAGGCAAAATTACCTCCATTAATAATCAACAAAACTGAAGATTAAACCTCCCACACCTAAGACGGGTTAGCCCACTATAGCAAAGCTCAAAAAATTAAAGGTTTGTGGAACAAATTTATTGTACCCTGATCATATTTGGAAAGAAACTAAACTCAGGAATCAAAAAAATAAATCAAGGCTTGAGCAGAAGAGCAAGGCCAAATTTTGGGGCCCGATCCAATGCCTTCGTGTCAAATTCGCCAGAGAGAGTAAGGAAAGACTTGGGCTTCACCTCATGCTGAAGGAGAGTGGCAAGCTTTCCAGTGTTGTTGAGCCGGGCTTTAAATGTCGTCTGAGGGTCAACTGCGCATGCGGTCCCCACGGTCACAGAGTTCTCATTTGTGGAGAGGCGCCTTGTGATTTCAACCACAGCTGAGGCTCTACGGGTCTCCCCCAAGTGGTGCATATATGCAGCTTTCAGAGTGTCTCCCTTATCAGCCCTGCATGATATGATGATTGTCAGTTCCAAGACTAACTAAATTGAATGATGATACAGCTCAATACTTGGTACATCTAGAATAACATAGCCTGATAAAGAGAATTGAATGAATCAGCCAGGAGCACAACTGAACTACAGTCACCTGACAACTCAAAATCTAACCAGAAAAAAGTCCTTCCAATTCCAAACCAGAAGCTGAACAAATTTATTTCTAAGGGACCAAATATCATATTATCAAATACTCAGGATGACACCGTGAGTTGACTAGAGAGACATCAATCCAACCAAAACCCAAGCGTAATTAAATCCCAAACCAGTCAACCCAAACCCAGAAAGATCCAAATCAAATAACAACCCAAATCACTGATTTTATCTAGTTGGGCATGAAAGAAACATCATGATTTAATGCGTTAAGCATAAAGTAGCATCATGGTCACAGCTTCATTTGATAGGTTCTGTAGCTCCACACAAAAAACAAACAGCCCATAGTATAAATGCTGACTTGTAGCAGAATAAAATCGATCCCAAATAATATTACTGGAAAGAGTAAAACTTACAGATGAAGAGAGGTGGTATAATCAGGCTTTGTCAGACCAAAACCTGCTGTGTACTTGGTGAAGTTCCCACTGGCTGTGTCATATGAGGCTTCACCTCCAAAAGAGATCTCTTTGGTCCCAAAAGTTGTAGAAAGTTCCACAAGGGGGTTTTGCTTTAGACTGAAAGCAGCAGTGACACTCGCATGATCATGGAAATATTGCACCTCCAGCTACAAGAACAAAAGAAGAAATTCTTAATTACCTACTATATACTATATACTTTAAGACAGGAATGTTGTTTTATCTAGGTTAGTTGAGTCAGTTAATTAATAGGCTAAACTGTGCCCAAATTTGAATTGCATTCTAACCAGATGTGTTGCCTATCCATTACCAAAGTAAGTTGCATTATGTAATACCTAGGGATCACATTCATCATCTGTCAAGGATAGTTACATTTGAGATTTCTATTTATTTTAATTTTATTTTATTTCAAATTTGTAATATTATATTGTTTCTTCATAGCTAAGCATTATTAATTTTATTTAAAAGCACAATGTTATTTGTAAAAGACAAGTAAAGATGAGTAAAACAAATTGAGTATTTGGCTTTCAGTAAATCGCCCGTGCTTCTATATATTTCCTCTTACCAGTCTCTATTGGGATCCTGTCTAGGTCTCTTGCTAAACCCTAACCATAATCATCCTCTAAAATCCCGTTTGCATCAATCTAACATTGCACACTTAGGATTAAAAATTTTAGCTGCTCAACAATGAATGAACGAACTAATTCACATTGTGCAACTTAGAAACCTAAACTTATAGATGCCAACAACAAATCAAGAACTAAATTAGTATGATAGAGGGTGGATTCTTATAAATAATGAAAAGTCTTCCTTTTACCTCCAACTGTGAACATTTTTAAGCACAAATTTTAGCTAAAACTAAGTCAAGCTGATCAGACTTTGAATCATCTTAATATGGACTACTTGAGGAAATATTTGGTTAGAATTAATATGAAAGAGTTAACTTGCTGATTTTAACAGCTGGATTTTTTATTTTGATCGCAAAAACCAAGTTTACAACTGAAAATAAGAATAGGTTTTACTCCAAGCAAAATTAAATATTCAAACTAATTGCAAAATTCTTTGCTCAGTTTGTTTCATAATGGGGTGTTCTCCAATTCATGCCCACCAAACTGATCCCCATGAACTGTACTAGTAAGGCTGTAACTGCCACCATCAACAAAAACAGTAGGACATTGTATGGAAACCATAGTTACATCATAATTGAAAGCCATGCAAATTGCAGAACAGTCAAAAACTCAAAAAATATATGATAAAGATACATTTATGGTACCTTGCCAGAGTTTACATCAGGAAGCTTGAGAGAAGCAATAGCCTTTGTATAAGGCAAAATCTCAGAGATAATTAAAGTCGTGGCAATCTACAACAAGATATATAGAAAGGATCAGAACTTCAAAAACAGTATGATGAGATTAAAAATGTGTAACAGCCTTAGCTGGTGAAAACTCACATTTGAGTCTGTGTCGACTTTCACATCCAGAATGGCATTCTTGTACTTGTATTGTGAACCAATGTCAAGAGCATAGATATTGCCTTTCTTCACAGCAGTAGAAGTTAAGCCCTACAGAAATAAAAGGGTTGAAAAAAATATGTTATTTTAACATTTAGACTGCACAATAATCTTGGTCATTAGAAGAAGTAAAATACAAAATTTTACTACTAGTCTAATCTACATTTCAGAGACATTGACTTTGTTAATCAACATAAGCAGTTAAGGTTCAAAACCAGTTTGCGTTGTTATACTTCAGTAAAATTATGATGCAGTGTGATTATATAAAAGCAACAGTAATTGATACAAAGAAAGCAAAAAATCTAACAAACATTTGATGTTTCTCTATGCAAGTACCAAAAGGAATGAAATGCACACTTGCATCAACAAAGAAGAGAGACATGATACGATACAATATTAGCTAATAATTTTAAACTAGACCTCTACTTCTATGATAATTTAGCAATAAAACTACTCCCCCGATCCATAATTATAATTAGTTACAATTAATTCATCTTTCAAAGTAGTATAAATGTCCAACTAGAGCAAGATGACAATATATTGAGTTATGGCGTAATGCTACCTACAAAATGTATGTAAATGCAAAATTTACTAACATAGTCAATGGGAAAAGTTCATATACCAACGACAAAATTATCAACAAAATACCTTTTAAAATTAAAAAAATAATGTCCTGTTTCTAATGTAGGAAGAGATAATAAAACAAAGCAAAGATAATATGAATGAGGATGTGATTTGCTATGGAATATGCCAAAATAGAATAAAGAGTATTTGGACATTCAAAATGAATCACTAACAAAACATACATCACATCATATCAATAACTTCGGGAAATTAAAAATTATGAGATGATAAGCTAAGAGGGTTACTATTTGTTGCTCCGGGCAATTTCCGTGACTGGTTCCCCCACCAATCCCAGCGTCTTACACTCCCCATGTCTTCATCCATAATTGCGGACCTTGTACAAGTTCTAATTTGTACAAGGTTCACACAATTTTCTACAGGGTTTACATGTGTCCCTGGGATTGGTGGGCAAGCCCGAGCCGAAATTGCCCTGGGCAAATAAAAATCATTCTCCATAAACAAATATCTAAGCGACAGAGTGCCATCATGACTATAGGAACATATTTCCAGCTTCACACCTCTAGGTACTCTAGTACATGGTTCATTCAAATCAGCCATAAGTAAAACAAGATCATTTTTTTTAAAGGGAGACTACTAAACCGTGTAAAAGCTGAAAGATCAGTAGGTCAAGAGTCTTAAATCTGTACAGTAAGCTGGATTCACATTTCAGAATACCAAGTCAATTGAACACGTATGATAAAAATGCTGCTAGAGTTACAAATAAAGAAAAAACAAGTAAAAGAAGAAGAAATAGAACAAGATAAACTTCAAGATCCAGTTCAGATAGGCAATTTCAATACGAATGAACCTATCGTTTAATTAGATCGAAATAGGGAATTCCAACATCAAAGAAGAATAACCAATGACAATAGTTAATCCGAGATACAGTGACAGTACGAATCGAACCGAACTTAATAAAATCGAAATATGAAAAGATCGAAAAAGGAGATCGAGGGTTTTACCAGGCCAGAGGCGCTCAGAGTGGCGATGGTCAATTTGTGGTCATAGTTATAGTCCTTGCTGAGCAGATCTGAATCACAAAAACAAAAAGATTACTGCTAGTAATAAATCAACCACTCATAATGAAGATTACTTGTATAGGGAGGCATTCGTTCTACCTTTTGGTTTCTTTCCGATATCGGAGAAAAGCCCTGGCCCCTTCATCGCCATGTAGAGAGAAAGTAGCAGCTAACACAGAGAGAGAGAGAGAGGGGGGTCGGCTGCCACGAAATTGTAGGAGCTGAAGATTCCTTGTGTTTTTTTCTTTCCTTTTTTTCTTTTCTTTTTCGGAGAAGGTTATTTATCACAAATGGACAGCTCAGAATGTTCCTCTTCAAACGTTCAGTCACCTCCATTACGGTCGTAATGGATGTTTCCAGCAACGAATCTGTTTGCGTTTTTTCGGCTAATAAAATCTGTGTTGCAAGTTGGTTAATAGGATCAAGCAAGGAGGATCGTTCAAGTTGCACAATTGAGATGCAGAAACTGATGTTACATTTATCTCAAAAATTATTTACAGTTGTGCATAATTATCAATCATAATTTTCAAAGGTAGATGAATGGATATGAGCCGACATTTTTATTAATATCCAAAGTTAATTACAAATTAATAAATTTACTTATGATTTCCGAGTTTTTTAAAAAATGTCCAAACCAGCCATAAAATGGCCGGTTTTCTCTTTTTTTTTCTACTTTTTTTTAGAGACACTATGAAGAGCTGTGAAGAGCAAGATAATGAAATCTAACAGTGAAAATTCGAACTTTTTGTTTAAATTTTTTGTTAGATTACTCCTTTTGATGTATAATTAGCATATTTATACTAAAATACGCTAAATTACTTGAAATTATGTTGAATTACACTATATTACATTAAATTATATTGAATTACACTAAATTACGTTAAATTATGCTAAATTACAATAACTTTGCTAATTATGCTGAAATACGGTAAATTACATTAAATTACGCAAAATTACGCTAAAGTAGACCGATTTTGTGCCATCTTTCATGAAACATAAAAACTAGTAAAAAAATTCCAAAAATAGTAAAAATTGGTAATTTACAAGTTCATTATGTAACTAATTTACTAAGCTACTTAGATTGAATAATAGAAATGAAAATCTTAATCGGAAACTTCAACTCAAGTTTTGAGGCTCTTCCCTTTGTTTTTTGGTAATTCTAAATTTTGGAATCTGGCATCGCCGACATGAATGCATGCGTATTTTCACAAGCTTTCCGAAAAGTGGTCATTTACTGAAATCGGACACTCGAGCTGTTTTATGGCTATTTGAAGTTCCGTCGTCGTTTTTCGCCTTCTCAGTAAAGATATCATCCATATTCATATGTAATTTATCATAATTTATCGTAATTTACCGTATTTTAGCATAATTTAACATAATTTAGCTTAATTTAATGTAATATAATTTAATTCAACATAATTTCATGTAATTTAGCATATTTTAGTATAAATATGCTAATTATACATCAAAAGAAGTAATCTAACAAATAATTTAAACAAAAAATTCAAATTTTCAGTGTTAGATTTCATTATCTTGCTCTTCATAGTGTCTCTTAAAAAAAATAGTTTCTAATTATAAATCACTATGAAGATAAAAGAGAAACAAAATATAGTTTCTAATTATACATCACTATGAAGACACACAGTAATTTACCGGAAGTTACCCTATTTTAGCGTAATTTAATGTAATATAGTGTAATTCAACATAATTTCAAGTAATATATTCTATTTTAGTATAAATATGCTAATTATAAATCAAAAGAAGTAATCTAACAAATAATTTAACAAAAAATTCGAATTTTCAGTGTTAGATTTCATTATCTTGCTCTTCATAGTGTCTCTAAAAAAAAAATCAGAAACCGGCCACAAAATGGCCGGTTTTGACATTTTTGGAAAAATTCGGGAATCATGGGTAAATTTATTAATTTGTAATTAACTTTGGATATTAATAAAAATGTCGGGTTATTAGAGATAGATTTATGTATGTATTTAGACATAGAGATTGATAAAGTTGTTAATTTGCTTGTTGGTTGCAAATTGTATTTGTTAGTTACTTTATTTATGTTCAAATGTTAGTATTAACAATTATCAGTAGATAAAATTAAGAAACGATTACAAGATTGGAAAAGTAAACTTTTTCTTCTTGATGGTAGACTTCCGAAATTTTTATTTTTAACATTTTAAATAAATTAATTAATAAAATAACCATCGTTTCTGGTCAATTCTATATTTAACACGGCCGCAGAACACCGGAGCGGACCCATTTGGGGGAGGCCGCAGAATGCCGGAGCGGACCCCCATATGGGGCCGCAGAATGCCGGAGCGGAACCGGGTCCGCAGAATACCGGAGCGGACCCTATTTTTTTTTTTTATCTGATTATGAAGTTGATTATGATTTTGTTTTGGAAATTTTTATCAAGTTTGTACTGGAAGTTGTGTGTACTTATGTTTGAAATTATTGTTCGTCGTTTAATCTGAAATTGTTGTTCGTCGTTTGTTTGATCAAAAGAAACATTACAATAGAACAATGAGCCATATAATTAACCGAAAATACGTCTAATTAACCGAAAATAAACAACAGTTTTACAAGTACAAATACGTCTAATTAACCGAAAATAAACAACAGTTTTACAAGTACAATTAAAAAAGCAACATTAACTCTCAATCTCGTGCAGCTCGAGCAGCTCTGTTTTGTCTTTCTTGCGTATCTCGGCCGGCTTGGTGTCCTCTTCTCCTATTATGTAGAACGTCCATCCACATCGGAATTCTGTCGTGCTGTCTTCTGCCAACAGAAATATTTTTTTTCTCTGGAACAAGGACCGGGCCATCGCGTGGAGGCCATTCCGACTGATTTTCATACACATGCCATTGTGCGCTCCATGTGTTGATCAGTGTATGGATGTGATAGTATTGACTTACAAAGACGCCAGGGTCGATGCCTCGGAGACGACACACGGACAGAACATGAGAGCACGGTATTCTCTCCAATTGAGGCTTCTGGCACGTGCAAGTTACCGTGTGATCATCCCCGATTATCACCGTGTATTTGTAGTTGGCCTTGGTATACCGACCAGAATCGTCAGGTATGAAAGCGTGAACTCTCTCCTGTGTGGCGGTTACCTCGAACTCGTTGTTGTTTCCAAAGCCCCCCAGCGTCTTCATTTTATCGGACCTCTCGAACCGTTTGTTGATCAGCTAGGAAAAATTAAAAAATAATGAAGAAGTCAGATATTTTTTTTAACAAACTTCATTAAAATTTATGAAGAAATAACTACAAATAAAAGTACCTTATGCACACGACACGAGAATTGCTGACCTTGACTGACTTCTCATTCCGCTTTGGCCCTCATTTGCGCAAACCATGTCATACATTTGTAAAATGTGTCTTCAATTATTGCTGCAACCGGTAGCCTACGAGAGGACTTGAAGACCTTATTAAGCGACTCGGACCCGTTTGTAGTCATGATGCCCCAACGGTAACCACCGTCCTGTGCTTGGAATATCTTCCATGGTTTGGGGCACTCGTTCTCATCTTGATCCAAATATTTACCCACACCGTCCAGCCAATTGAGGGCAATGTCACATGCCTGCCCCATTGCTTGCATTCCTTGCTCGTACCTCCTCATCTTCCTCTTAGCCACACATATTCTAAAAAAACAGATTGCCTTATCACTGCAACCGTTCTTCTTCATGTTCTCGGCTATGTGAGTAGCACAAAGACGGTGAACACATTGATCCTCATCCTCCTCGTTCCACCCCATATCATCTTGTCTGAACACCTTCTTGATACCCTTTCCCCTATCAGTGATGACACACATGAATCTGGAGCGGATTACATTGATCCTCAACCATTTCATGAACCAGGCACAATCGTCATAACTCTCTGATTCTACCAGTGAAAAAGCCAACGGGAGGAGCTGATTTTCAGCATCGTACCCGGTTGCAATCAACAGCTTGCCTGTGGTAAAATCTGAAAGGTGAGTTAATTTGTTGTACGCCGGTATCTGACCGTTGTACCTTTCAGCAACAGCAATTCGGACAGCCTGAATACTCAAGTCGACATCGTTCCTCATGTGAGCGGATATACACTCGGCAACCATAGCAGCTGACAACTGGGCGTGATCTGTTCTTGTCGCATCCGCGTGGCATGAATGTTGTGTTGGGCATTTGGAGACACGCCATTGTGGTCCATAACCGGTGGCCCTTGCGAGTATGTACCACCCACAGTAACTGTCCTTGCACTTGAACCTCATTCTTGTGCGGTCACTGTGCGTAGGTATTAACTCTTTGTTGCAAAGGATGTGAAACTTGGCAATTGCGCTCTTCATTTCCTCTTTTGAGTCATATGTTTGTCCCTCGGACAATTCATTCTCAAAATCTGCCCTACTTCCAAACAAACCCGAATTGGCTTCCATAAACCCTGATGTGTCGTTGAAAGCATGAATCGGGTGCTGAAACCCGCGATTCCATTATCTGAAACCCGCTATCCATTTGAATTTCCTTGATAGTCCGAGCACAGGCCCGGTATCTTCCTGGTCAGAATAATCGCTCATACCCTCAGGATCAATATGACCCCAATTTTCCTCTGCCTCTAGTATTTCCGGATCCACTTCTTCATCAGATTCATCCGGATTACAAGTTTGACCCCAATGAGCGGTCCGACTAGATGAAGGCTGGTCAGTCTGGGATGGGGCCCGACGGGAGGGTCGGTCCCTCTGAACTGGGGCCCGACTACTGGACGGTTGGTCAATTTAGACAGGGGATGGACTAGAGCCGGATGAGTTACCCCGACTACGACCCTGGATTAACCTCTGAACTGGGTTCGAACGCCGGGCTCTGGTAACCTCCACATATAGGTCAATTATCTTGTATGCACCCCCAGAAAAACTCATGGTTTGGTTATACAATACCTGCCAGACTCCCTCATTCTGAATTGGAAATAGTTGGAACCAGGTTTGTGCCGAACTAGTCGGCATGCTAATTTTGGTATCAATTTTAAGGTCATACTGACCCTGATCCAACCCCAAATTCCCACATATACTTGATTTAAGTCCCAAATAATCCGTACCTGACAATACCGGGATCACAGTAACGGGTCCAATACTGTAGTAAACCCCATTAGGACCTGTTAATACATCCCCACCAGTGTAGATGGATACCATAAGAGCCATTTTTCAATTCAATACAGAAGAAACCTACAATTAAAAATTAACTAAATTAATTAATTTAAATTAATTATTCTAATTAAATTATTGCTAAATTAATTATTCTAATTAAATTATTAATCTACTGAAATAAAAATAAAAAATTTAAAAGAAGAGAGAAAAAACTTACAGATCAGAGCTAACTCAGGAGAGAGAAGGTGTGAGAGTGTGGAATGAAATGTTGCTGTCATTTTCGGGATATAAAGACTAGGGTCCGCTCCGGTATTCTGCGGACCCGGGTCCGCTCCGGCATTCTGCGGCCCCATATGGGGGTCCGCTCCGGCATGCTGCGGCCTCCCCCAAATGGGTCCGCTCCGGTGTTCTGCGGCCGTGTTAAATATAGAATTGACCAGAAACGATGGTTATTTTATTAATTAATTTATTTAAAATGTTAAAAATAAAAATTTCGGGGTAGACTTACTTTGTTAAATTCTATTATATCGGCAATACATCTTTACTGGTTATCTGTTTATAGAATGTCGGTAAAAATTTGGAGAAAAATAGATAAAATTAGACGCCAATTTTTGTGGCAAGGTACTACTGACAAGAGAAAATACTCTTAATTTCTTAGGATAAGGTTTGTAGTAGTAATGATCAAGGAGGTTTGGGTTAATCTTAAATTAATGAACCAATCACTCCTTGCAAAAATGGTGGATAAGTTTTGTGATAACTCAGTAAAGGGTAAATGGAAAGATATAATTATCGCTCAGTATGGGGATTCTGTTACAACCTATTTGGAAGTCCATATTGAAGGATATTTGTATGATTAATATGGGATTAAATAAAGAGGTTGGTAATGGGTGAAGTACGGCTTTCTGGCTGGATCAATGGTGTGATGAGTATGCATTACAATCTAGCTTCCCTAATTTGTTTGTTATATGTTTTGATCGTTATATTTTTGTAGCTACTATTTTTGGTGCTCAATCTTAACGCTTGTCTTTTACAAGACAACTTACTGGAGTTTGCTTGAATGGCATCAATTAGTGTTAAAATTTAGATATTTTAATTTAAAGTCTTATGGAGATGGTCTTCTTTTTATAAATGGCTTCAATTTGGAGGTGTACCCAATAATCAGTATGTTACAATTTGGAAATCAAGAGGTAAAAAGTTTTTCTTTGGTTGGTACGAAAAGATAAATTTTTTACTAGGGTTAATTTGATAAGAAGGAGTTGGGTGGGACAACATGACTGTTCTTTTTGTGGAGTGTCTGAAACTACTACACATCTTTTTGTGCAGTGCTCTTATGTTACACAATTTTGATCTTGGATTGTCAATTATAATAATTTTAGTTATGACTATATTTTTTTAGATGATTTATGGTTCATTGATGCATCCATACCATTTAAAGACCGTTTATATGTTGAATTGGTTCGAGTTTCTGTCATTTGGACTATTTGGATAGAAAGAAATAAGGTTATCTTTAAGGAAGCTGATCCTTTACATGTTCATGTTTTATGAAGTAAAATTATTCAATTGGTCACTTTTTGGTGTAAATATAGATCTCATGAATCTTACTTAAATTTAACATGTATCTTGTCTTCTGATGATGACTTAATAGCATAGGTAGACCTACCACAAGCAATTGAGACTCTTCCCTTGGAATTGGGCCTCTTTGGCCATGGCATACTCGGAGGATTTTGTTGGGGATTTTTTAGGGATCCTTACGGGTGTGGAGGATGGAGACAATATTCATCGTCTAATGTAGGGAGAAGAGGACCCACCTAGAAGGGAAGAGTTTGAATTTGATTGACTCTTGATATTGTGTGTTAAGAACTGACTTGATTGTTTTTTAACGTTTCTAATAGTACAGGTGCTGATGCTACTATGACTATTATCTCTTTTACTATTTCAGTTTTTTTGTTTGAATATTAGTAACCTTTTATAGCTATGCTTGTTGTTAGATTGCATCTGTAGTACTGAGTAGTTATGTGATATTTTGTGGTAGCATTCTAGATAATTGTTTGCTGCTTGTAATATTTTCTTAGCTGTTATTGTATGAATTCTGGTATGTACTTCTCATGTTGCATATAGATACTTTTTCAGATACTTTTATGCATTATGAAAAGGGCTTCAACCTGTGAGCTATAAATGCCTTAATCCCAACTAAATAATAAACCGAACAAACTGAAATTTAATTTGGTTCGGTCTTAATCGGTTGCTATGTTTAGTTTGGTCAATTCGGTTCTATTTTTGAAAACCGAATAAAACTTTAATTTATCTATTTTATTTCGATTTTAACTTAACCGAACCGATGAACACCCCTAGTTAGAGGTGTAAACAGAGCAGATTCGGAGCGGATAATGCTAATACCAAATCCGTATCCGTCTTTCAATGAGCGGATACGGATACAGATACCGATAATAAATGGATATCAAAACTCAAAACCATATCCGCCTTAACCGAATACGGATACGGAACGGATAATTCTCGGATATTGAGTCATATGTATTTTAAGATACAAATACCAATTAATAAAATTCAAATATGAAATCCTTTCAGCATATAACACGTTCGATTTACAAAATATAAAAGATATAAGGTCCGGATCTCTACTAAAAATTTAGTCCCACGAGTGAAAAGATATAAAAGTGAGACATCATATATAGAAATCGTTTTGCCTCTGAAATATAAATGGGTTTCGGAGAGATGAATATTGGATACGGATATATGCGGATATCCGCTCCGTTTAGAGGTATATAAATTTATCTGTTTTCGTATCCGTGTAATTTGACTATGTTCAATATATATCCGCTGATACGGATAGTAACCGGATACGGAGTGAATTCGGACTGGATAATCCGGATCCGTTTACACCCCTACCCCTAGTCCTGGCACCCTTAAGTTTTTATAAAAAAAAAAAACCTCTCAAATCCAACAGTATATAAGCAACATCCAACTGAATTCAGATCCAGTGCAGTAACCCAATTTTTGAGTTTTGATCCAAACCGTCCAAGGTGCTCTAACACGAATCTTAAAGAACCTGGACCCCACAAATAATACTGGCCCCCTGCGCTACCACCGAATAGGCACCGTACACGTCTAAACTCAAAAATTGGGTTACTTTAGGGGATCCGGACTCCATCCAACTCCTCTCCGAAAGTCCGAAGTCCAAACTAATTCCGCCAAAAGTACAAATTCTTACTTCTAAAAGCAACTGATACTTTCACCAGTGGTCGCCTTCTCGATTTTCCACTATTCATTCATGGCGTTTCACTCGATTTTCGATTATGGCCCTCTTCGTACCGAGTTCGAAAAATCAGGCATCAGTGACCAGTTCATCCCTGTCGTCTGGAAGTACGTTTCCTCTCCTCTTACTTTCTATCTGACCTAACCTAGGGTTTTTCTCATCTACAAATGTTTTCCAGGCATGTGCTCCAAAATCCTAGCTGCGACATTGATACCATCGCTTCCCTTCCTTCGGCGGCGTACCCCCTTCTTCGATCCAAGTTTCGCCCCCTGACGTCAACTGTTTCCTCGGCCGTTGATTCGAAGGATCGGGTCACCACCAAGCTTCTAATCCGCCTCCAGGTATTTTTGTCTTTTCTTTTCTTGTACTGATTTGTTTGATTTGCGGTGTTTTTTATGTGGTGAATCGACAATGTACCCGTTTGATTATGTTTTCTTTGCTTAAATCTTGAAAACCTTGTGCGCCTTAGCTCAATTAAGATCGTCAGTCAGACCGTTTTAATCGCTTATCTTAGCTCTATAATTGGACTTATCATGTTCTTGTCTTGTTTTCTAGCTTCTTCTAATTGTATGTTTTAACTCAATTGTTTTACTACTTGAAAAGTTACAATCAGCAAGTATATGGTATTAGGTGATTAAATGTTGTTGAGTATTAGCCTTTTGAATTAATTAGTTCATATTGTGTGATATCCTAAGATCTAATTAGAAGATTATTTGAATGAATTTTAAAATGAGAAAAGAAAAGGGACAATCATCTAAATTAACAGTAACCATGAAATTTAACATATAAACATGAAAATTGCAATTGCCTACCTCTGTAGTCTGTACGCCAACCCCCCCCCCCCCCCAATGGAAGCGATCAATTCAAGATTATTGATCCCTCAGTGAAAAAAAATTATGAAATGCAAATAAGGTCACAAGAGAAAACAAATCGCCGGAATGGAAGTTTTAGTGCCAAAAAGCAGAAAGCACCAGACAAAATGAGTCAAAATCAAATCAAAGAAGCGGACAGATAGAGATGCACGGGAGGAGAAAAACAAGGGGCGAAGAGGAAAACTTAGGGAGAGTGCAGGAGTGCGCGGAAAAACAAGGAGACTGATCAACTTCATAACAAGAAAGGATATTTTTGTCTTTTATTATTTTAACTAGAGATTTAATTATGGTTAACTTCATAATTATTGTGAAATGGGTAAAAAGGAAAGTTTTAAGAGTTGAGAGACAAATTAGATATATTTAAGTGTTTAGGGGTAAATAAGGAATTGAAGGACTCTTTAAGGGTACATGAGAAATTAACCCTTTCGTTGTTAACAGGATAAGGCCCATCAAGTCCAAGCCCGCGAATGACTTCGCACCTTCCTGTTAAATAGAATCTGTGTCCTTTATTACTGTGTTATGATTTAATAAGATCTTTGTGGGAAATAAAGGAAAAAAAATAATTCGTCGGTCAATTTAAATTACCTGTGAGCGAAAACCAACATCTAAGAGACCAAATCCTCTGCACTGGGACTTCTTCAAAATCTTCTGTTATCTGAAATCAATAAAACCGAATGCATTTAGAAAGGCATCTTTTAATTGCATTGCAACAAAGTTCATTTAGGTTTCCATATGCTCAAAAAGAATTCTTCACGTAAAAGTATAATTCAAAGCTTGAAATTTTACTTGGCAAGTTTTACCGAGGGTACTATCAGGATCACATAGTTAAATCATTTAGGTAAAATTCATTAATTTATTGCATGTAGTGTTGAAAACATACGCCCAGTTCCTTTACTGAGATAAAGGCCACCGCCTCGCACTAGAAGCCAAAGACCGCCATCAGCTCTCCACCCCATGTTTTGTATGCGCCTTGCCACCGATCTGTTATGGGGTTGCCAGTAAGGCTCTTCTTTTCTTCAGACCAAATCTGACATGGTCAACATTCTCAACAGCTATCCCTAGATTAGGAATCGCCATTGCTAACATATTGGAATTTAATTTAGGATATCTGTGAGGATTTATGACATTAAACCTACATTGCATTTTATGCATATCTAGAGTGCCATTTTCTCTCTTAAGAAGCAGATGTCATAATTGTAATGTAATATTGTCAGAATGGTTCTTCCGTGGAAGCTGTAATCATGAGATATGATACTAGACTTGGCAAGTATGATGGGAAGCCACGGCCAGGAGGCATCAGATCTACTCTTTGCATCTCTTCACAGGTACAAATTTTGTATTTTTACTGTTTCTAACTTTTACGCTGATAGTATTTGTAATTCTGTACTGTTATCAGTTCTTGGTAAATTAAAGTGGCTGCTTTGGAAAATACAAGGCAATGAATGTTAATATGTTAGCAATTAGTAAAGTTGCATTTGAATCGACTCGATCAAGAATGGGTTACTTTCATATATAGTATGGAAACTAAAGTTTTCTACCTCGTGTTGTACATGTTGATGTTGGGCCTGCAAAAACTGGTATAAACTGGTAGTTAAATCTATGAAACTATAAAGTTGATTATACAGTACAACGTTAAGTAAGCACAAATTAAAGGAAATCCACAGTATCGGTGCCTTCTGTAAAATCCTCCCTGTTACAATTTTATTCAGGTAGGTTGCAAGATGGGTTGCAGATTCTGTGCGACAGGAAGTATGGGCTTTAAGAGTAATCTCTCATCTGGAGAGATTGTAGAACAGCTGGTGCATGCAAACCATTTCTCAAAAATTCGAAACGTGGTCTTCATGGTAATTAGTTTCTTTTAGCCTTGATTGTGGTTTGAATACAAATTGTTCCTTCTGAAACCATCTTTTGCTAGGTGCATAGTGATGTTTTCATTATGAAGAAAAATTGTTGTTATTGAACTATTGGGCAGTTTACAATCGTCAGAGATCACCTTTGCAGCTCTTTTTGTGTGCAATGTCAAGTTTATTATTTTGATATCACTTTCGAGTCTTGACAAGTGTTTTCCTTTTCTTGTCAGGGAATGGGGGAACCATTGAATAACTATAGGGCATTGGTAGAAGCAATCCAGATCATGACAGGACCCCCTTTCCAACTATCACCTAAGAGAATTACTGTATCAACTGTAAGCTGATTAAAAACATACTGCGATAAATTTTATCCAGTGTTTGTTCTGGCAAGTTACTTTGTAAGTGTTACTTGACAAATTGCAGTTTCAGTTCAAGTGCATTATGATAGGTTCCATCTGTCTGAAATTTTGTCACTGAAATTTTCTCTTCCTTTTTTAAATTTTTTTTTATTCTGATAATTAAATTTTTGGTGTGGTATTTATTTCGTTAGTTGATTATTCACCTTCTATTATTTTATAGAGGCCCATTGGTAGAACAATAGAATTCTGAGTTTGTGCATCTTTTTTCTTTTAATTTAGGTGGGAATTATACACGCCATTAACAAATTTAATGATGACCTCCCAAATGTGAATCTTGCTGTTTCGCTCCATGCACCTGACCAGGAAGTACGTTGTCAGATAATGCCAGCTGCTAGAGCTTTTCCCCTTGCAAAGCTTATGGATGCTTTACTGTCCTACCAAGCTAGCAGGTGAGTTTGTCACGCTTACATTTTGATACCATACTGGTAAGTTCCCTGGTTAGGTTTTTAAAAATACCAATTTGCCTTGTACTTCACAAGCTTTTCATTAACCTTTAAAATGCTTGAAAGATAACCCGGTTATCTTTCACTGTTTTTTACTGACAACAGAATGTTTCCAGTGAAGTACAAGTCTCCTAACAGAAGGTGCACCTGTGTTAATTCTGCCATTTTTGTAGATTGGCATGTGTTTAGCAAATGGCCAAAATTACTACTTTGACCTCCTGTTCAGAAGTTCCTAGAAATTCATTTAAACAAGAATTTACAAATCACCTGCTTGAGTTAGAAAATTAATTTTAAAGCATTGAAGATTCAATTTTTAAACTTTTACTTATAGAGAGTGAAAGATGTCTAACATACGGCTTTATATATTTTTAATATTTTTCTTTCGACCAAAACTAACTCATATATGGTCACAACATAATACATAAAAGGAATACTTTGAATATTCTATTAGAAAGATTTGAGTTCAGTTTTATGATTTCATCTAGCAGCAATCAAACTGTATTTGTTGAGTATATAATGCTTGATGGGGTGAACGACCAAGAGCAGCATGCCCATCAGCTTGGGAAGCTTCTAGAAAATCTTAAATCGGTAGGTTGTTTACATATTTTGTATATCAGTACTGTACCAATCTGATACTTAGTTTATTTATTCTTTATTGGTTGTTTAATTTTTGGCAGGTTGTGAATTTGATACCATTTAACCCAATCGGTACCTCCAGTATTTACAAAACAAGCAGTGATCAAAATGTGAAGAAATTTCAGAAAATAGTAAGAGGCATCTATAACATCAGAACTACAGTCAGGCAAGAAATGGGTCAGGATATAAGTGGTGCATGTGGCCAATTGGTGGTCAACCTTTCTGAGCAGAGAGCTATTGGTGGTGCAAGCCTTTTAACGGATATAGAAGACCTCCGCATCTGATCTGTCAGAAGCAATTGCAGTTTTGTTTTTTATGCAAGTTGTAAATGCGTGGCTTGTGGGTAGCTGGGGTACAGATTGTTACCAATTCAGTAGTTGGTCTTTCTAGGGCTCTTTTTGTCTTGGTCGTATTGTTGTTCATGCAACGCCTTTTACTCTGGATAGAATGCGGTAAAGCAGCATATGATCAATGAAAGGTTATTTCCTTTCTTGAAAAACCAAGGCAGGCTTGAATCCTGCATTTGGGAAATATACTTGCAAAACTAAAGCATAAAAAAGGCATGTCAATGAAATCATGCTGTCAGAAATATGATAAAACAGAAGCCAGACTGGGTGCTATGCCTCGATGATATCACTGCTTTTTATTTTTTTATTTTTTTTATACCGAACTTCAGCTGAAATGGTAGTCATTAAATTCCTGTGGCGGCTAAGTTCATGTGCCCTAGGCAGCCTAGCTCAAATTCAGATCCTCCAAGGTAACTCAAAACTTTGAGTTTGAATCTGGACTGTTCGATTAAAATTCGCATAAATATTAAAGGCCCCTGTAAATTCTAATCTGGACCGGATTGGTCTGGATTTTGATCAGACGGTCTAGATTCAAACTCAATATTTGAGTTTACCATGAGAGGATCCAGACCCGCCTAAAGCAGTTTCATTTACTTGCAACAAAATGGAACGAGAAATTCTTAAAGCAGGAAGGAAGACTGTAAGATTTATTTATTCTGGAAGTGAAATAAAGTCATAACAGAATTCTTATGATTTATTTAATCATTCAACAAATGGATTGTTTTTCTCATTATTCAATTCCTGCCCGCTTCAATATACATAGTTACATACAAAAAAAAATGACTACCTGTACCTAGACGAGTGATTCCTGAAGATTTCAATATGGCTTTACACATTTAAAGAAGACAATAAATACTCAATTATTGGCAATGAAAAACAAAAAGTATTATATGGCATATTATGTTTATAAATATTCTACATTGCAGGTATTATAATAGGGTGGGGGTTTTGTCTAAACGGCTTTGGACAAAGTCTCATCCAAAGCCAGACCTAAACCGTCCGATATGCATCAAAATTCGCACAGACATTTAGATTTAATGAGCCATTTAAATTTATTAAAATTTAAATATGTTTGCACGAATCTCAATGCATATCGGATGTTTAAGTTTGGCTTTGGATGAGGCTTTGTCCAAAGCCGTTTGGACAAAACTCAATCCCTTAAATAGAAAGAAATGAAGAAATGACATATCAATTATCAATCAATTCAAAAATTTCTTAAATGATATTTAGAAAAAAATCATAATCAATCAGAAAGATGATACATTTTGCATGTGAAGAGTACGTGTGGCGAGTACGTGTTTAAATAAATTTAGACTTCTATATGTAAAATAATATAAAAATAATATATAGAATCAAAATATTTGATCGGAAGACTAATATTCAATCCAAAATTTCATGGAAACACAATATAAATATTCAATCCAAAATTTCATGGAAATACAATAGAAATACAATATAAATATTCAGTCCTTTTAATTATATCTTTTTTAGGCATTATTTTTTTTATTGTTGACTCAGAAGACTTCAAGAGAGAAAAAAAAAAAAAATTTGGTTCATTATCCAACCATGCAGAAAGGTTTTCATAGGTTCACGAAGGAGTCTTTAATAGCTGTCCAATTTTCAACCCAATTTTCCCCTTCATCTCACCTCCAAGTGGCGATGTTTATAAATTGTATTTTACTTCTAATTAAAATTTCTATTTTTTTATTTTGTCGTAATTTTTTGAAAGTTTTTTCATAACACTCAACATGATTTCTAGAGTGGCGGAGTTAAAAAAGATGAGTGGATTCAATAAGCTCACTAAATTTTTGAAAATATATTAAAATTGTACAAATTATTTAACTGATTTTTTTTTTGAAAATACATTTAAATTGTACAAATTATTTAACTGAAAAAATTGTTAGAAGTTTCTCATAGTTGACAGCACTGGTCAAAAGCTTTTGACTCCGTCATTGTATTTATATTGTATTTCCATGAAATTTTGGATTGAATATTTATATTGTGTTTCCATGAAATTTTGGATTGAATATTAGTCTTCCGATCAAATATTTTGATTCTATATATTATTTTTATATTATTTTACATATAGAAGTCTAAATTTATTTAAACACGTACTCGCCACACGTACTCTTCACATGCAAAATGTATCATCTTTCTGATTGATTATGATTTTTTTCTAAATATCATTTAAGAAATTTTTGAATTGATTGATAATTGATATGTCATTTCTTCATTTCTTTCTATTTAAGGGATTGAGTTTTATCCAAACGGCTTTGGACAAAGACTCATTCAAAGTCAAGCTTAAACATCCGATATGCATTGAGATTCGTGCAAACATATTTAAATTTTAATAAATTTAAATGGCTCATTAAATCTAAATGTCTGTGCGAATTTTGATGCATATCGGACGGTTTAGGTCTGGCTTTGGATGAGACTTTGTCCAAAGCCGTTTAGACAAAACCCCCACCCTATTATAATACCTGCAATGTAGAATATTTATAAACATAATATGCCATATAATACTTTTTGTTTTTCATTGCCAATAATTGAGTATTTATTGTCTTCTTTAAATGTGTAAAGCCATATTGAAATCTTCAGGAATCACTCGTCTAGGTACAGGTACTCATTTTTTTTTTTGTATGTAACTATGTATATTGAAGCGGGCAGGAATTGAATAATGAGAAAATCAATCCATTTGTTGAATGATTAAATAAATCATAAGAACTCTGTTATGACTTTATTGCACTTCCAGAATAAATAAATCTTACAGTCTTCCTTCCTGCTTTAAGAATTTCTCGTTCCATTTTGTTGCAAGTAAATGAAACTGCTTTGGGCGGGTCTGGATCCTCTCATGGTAAACTCAAATATTGAGTTTGAATCTAGACCGTCTGATCAAAATCCAGACCAATCCGGTCCAGATTAGAATTTACAGGGGCCTTTAATATTTATGCGAATTTTAATCGAAGTCCAGATTCAAACTCAAAGTTTTGAGTTACCTTGGAGGATCTGAATTTGAGCTAGGCTGCCTGGGGCACATGAACTTAGCCGCCACAGGAATTTAATGACTACCATTTCAGCTGAAGTTCGGTATAAAAAAAATAAGAAAATAAAAAGCAGTGATATCATCGAGGCATAGCACCCAGTCTGGCTTCTGTTTTATCATATTTCTGACAGCATGATTTCATTGACATGCCTTTTTTATGCTTTAGTTTTGCAAGTATATTTCCCAAATGCAGGATTCAAGCCTGCCTTGGTTTTTCAAGAAAGGAAATAACCTTTCATTGATCATATGCTGCTTTACCGCATTCTATCCAGAGTAAAAGGCGTTGCATGAACAACAATACGACCAAGACAAAAAGAGCCCTAGAAAGACCAACTACTGAATTGGTAACAATCTGTACCCCAGCTACCCACAAGCCACGCATTTACAACTTGCATAAAAAACAAAACTGCAATTGCTTCTGACAGATCAGATGCGGAGGTCTTCTACATCCGTTAAAAGGCTTGCACCACCAATAGCTCTCTGCTCAGAAAGGTTGACCACCAATTGGCCACATGCACCACTTATATCCTGACCCATTTCTTGCCTGACTGTAGTTCTGATGTTATAGATGCCTCTTACTATTTTCTGAAATTTCTTCACATTTTGATCACTGCTTGTTTTGTAAATACTGGAGGTACCGATTGGGTTAAATGGTATCAAATTCACAACCTGCCAAAAATTAAACAACCAATAAAGAATAAATAAACTAAGTATCAGATTGGTACAGTACTGATATACAAAATATGTAAACAAATCCTGTAGGATAGCAAAACCCATCAAGAGCTCAACACAGCATCACAAAAGCTCAAGTGTAATTGCAGGAAACTTCAAAATATGACCAACAAGAGATTATGAGCTACATGAAACTCATAATAATCCACATGACAAAATTTAAAACTAACACAGGAAATAAACCATGTTAGAACAACTGGAACAACATGCTTCCAAATAAATTAGCACCATACAATCACAATCACAGCATAAAACTTAGACAAAACTAAACAATAATCACAATGCAAGCAATTGTTCGACTTTCGCAATCTCATCCTCTTCATTTGTAAGGTTCTGATTTGCCTCTTCATACTTATCATGTTTCCACCTGTCCGTCTGAGCCCCAGTCACATGTTGCAACTGATTCCTAACGCTGAATCTTGCACTGCTAAATCTCTCCCGGCCCCTTGGTGGGGCCCGACCGCTAAACCTATCCCTGTAGTCATTCCTGGGTAACCAATTCCCATTTCTGTTTTCATTTTCTCTGTTAAATCCTCCTTCCCTCCTACCAAACCTATCATCCCGCCAAGGCCTGGATAGTTTTTCTCTGGAAACAACTCTATCATCCCTCCTACGAAATGTATCATCCCTCGTGTCCAGTTTTTTCTCATCATTTTTTGCCGAATCTAACAATTTGGGTTCTTTGTTCGGTGTTTTCAAGCCCAACTCAGGTTCTGATTCTGGTGGCATTTTCTTTTCAGATGGCAGGCCTGAGTCCAGCTGGAATAAACGATCCTGATCGCGCACAGAGTAGTCATTTTTTCTAGTGGTGTGTTTCGCTTCAACCTCAGTCTTTTCATTCAATTTCTCGGCAGATCTATGCTCCCTCAGGTCGCTCCTCATGTTGTCTTTTAAACAAAGAAAAAGCTCAGTAAGGTGCAGTAGAGACAAGATGTAATAGAATATGCAAATACTACATACACTTCACAAAACTTCAAACCACACTCCATACACAGGTATGTATGGTGTTCCAGACTGAAACTTTGTATGTATCCCAACACATTTTGCTAATTTTGAATGGGCTTGTTTTAAGTTATTCAAGCTTATGTATGATAATTTTTAGTTTAAATCATCTTTTTTTTAATCTTTAGTTATTCTGTGCCAATTTGCAGCTAAGGGTGAATGGTCATTTAAGGTGTAGTAGCTCGTGACCAATTGAAAGGGTCTCTCATGTGCTTACTGGTACCAGGCATCGACATGTGAAACTAATTATTAAAACAGACAGTAGCCACTTCATGTGTAGCCCTTGATATTATCCAACATATCACTAATGGCCCAGCAGAATGAGAAATATCACTAATGCTCCTGCAGAATAAGAAATATCATGCACAGCCCCCACAATCATTGGGAACATCATACATGCTGCAAAAGATGAAAAAAAAAAATGCACTGTCCTCTGTTCCCATTATTTTTTCTAAGTCAAAACTCCCCTCTCCATCCGGTTATGCTCTACCAAATTGAAGGAACTAGGGGAAGTTCAGGTACATTTTGAATCAACTCATACAAAAGTCTATCTGATATTTCCCATCCCTTATGATGTTACTAAAATATTCCGACATTTTCAGGGTATACATGACATAATGAGGTTTTGTGGAGCATATGAATACTTTTCATCCTCATGCAAAGTGAATTGATTGTTAACGTACCGGTATCATGTCGAACATGGATCTGAACTTGCCCAGAACTCCCGCGCCCATCATGCTGCACATACATAAGCATAGGCAGCCCAAAACATTTCTTTTAGTTACAACATTGCAGTTGAGGCACACAAATCGACACAGAATCCCACTACATGAGGAAAAATTCATGATCCTTTTTTCTCACAACAGAATTAGTCACTAAATAATGAGGAATATAAAACTAGCAGGTTCAAAACCTGACTGGAAAACGACATTTAAAACTGAGAGGCTTGACCCCGATCTTTATCTCAAAAACCTAGCAGTCTGGGTAAGTGTATAGACAACCAAATTTATGTAACACAAAGGAAACACCATCTAAAACAAACAAAGAGCTATTGTATTAACCAACTAACCTAACATTTTACTGTTACATAACAAAAGTTTGAAACCTTGCTGAGGGGATCATAGCTATAGGTAAAAGTAGGTACAGAAAATGGGCTCTCATTTACCCTTTCATAAGACCAACAGCAGGTAAAGACAACCGGCTTATTGGTCCTTGTTTGTCAAATTGGTCATCTCTGAATGCATGTGCACACATATTATGTTACAAACACAATTTAAAAATGTTAACACATAATTTAATGCCAATTGAATGACAAAAATGACAATATCTTTTTAATAATTTCAAAAATTGCATAGAGTAGCAAGAAAAAGACCTGTAAGTAGATCTTGGACCGAGCAAACTCTTTTGGGTCCGGATGTAATCTATTCACATCAGAACCACCGTCGTTTTTTGTTTCGGAGCTATCTTTTAAACCATAGATAGACCTATTTGCCTCAGTGCTTTTTATATCTCTTGCTCTCTCAATATCTCTTGAACTATTCTTATTCTTTGAGTCACGACCAGATGAATCAGCACAGCCTAAATCTTTAATTCTTTTTTCATCTCTTTCTCTGTCTCTTCTCAACTTCTTTGGACTACAAGAGGATATCAAATTGAGAGTAAACAAAAAGGATTGCTTCGAGTGATAACGTCAGGTCAGGTACAGTACACTACAGTTATGCAACATTTCAGTCAGGTTGCGTACCAGTACAATCAAATCCAATCACACTATCTCCACTAGATAATCAATGAAATCAAGCCTTAGTCACAGGTACAATCGAATTAATCAAGCAGATAAGAGAATAGAACCTGGGTTCTCTCTCCCGTCTGGAATCACGGCGCCTGGAGTAAGAATCTCGATCGTCCCTCCGATCCATTTCTCGTTTTCTCTCCTCTCTCCCCGCCATCGGAGATTCCGAGTGGAGGAACTGAGCCGGTTTAGGGTTTGGTATCTAAAACGAATGAAATGAAACTAAAAACCAAACTGAAATTCGTTTATTGCATCTCAAATTTTTTAGACAATGGATTATTGGAGGCGTCCGCTTTTATTGTCATCTATCTCATCGTCAATTCATCTGAGAGTCTCCGCAAACGGGCCAGCGGGCTGCAAGCCCAACCAAATTACTAGCCCGGTTTAAGTAGCTTCACACTGCAAACTATCTAAATTCTTCATAGCTCCCTACAAAGTGCAAACTATCTAAATTTTAAATTAGTTACTTATGAGCCACTATGAACGGGACAGCATCAGTTAGAGGGGCGGATGTAGAGTCTATGGGTCAATTAACTCTATTTTTTTTTTAAATTGTATTATGTATAATTTTCTATATAATTTATAGTAAATGTTATGGATACTGCAAATTGACATTTACTTTTAATATGAAAATTTTATATGATTGACTTCTATTATGTATTTGACCCATAGTTTGAAAGTCTGGCTCGCCTCTAGTCATCAGCAAAAAAAATAATGTTATATCTTTGGACCACTAAAGTAGTAGCAATTATGTCAATTTCCTTGCTTTTTGTTAAAATTTCATTTACTTCCTATATATCTTGGATCATTACGTTCAATTAATATTGAGTTTATATATGTAAAATAATTATGTATTGCATACTTTAATTTTATGTTTTAATTAAAAATAATTAATATGATTTCAAGTTATTTTGAACATTAGTGTGTTAGATAAAGTGCAAACTGAATTTAATGTATTGAACTTAACATGAATTTCATATTTATAACGAACTAAAATAAAAATTATTAAATGATAGGCAGTTTAAAAGAGCGATTTGCTTACATTTTTTTTTTCTAGATTTAGAGTGGATAGACTAACAATCAATCACTTGGTAAAAGTTATCTAATTATACAAGTAGATAGTTTATTTGCAAATACCAACTCTTAGATAAATAAAAAGATTGAACTATTGGATTACGCCTGTATGACTGTATGCCTGTATGGTTCTTCTGTACGAATCCCCTATTGATCTAAAAAAAAATTACAAATATTTTTATTAAGGTTTTTTTAGTAAAACTATAACGGTATGCTTGTAGTATAAAATAATTATAAAATTAATCTTCATTCTTAATTTTTTTTTTTTTACTTCATATTACTATTTCTGACTCCATCTTAAGAAATGCAAATTTAGAAGTCGGTTAGAGAGTCAGATATCCAAAACGATCACAAGCGTTTACTGCTTGAAGGTATTTGTGTTGAGCGGCCTTGTTTTCTTTTGCTTGTTTTAATTTCTTAAATTTCCACTGGCTGAACTCTAACAGCGGGCAAAAACAAAAATAAAAAAAGAAAAGAAATTAAAGAAGAGCTTCATAACCCCCCGCCTTTTGTGGTAGAGATTGATCTTTCTTCCACAATTAAAAAGACGGATCTACAAACAATGATAAGAGTGCTTAGTTATCTTTATAATTTTAAATTAGTTATGTATATTAAAAAAACTTTATTTTTTTATTTTTTATATAGTTCAGTTCCTTCATAAAAATACTAAAAGTACTGATATTTTAATGATTAGTAGAATTTTAATGTGTGATCGTGATCTAATGAAAACTTGAGTTCAAATTTCATCTACCAATATAAATTTTCTAGTTCCGTCCATGTGCACACTTCCTTTTTGGAAAGCATCTTTTTTTATTAATTCTCATTTTGGCGAATTAATTTTTCCTACACTAACTTTTTATATGTTCATAATTGATATTTAAAAAAATCAAGTTATAATATAAATTTGCACACAATAACAATACATTAACATTAACACAACACAACTAAATTATAAATACCTTTATGTTAAAGCGTAAACTCGTGATAGTACAAATTTAAATATCAGATAGTTCAAATATGTAACATTGGGTAATGGAAGTTTAAACACGAATAGTTTTTTTTTTTTTTTTGTATGGTAAGGTGGCAAGTTGCCATTTTACAATTTTGTATTGATTAAAAAATTATGTACATAGTTAACACATTGCTAGATTAAGCTAATATTTACAAAACACGAATAGTTTTAAGTATAAACATTAAGTTATCAAGTTTAAATATCCGGTGGTTCAAATTTAATAACATAGTTTAATTATAAACACATTGTATATATAAATATTTAGTAGAATAAATATGCATAATTGACAGTAGTGTAAATATAAACATGCATGTACAATTAAATATTGGTGGGGGTGTTATCCACAGATCTGTGCGTGGGGCCAAGCATGTTGTTGTATTTTTCATTTTATACAGGGATCACTTATTATATATTAAAACAATTAGAAATATGAATTTGAGGGTTGGACTTTGATATTAATTATAGCCGTTTTGTTTTGTTACAGTATTTAATGTATAATAAGTGACAGGTCCAAATATAGTAGGCACGATGGTAAGATAAGGAATATTATTTTTTTTTGTTATAAAAATATAGAGGTCAAGCCAAGAAATACTATATTGCAAGAAACTTCTCGAAATAGTAAAGTAATGTTAACATATTGCGTTTCTATTTGTTAATCATCCCTCTCAGTCTTTCTATGTCATCTAACATTGAAAAATTTGAAGGTCTTTCTCAAAATGCTTGTAACAAAATAAATTATTGCAAAAGGTTTCCGGCCTTCGATCCAATTATCTTTCTAGTATTAGAAGCTTATGTAAGAACTTATGTAAAAATCAGATACATAAGTTTAGATACAATTAGTCGTTTCCTTTATTTTATGTATGTACATAGTTTTCTTGGACTATATAGTATTTGGAGACTTGGAGACTGGAGTAGCACATTTGTTACACTATTCTTACAAAATAACTCAAATAGCATTATTTTGCATTATTTCTTTAACGATCTAAATATATTTACTCCGACGAAATGTTTACTCTGAAGAGAGACAAAAGAGAAAATAAATATGTTTGCTAAAGTGAAGGGACATAAAATCGATAAATATCAAAAAGTAAAGATGTTATGTTTGAAATTAAAATGTGGAAGACAAATCTAAAAAACGGTGTTAGATAAATGTTTTTATTTTAATTTCTAGTCAACTAATATTAAACGAATCCATATCCTAAAGTGCAAACGTGAAGAGAATCAGAAAAAAGTAATTCCTTCGGACAATTAGAGTGAAATAGATTCAATGAACATGCGAGCTACTGATCTGCTCTATTCAGCAATAACTACAATTGTCAATCCTATCGATTCGGTCAATACCGGTCGACCTTGTAAGATAAAAAAAAGCGGGGGTTCTACATTATTTAGCCTTGCTAAAACTATTAAAGTGGTTTATTGTGGTTGGTTTTTGCGGTTGAAGTGCTTGCCATTCCAAATTTGAGCAGTCATACAACGTGGTCTCAACAACTGCATAGAGGGAACCAATTTCGAGCCATTTTACGAATAAACATGGGACAGCAGATTTGTTTTAATGAAAATGGGCGGCGCTTATTCAAATTAACAATAAGGATGATGGCGCCAACTCAATCTCACGTTGAACAGAAGTGATAAATTAATACAAATCACTAGGGAGGTAAAGGGATTGGATACATACGAATAATATTTATATTTGTTTTTTTAATATAATTTTTTTAATATGAATATTATAGATTAGATATTAAACAGATATATATACAAATCAAATATTAAACAAGTAATATACTTATAAGAAAATACTACATATATTAAAATAAAATCATCAAATATTTTATAGAAGTACACGCATTGTATGTACATTCATAAAAAATTAACAACATAATATTTATAGAACAAAGTCGTTCGTTACAAAAATTACATATTAAGTAATAAAAAATATTCACAATTTATTATCATATTGTTAATAAAAATATACTAAGATATTATAAATCCTAATAGAAGATAAAATATGAGTAAGTTAAAAAAATATATTGAAAAAATATTAATTATAAGAGATTTGAATACACCACTGAAATAATGTTCTGCCTCTATCACTGGTCTCGAATTCAATTCCTCAAAAAATATATTGAAAAAAGTAAAAAAAGAAATGTCAGGTTTAATGGAAATATTATTGTTAAAAAAATGCTTCTATTTGTTTTGGAAACGTATTATGATATACATTAATTTAGCAGGCATGCATGAGCATAACCGAAAGAAGCGAAATGCAGTAATTCGGATATAAAATTGGGAAAGGACTCATATGGAAGTGAACTTTCATGGAAGGGAGGCAACATATTTCTCATTTTTTTTAACGGCCTATGCAAATTTTTTCGTGGTTGTGCATTGGCCCGTGATTTTTATTAATATCCAAAGTTAATTACAGAATATTAGTTATACTCAGTTTAGCTGGGTATTTTTAAAAATATCCAAACCGGTTATTTAATAGCCGGTCCTCAATTTTTTTTTTTTACTGTTTCAGATCCTATAAATAGCTATTATTCTATCTCCTCCCTCTTACAACTCACTCAACTCAAAGAAGAGAAAGAGAGAAAGAGCCCCAGGGGCCAAAAGGATGAACAATAACAACCGAGGTAGGTCGTCTATAGTGGCCTAGCGAGAGGAGGGTCAATTAGTGATCAAGGTAAAAATGAAAAAAAATAACTGTCAAGTATGTCGTGATTAAAAGAATTGTCAAGTATGTATGATGGAGGAACTTTTTTAGACAGCCTATTCAGTATGAAATTTCAGACAATGACTGTGGAAAACCCCTACGGCTCTGGTTTGAAAAAAAAATTGATCCAGAGCCTCCAACATCGGACGATGAGTTTGTTCCATGTACTTATACTGATAAGGCTAGCAATTCGTCTGTTGTGACAGATCCAGATCCGGCAATATCGAACGAGGAGTTTGTTCCATGTACTTTCAAAGCTCGTTCTAAGAAGTAGTATTATTAGAGTTTAAAATTTAGATGCATTTGAGCTGGAGGCATTTTAATTGGATGAATTAGGGTTGTAAAATTTTTGAGTTTCTTTAGTGTCTATTTTGTCGACTTTATTTCATCAATTCAGAATTTATTTAGATTTAATGTATTGACATGCATGTAGACTTAATATTTCTCTACATTTTCATTAAAAGAATCAAATTTGTGGTTTAGTAGAAATTCCAGAATAAATTTTTGAATATGGTAAAAAACAGTAAAGTCATAAAAACCTACATTCAACTAACTCATAACTTAGTCTTAATAACTCTACACAAATTGTAAATAAAATAGTTTTGAAAGCAGCATCTAAATAAATCAGTAACAACATGCATCAAATGAGAAGAATTTAAATCACCTATTACTACTACGCCTAAAATTAAACCAGATTTTAAATCACCTATTACTCCTTCTGCACAATTGCAAATGCAATAGGCAACAATTGGTTCTCGGCATCATAGCCGCAAGCTATCAAAAGCCTCCCCTCATACCACCCAGACAAGAAGCATGCATCTATGATGATCACTGGTCTCAAATACTGAAATGCTGCAATACATGGAATAAAAGCCCAGGCTACGACCCTAAATTGAACAACATCTTCCATAATTTCTCTGTGTTTATCTCGTATCGAACATATCAGAAATTGGTACTTAGAGCCGAGATTCTTGTCGCAAATTCCCATAAGCAGTGGTTTCAGCAAACTGTAAGAACTCTCCCAACTCCCAAATTATCGGGCTATTGCAAGCTCACGACCCCTCCACGGTCGGTTGTATTTTGGGGTGACATTGCCATACAAAATCCTAACACAGTTTGCCACCCCTTGGATGCTCATACAGGGGTCATTCTTAATGCTGGTCTCAATGACATCGGCAATGATGTCGTGAGACATTCATGGTCGGTCCTTGTATAGTTAGACCTACATGTGTGAGGCTTGTCTTACCTCGTTATAACCCAAGCATCTCTAAAACCAGTTGCTTTTCTCCTAAGTTCATAATCACAACCCGGAGTCTTGCACACCACCTGAATCTGATCCCTATCACTTTTCTTCATTCTAATCTTCTGATTCTTACTAATATGGTGCTCACTAATCTTCTTAATCAGCTCTTCTTTGCTTTGAAAATATTGTTTTGACGTCAGCTCACCTTTGTACTCAATCCGTCTCTCATAGTAGGCAACATCTGCTCTTGAAAAAAAGATATATCATTGAAGTCTGTGAACAAGTGCGTATTAGTCCGGTCACTAAGCGACATATTTCTATATCTGATTCGAATGGGCACTGGACAATTTTCATCACAAACCTCCAGGTGATCAGAGTCCCAGTTTGCTCACTCAAATTCATTCCCAGTTTGCATATCTTCCTCCAGAATTTCATTAATATTTTCAAAATCCAACCCGATTTTGTCGTCCACTGGTGCCGATCTAGGGTGAGGTGATGGTGGTGGTAATGGTAAAGACGTCACATGCACGGGTCTAGGTGGGGATCTTGTATGGGGTCGTGGTTGGGGTGCTGGTGGAGTGAAGTGACTGTATGTTTCTGGGTCAGATACGAATAAAGGAATCATGAGTGTAATGGTTCTGGTTGAGTTGTATAAGTTGGCGCAACTGAATTTTGGCCAGAACTTCCAACCCCAGACTCTATCGGAACCCTCTTGGTGTAGATTTCTATTACAAAATTTTCAGTGGCCTTTAAATGACCGTACATGGCTCTCCATGCAGCATCAGTTAGTACTTTCAATATGGTATAGGTCAAGGGTATTCCATGATTCACTCGGGTTGTCAATTCTAAGTTCCACTTTTCTGGGTTATAACCAGTGCATTCATAAATCATGGATTTCAAGTTCCAAAGTGAGATATCATTGGAAACCATAAATGAACCAACTGGCTCTTTCGAGTAATAAGCCCCATATTTATTAGTAATAATTAAACTTCCCACACAGTGAAATGAAATCATGGTCATGACAAATAAACTATATTTTGGTAAATGGTAAACAATTGTCAGGTTACTAATTTAAATGTATAGGTTACTGAAAAATAATTAACATAAAAATTATAAAAAAATAAATTTAAATTAAATAAAAAACAAAAATTACTGAAAATCGACTCAAAAATCGCCTTCTCTTTCTCTCTTTCTCTTTTGTGAGTTGAGTTAGTTGTGAGAGGGAAGAGAGAGAAAAATAGTTATTTATATGGTCTGAAACATTAAAAAAAAGTTGAGGACAGACCATTTAATAACATGTTGAGGAAAAAAATAGACTAGTCATTAAATGACTAGTTTGAACATTTTTAAAAATACCCTAAGCTGAATATAATTAATATTTTGTAATTAACTTTGGATATTAATAAAAATCACGGTGCATTGGCACACCTAAAAGTGATAAATTTACCCAAATAATTAAGTACCAAAAATCTATCCATTTATCTCGACCTCTAATCACAATAACTCAAGCTATATATAGGCTTTCTTAGATTGATGTTAAGCTAACGGCATCTCATACTCTCTGGTGATGTGGCATGTCACTGACAGGTTCAATCAATTAAGCAGTCAATATAAACAATGGTTGGCATAAACTCGCAGCATGGTTTATGTTCCTATCCCGTCACAGAAGATTTTAAACAACCTAAATCGCCTATCCAACTTTGACCATATTTCTAGTCAAATTCTTGGAGACAAGGAGTCGTTCTAACGACCTTATATAAAGCGCGACTCGAAGCTTCAAACGAATTTCCCGTCTCTTTCCCATAACATTCACAATTTCCATCCAAATTTCCCGCTTCTTGTAATGGAAACTTCTCTGTAGTTTTCCTTCGTTTAAATTCCTCGCGCTTTCTGAAGGAGTTCGTCTATACATAGGGGATTCTTCAAGGGAAGATAGATCGACGAACTCCGAGTAATTCTGAGCGACTATGGAGAATTATTTGAAGGAGAATTTTGGGGGAGTGATGGCGAAGAACTCGTCGGACGAGTCGCTCCAGCGGTGGAGAAAACTGTGTGGCGTGGTGAAGAATCCTAAGAGAAGGTTCAGATTCACTGCTAATTTGTCTAAGAGATCTGAGGCTGCGGCCATGAAGCGATCTAATCAGGTCTTTTTCTAATTAACATCACTTTTTTTACCATCGGTGGTTCTATTCGCTTTGGCGTCTGTTATTGAACATATTGGCATTTGACTAATTGGAAATCAAATTCTTTACATATAGAATTTGAAATCACCAAATGAAATAATGGTTTTCCTCTGATCTTCGATCAAGTTTGTCCAGCTAACTTGGCATATTATAGGCTGTCCGTCTTCTTCTTTTTGAAAATCAAAGGGAAATCTGTCATGGTTCTGTTTTTTTTTTTTTATCTACTATATTGTCAGCCCAATAATTTGATTCAAATAGACAAGTTTGTTGTATGTTAGTACTCTTTTTCTGAACTAGTTATGTGTAGTCCTACTAAAGTTTATTTAAAAAAAACGAAATATAAGATTTAGGAGAGAGAGACAAAAGAACGCGAAAAAAAAAGGAAAACAAGACAGGGACCCTTAGAAATGGGAATTGCTATAATGCTATCGAACTGATGTTCAAAGTTTTGTTCTCAGGAGAAACTGCGTGTTGCTGTACTTGTTTCCAAAGCTGCTCTACAATTTATTCAAGGTAAAGCCACAGGCAACCCATATTAGATTCTTCTTACTTAAAATTAATGGGCGGTACATTACGACTTTACTGGGACGGTACTACTTTGTCCCTGGACCTTACTGATGAAGAGCACTATGTCCTCTTACTTTTTTCCTTTTACCTTTCTTTCCTTTTTTTTTTGTGCCTGTGTGGCCGGCGGAGGGGAAAGTGGTGTGTTGGACAAACTGCCGGATACAGGACAATGGGTGGGGGGGGTCGCGGACATGGATTTCAATATCAGATTTTGGTATAGGACCAATCACATCTTTTTGTGTACTATTATGCTCCCTATACATCGCATACTGCTCATTTGTGCCTTAGTATACTCACCTGCCCTGCTCCCAGCTATGTGTAGTTATGTACCATGAATGACACATACCGGTTAATCCATTTACATTCATTCTCTTCTTATCCAGGTCTCGTGCACACTGAATACGCTGTACCAACTGAGGTAAAAGCTGCTGGCTTTGAGGTCTGTGCTGATGAACTCAGCTCTATTGTTGAAGGCCATGACTTAAAAAGGCTACGCACCCACGGTGGTGTCCTCGGCCTTGCCACCAAACTCGCCACTTCAGCATCTGAGGGTGTCCCTTGCTCTGAAGAGTCCCTTTCTCGTCGCCAATCAATCTTCGGCATAAACCGTTTTGCGGAGATCCAGCCACGTAGCTTCTGGGTGTTTGTTTGGGAAGCTCTCCAAGACATGACACTCATGATTCTGGGCATGTGTGCATTTTTTTCTTTAATAGTTGGTGTAGCTACCGAGGGCTGGCCAAAGGGGGCCCATGATGGCCTTGGCATTGTTGCGAGTATTTTATTGGTGGTGCTCGTCACCGCCACATCGGACTACAGGCAATCCCTCCAGTTCAAAGATTTAGATAAAGAGAAGAAGAAAATTTCTATCCAAGTGACACGTGGCGGGTACCGCCAAAAGTTGTCCATCTATGATTTGTTAGTTGGTGATATTGTCCACCTGGCTATTGGTGATCAGGTGCCAGCTGATGGCCTGTTCATAGATGGGTTCTCAGTTTTGATCAATGAATCGAGCTTAACGGGTGAGAGTGAACCAGTCATGGTCAACAAGGAGAACCCTTTTCTATTATCGGGCACAAAGGTGCAAGATGGTTCATGCAAGATGCTGATCGCAACAGTTGGCATGCGAACACAATGGGGGAAGCTTATGGCGACCCTCAGTGAAGGTGGTGATGATGAAACACCTTTACAGGTCAAACTCAATGGGGTTGCGACTATTATTGGCAAAATTGGTTTGTTTTTTGCTGTTGTGACATTTGCTGTTTTAGCCGAAAGTTTAGTCAGGCGCAAGATTTTAGATGGTTCCTATTTCTGGTGGTCAGGCGATGATGCGCTTGAACTTCTAGAATTCTTCGCAATTGCAGTTACAATTGTTGTGGTTGCCGTGCCGGAGGGTTTGCCGCTTGCTGTAACTCTAAGTCTTGCTTTTGCTATGAAGAAAATGATGAATGACAAAGCCCTGGTGCGCCACCTGGCAGCATGTGAGACGATGGGATCTGCTACTACTATTTGTAGTGACAAAACTGGTACATTAACCACCAACCATATGACTGTTGTTAAGGCATGCATTTGTGGTGAGAGCAAAGATGTTAGTGATTCCAAAGAAGTTGTTAGCATCCGCTCTAGTTTTCCTGACAAGGTACTAAAATTACTATTGCAGTCGATTTTTACCAACACTGGTGGAGAAGTTGTGGTGAGCCAAGATGGTAAACTCGAAATACTCGGTACACCAACTGAGACCGCTATACTAGAGTTCGGTTTATCTCTTGGTGGAGATTTCAAGAAGGTGCGTCAGGAGGGGACATTAATCAAAGTTGAACCCTTCAACTCTAATAAAAAGAGAATGGGGGTAGTGTTACAATTAAATGAGGGAGGTTACCGGGTCCACACCAAAGGTGCTTCAGAGATTATTCTAGCCTCCTGCGATAAGTTTTTGAACCGTGATGGGAATGTTGTTCCACTTGATGAAGCTACCATAGGCCAACTTACAAGAACAATTGAGACTTATGCCAATGAGGCACTGAGAACTCTCTGTCTGGGCTACATGGAATTAGAAGGTGGTTTCTCGGCTGATCAACCAATAGCAGTAAATGGGTTCACTTGTATCGGTATTGTTGGTATTAAGGATCCTGTACGGCCCGGTGTTAAGGAGTCAGTTGCCACTTGTCGGTCAGCTGGCATTATTGTCAGAATGGTAACAGGAGATAATATTAATACTGCGAAGGCGATTGCAAGAGAATGTGGTATTTTGACTGATGACGGGCTTGCAATTGAGGGCCCAGAGTTCAGGACTAAGAGTGAAGAGGAGATGACAGCACTAATCCCGAGGCTTCAGGTATTTCTTAGTTCTTATTTATAAGAGAAATTGCAGTTTCTTTTTAATTGTTAGAAGTACTTTGCTGTTGCGCAATTGTTTCTTTCTTCTTATACTGCATTAAATTAGTTCAAAACAAGAAGATTATGATGGGTTTCTAGTTTGCAAAATTTTTGATGTGGTAATGAAGTTATATTTCTACTATATATATGAACTAGTAGGGTGACTTAGTAATTCATATATTTCTAATATATATATATAAATATTATATAATGACCTGGTGTAAATTGCAAATAGCCCACAAATGTGTTTTGGTACTTGTGCATATGAATCAATGTACCTTCTTTTGCTTAATTTGCTAGTTTTGATCAAGTATATCTCATGTATTTTCACTAACTGTAGTCAATCCCTTGCTCTAAACAAGTATACTTGCCATATTTAGAGTTTGGCAGAACTTTTTTTTTATAACAAAATTAGCACATTGGCAATCTTTTCTTTGGCGAGTATCATACTCAATGCAGTTTTTATTTGGCATGTATTTTCACTGAACATAATTAAAACCTTGCTCTAAACAAGTATATCTCATGACATGATAGGTTATGGCTAGGTCCTCGCCATTAGACAAGCACATGTTAGTCAAGCATCTTCGTACCAATCTTAATGAGGTTGTGGCCGTGACTGGTGATGGTACAAATGATGCACCAGCTCTCCACGAGGCCGATATTGGGCTTGCCATGGGTATTGCAGGGACAGAGGTACCAATATATAATTTGACTTCATGTGTCTCTGGAAGATGCTTTTTTTTGTCCAACGAGTTCTCAGAATATCATATTTTGAGTATATTCAATTACCAAACTACCGATAATCTATAATATGATTTAGACATTATTTAAGCTAAACTTACCCTAGAATTCAATTCTTAAGTCCTGCTTGTAATCTGTAAACCCTTTTTTTATTCTCGGGATATGTGATTCAGGTAGAAATATAATCAGGTCACCATGCAGTTTTGCATAATTTTCTTTGCTTTCAAATGTTTACACAGGTGGCAAAAGAGAGTGCTGATGTCATTATTTTAGACGATAACTTCTCAACCATAGTGACAGTTGCAAAGTGGGGCCGATCGGTGTACATCAACATCCAGAAATTCGTGCAGTTCCAATTGACTGTCAATGTCGTTGCACTAATTGTTAATTTCACTTCAGCTTGCATTACTGGTAAAACACCAACCCTTGTTCTGCTAACAATGCTTTCCTTTGATGAACCCATCTAATTATGAAATAACTCCTCACGCCGTCACGCGGGCCTATTATGCAGTCTTGGACCAAGAGTACCAATGCTGAAATTACCAAATTGGTCTTTATGGATATATTTGAGCAGACAAAAATTTTCTTAGTTGGTAGAATGAGATTTAATCCGTGTAAAGTTAAAGACAAAATCTCGTGCGAATGAGTTCCTCCAATTTTTTTGTACATTTATACAGTACTTATTAAGGTTAAAATAACAGAACAAAATTATGTGGACTATTTTATTTTATTTTGGTGGAGGAAATTGTGAACTGTTTAGTTATTTAGTATGATCTGTTTGACCAATAAAATGTAATTACCCAAAAGGGACACTTTAATGAGCTCATTAAGTTTCTATTGGTTCTAAATCTAGAAACCTGTTTAGAATAGATTTTCTTATCACTTTATGGAAGTAATGGTTTCATGATGAGAGTATTAAGGTGAAATACTAATTATTTACATTTTTCCATTTGGATAATAACAAAAAATTCCATATGGAATATTGCTGTCTAAAATAAGCTTTTATTTTTTTGCGCACTATCTCTAAAATTTTGTAATGTATGCCCTCCCATATACCTTAATCCTTTTTAATCTTTCTGTTCTTCGTAGGGAGTGCGCCTCTAACTGCTGTACAATTACTTTGGGTTAACATGATCATGGACACACTTGGTGCTCTCGCATTGGCGACTGAACCACCACACAATGACCTGATGAAGCAGGTCCCAGTTGGCAGGGGTGGCAACTTCATCAGTAATGTGATGTGGCGAAACATTTTCGGTCAGGCGTTTTATCAGTTCATTGTGATTTGGTATCTCCAGGCTGATGGAAAGTCATTGTTCGGCCTAGAGGGCCCCACCGCTGATGTGGCACTCAACACTCTGATCTTCAACTCCTTTGTCTTCTGCCAGGTAAATTCCCTCTCATGTTATATTACAAGTACTGAAAAATGTACAGCCCAATAACCATATTTTGAGCAATGATCTTCTACTTGAGCATTTTATGAAGGCTATGAGAAGTAAATGAGTGCGTCAGAAAGAAATTCGTTAACATGAAAATAATTTTTCTATACTCTTAACTCTCATGTTTAGCTTAACAATGCCAGCTGTGCCTCTTGTATTAGTGTTTATATCTGAATCAGATTTTACCGTGCATTGATTATTTTCTTATTTGTGAAAATCTGGTAGGCTTGCTTGTCTTATGCATACAAGATGTTCACAATGATTTCCGAGAAATTATATACTATCTTACTTCTCTGATGATATAGGGATGCATCATATTGTTCCCTCTTATTCCTTTGATGTTGTACTTTTTATTATAGGTGTTTAATGAGATAAGCTCAAGAGAGATGGAGAAGATTAACGTGTTCCAGGGCATTTTCGACAATTACGTATTTGTGGCCGTTATTTCCAGCACAATAATTTTTCAATTTATAATTGTGCAATTCCTTGGTGATTTTGCAAATACAATCCCTCTCTCATCTTCTCATTGGTTTGTGTGCATTTTCCTGGGGTTCCTTAGTATGCCCATTGCCGCAATGGTCAAGCTCATCCCAGTTGGCTCAGCTAAAAAATGCAGCAAAGTGCACTCGCAACCTAGGCAGGTAGTCACAACTGATTTGCCAGAGGATCCGACTGATTTAATGTTTAAATGGCTTACAAAATAAATTAGTTCTATATATTTGTACTTATCACTGAAATAGTCATGACCGATCAGCTGTTGGTCTGGGGAGATTTCACGGGTAGAATATCTCTGTTTTGCTAGCTTATTAGTTCAATTTTCCTTTGATTTTTTTGTTTCTATTTTTCTGTTCCTTGCTTTAATTTGTAAATCTGTATGTAGCGATGTTTAGGTGTAGTCACGAGATGGGGGTAAATTTCCTATTTCATAATCTGTCTTTTGAATTTGTATAATGTGGACTAGTTCAATCCTTAATCAAACAGCTGGAAAGTTGATCCAGTCTGAGAAAAACATTGGAAAGTATGTCTGTTCCATTTTAGTTGATTCAATGCTGGGTAATTGTTCATGTATTGAATCCAGACTAAGAATGTTCACGTTATAATTATGTACTGGTGCACTCTACTGAACTAAAACTGGACTAATCTGGAGTAAATAAATGTATGTTTAGTGGCATCTTTGGTTTCCTTTAGTGGCAACTTTGGTTTCCCCCCAGTAAATAGTACTTTCATCACATACAGCTATCATTTAACAATTTGCAGATGCTACAGAGCCGAGACAGGGTAAACTTAGACGGGTCAAAGTAATTGAAAGAGAGAAGGTATTGTTTGTTATTTTTCTAAGTTTGTTGGGTGTATTTTTATTCTTTTTTGGGCTATCTGAACGTTACTTTGAATCTGCAATAAATAGGGGTGTAAACGGATTGGATATTATCTGATTTCGTCCTGAATCCGGAAAATTACTTAAATTATCTGATCTGTTTCTGAGACTATCCGTATCCGTATCCGTATCTGTATCTGTATTTGAAAAATTATAACAGATAAAGATACGGTAAAATTATTAACTATCAGTATCCATAGTTTGTATCCCTAAACCACAAGGTCCACAACAAAGGTACTCTATGTTCTTAAATTGATTTATTAAACTGTATATACATATATATTCTGATAAATAATATAACACGAGATGGGCTATTGTACTTCGCGAAGTAAAACCTCCGTTTACTTCGGGCCATTTTTTGGATTTTGAAAATCCAAACAACCGATCCGAACCGTTCAACATGTTCTGGATATTGAAATGTGCTTGGAGACTAAATTTTACATTTTTTGGAATTTTTTTATTATTTATTAAGCCACTTTGAAAATCGCTGATCCGGTGGTCTAGAAAATTTTACTTTTTTTACTGTTCACAGTGGATCAGCGATTTTCAAAGTGGCTTAATAAATAGTAAAAAAATTCCAAAAAATGTAAAATTTAGTCTCCAAGCATATTTCAATATTTAGAACATGTTGAACTGTTCGGATCGGTTGTTTGGATTTTCAAAAACCAAAAAATGGCCCGAAGTAAACGGGGGTTTTACTTCGCGAAGTACAATAGCCCATCTCAATATAACACTATGACATAATTAGTTACTAATATTTTAGTAATATGATATATGTTTTGTAATCAACAAACTTATTATGAAAAATATTAGATCTAATTTATGAATGAAAAAATTATATTTAGATGTTATTCTTTACTATAATGTATATTAATAATTTATTTTTAGTCGAATTATATACGTATCCGTATTCGTATCTGTCCGATATCTGATCCGTATCCGTATTCCTTTAATATCCAATCCGATCCGTATCCGAGACTATCCGTATTCGTATCCGTATCCGTATCCGAAAATTATAACGAATAAGGATACGGTTTGATCACTATCCGATCCGTATCCGACCGTTTACACCCCAAGCAATAAACATGCGAACTGGGAGGCTGTTCTATTGTACCGCTTTTGCTGTGATAATGGAATGCGCTTATGTTTGTAGGGGACAGAAAGGATGAGGAATGTGAAAGGATTCGTATTGGATCAATACATGCTCGTTCTCAATCAGACACCCAACTGAACTCCCCCCTTAAAATCTAACTCAAAGAGCCAATCATCCAACATCTAAACGAGTTCGTTAGCTATTGGATTCAAGTTTATATTGGCCCGTTAGTGCAAACTCGCTTAGAAGCCTCTTGATAATTGCATTTGAACTATAAGCTGCTGGTGGATTCTCAATAACGCTGGTGATCTGCCTTCTTTCCCTTAATTATATACAGGACTGGCAAAAATAATTCGTAGTTCGTGACTCATTCAAGAATAACTTGAAAAAAATTCGTAATTTGTTCGTTTGATTCTAATTTTTCTCATCATGAACAAATTCAAACTTGACTCAACTCGACTTGTTTTTCAGTGAAGATGAAACTCCTTTCCACTCTTTTATTGTCTCTTTTGGGTCACCACCACATCTTGAGATGATGAAATTATTTTTCAGCTCATGATCTATGTGAGACTTGTTCTTTTTAAATATGATCTATGTGAGTCACAATAATAAATGCATGGAAATGATTTATGTACGGATTACTGCACGAACAAGGCTCTTAATGTGTGCGTTCAAATCAGACTTGACTCAGCTCATTCTGGCATGAGCCGTGAGACTACATGTGTTGTGTGACTTCCAAGAGTGTAATTGCCCCACATTTTTGTCAATTAATCACTGGAAGGATGTTGGATAGCGTTAGTATAGAAAGATGAGGGCTCATTGCGCACCCTTTGCCGAGTCCTTTCGTGAGCAGGAAGAATCCCTGTCCATCTAATAGAATAGTACATCAGGAACATCTAGAAATATTAATTCTTGGACTTAGTCAATTCATTGTTGTAGTTAGTTACAATAAAACTTGGTTTACAGTGTTTAATGTAATTAAAGCAGAGTATATTATCGCATTTCTTTCTTTTCTCTATTTTTTCTTGTACACAGCATATTAGATCACCAAATATGAGTGTGCTAAGATGGGTTAGTTTTTTTACTTTATTTTATCACTGTATAGAGGTGGATCTACATTCATCCGTACAGGTGCTAAGTCACCCTATGATGTTAAAATTTAGTTATGTATATTTAAATTTTATTGAATTTTATTTTTTTTAGAACGTTTTATATAACCCAACTCCCCTTATAAAATATCACATATTTACTTGTAACTTAGTAGTTAGAGCTTATTTTGTGGTTGTGGAGAGATTGGGTTCAATTCTCACCAACAACATATTGTTCATCTTAAATTTATCATGAATTTCTAGTTTCGCCTCTGACTGTACGTACTACGGAGCATAGTCACAAATTCGCAAATAATTTGTTTTTTTTTTTGTGATGGCGAACAATTTGCGAATTTTATGAATTTTTACCGAATTTCCCGAAATTTTCACAAACTTTTTTTTGGTTCTTTTTTGCTCCATTGTTGGACTGAGATCTGTGATCCGAATAATTCCGGATCATTTCCGAATTATATCCCAAATTATTTGCGAATCACAAATTTTTTACATCACGGAACCGAACCTGAATAATTCATTTGTACTAGGTTGAATGAAATCCTCAGTGTGTGGTTTGCTACATATATGAAGCACCTACTTCGTAACATAACATTCGGTTTTACTGAAGACTTCTATATACCTTTTCTGTTCTTTTTTTCTCTTTTGAGAAATGCCCTTAAGCGCTAAAAGACACCACCTTGAAGCTAGTGAAAAACGGAGCACACATCACATGCCACTGTGCCAGGCATGACAGCACCAGCCGAGAATAGCTTAAAGAAACTCGGTCACAGCTGGGTAACTGGATTAAATAACTGACAGAGAGCATTATATTTTTTTTGGTTGGGCCGATTTTTTATTTTACGGGTCTGTTATTATGTTGGTGCGCCTCCCGAGTCCTGAGTCATACTTTATGACAGACTTCCACTAATGAGAAAATCACATTCACTTCCTCTCCATTTCATAACTTTGAGCTCTTGTTTTTTTCTTGACAAAAACAATATGCAAAACTAACAACGGTTTTTCTTGAAAGTAAAAAAAATCACATATATCTCCATTTTATACTTTACCAGGTTTTAAATCGATGTTCTTTAATTATTGGACGAAAATAATATAAAGAAGGCAAATTTTGAATATTTAGGATGACATAAAGTTTGAGGACTGAACTAACATTGTAATTACATCTCAATTCTATATAACATATAACGCTTGGAGCAAGAGAGTTTTATTGCACACAAATTATTTTTCTCTCCAGGTCATGTATAAAATAAGTTATGGTAAAAGGTATTAGTATTTTTTTTTTGATATATCTGACCATTTATGAAAAACATATATCTTGTGCATACTAGTCCACCCCAGGGATATCACCTTTGCAGCTGCACTGGAGGAGGGTTAAGTGATTAACAAGAGTGCTCACGGGCTGACAAAACTTAGTTAACAAAGGTGAAGATAATACACAATCTTTATAATAATGGTTCAATTTGGCTAATGTATATCATTTGGAAGATAAGATTATATAATACCGTTAGTTAACTAGTAAATGGTATCTACTTAATTAGAACATTTATTTTTGTAAGCTATTTGTGATCAAGATTCTCTCACAAAGGGTAGGTGATGATATTAAAACTACTAATTTTTTTTATTAACACAACATTATCAAAATATTTTACTATATAGACAATTTTACCCTTCATTAAGTGTTTTCTTTGGAAACTGATTATCTCTCATATATAACCACATAACTTTTTTCCTTAAATGTTATATTTTATAATATGTTATTTTATTTAAAAATTTGTTTTTCTGTCATATAGTATTATATGATTTAATTTCTTTTCTTCGAGGTTAGATTCACATAATTAATATTCTTTATTTATTTTCATTAAATCTTTAAGATTTTTAAGGGAACTACAACAGTGAATGATTCATTATATTATTAAAATCTAATATATATATATCGATTTTATTTTATAAAACTTCACAATATTTTAACAATTTACTATAATTTTTTTTATCAATTAATATTTTATCTTTTCTTTGCGCAAAAATCACTAAAAAAACGACATGATTACTTATCTAAAAAATATATTGAATGTAAATTATCATGATTAATTTTGGAATTCAACTTATGATTAAAATAATAAATTAAAAGTACAACAAAACACTAAAAAAAAATTACATCAATCATGCTAAAATTAATAATTTGGTTGCATTAAACTTAAATTGATAAAATATTCCAGAAATTCTCAAAATCATATTGTAAAAAAGTCCATCCAAATTGATGATAGCTCATTAGTTTGTTTTCTCCATTAATGCTACGAACATGATAACCTACAAAGAAAAAGTCCGGTCAATAAATAACTAACTCATTATATTGTTTTCAATCAAAAAAATGTAAGAATAAACTCAAACTGACCTTAATCATTTGTGACGTCAGGCAATATTTAGATCAATGGTATTATATGAGGTGCTTCAATTATAAGGTCTACCTTGATGTGAAGACTCGACAATCTCAAAATATGATGGATCTTGTCGAGTTGAGCTTGAATTATTTAAATATTTTTGTAAGCTATTTGAGATCAAGATTCTCTCACAAAGGGTAGGTGATGATATTAAAACTACTAATTTTTTTAATTAACACAACATTATCAAAATATTTTACTATATAGACAATTTGACCCTTCATTAAGTGTTTCCTTTGGAAACTGATTTTCTCTCATATATAACCACATAACTTTTCCTTAAATGTTATATTTTATAAATATGTTATTTTATTTAAAAATTTGTTTCTCTGTCATATAGTATTATATGATTTAATTTCTTTCCTTCGAGGTTAGATTCACATAATTAATATTCTTTATTAATTTTCATTGAATTTTTAAAAAATTTTAAGGGAACTACAACATTGAATGATTTCATTATATTATTAAAATCTAATATATATCGATTTTATTTTATACAACTTCACAATATTTTAACAATTTACTATAATTTTTTTTATCAATTAACATTTTATCTTTTCTTTGCGCAAAAATCACTAAAAAAATGACATGATTACTTATATAAAAAATATATTGAATGTAAATTATCATGATTAATTTTGGCATTCAACTTATGATTAAAATAATAAATTAATAGTACAAGAAAACACTACTTAAAAAAATTACATCAATCATGCTAAAATTAATAAATTGGTTGCATTAAACTTAAATTGATAAAATATTCGAAATTCTCAAAATCATATTGGAAAAAAGTCCATCCAAATTGATGATAGCTCATTAGTTTGTTTTCTCCATTAATGCTATGAACATGATAACCTACAAAGAAAAGGTCCGGTCAATAAATAACTAACTCATTATATTGTTTTCAATCAAAAAATTGTAAGAATAAACTGACCTTAATCATTTGTGACGTCAAGCAATATATTCAGATCAATGGTATTATATGAGGTGCTTCTGCCTGCCTTGATGTGAAGACTCGACAAACTCAAAATATGATGGATCTTGTCAAGTTGAGCTTGAATTATTTAAATTATTCTTTTTTACCTTAATATCTTAGATCTATTTAGTCGTATAATTGGTGTGTTTGAGTGGAAGTTGATGGCTCGGTGCTTGAAATCTCCATTGAATTAATGTACGTATAAATTTTGTAGCTATTTATATTTCTACGAGAAAAAATGAAGCAGAAAAACATTACCTCAGTATAAAATAAAATAAAAATATACCTTGTGCATACTAGTCCTCCCCAGGGATATCACCATTTGCAGCTGCACTGGAGGAGGGTTAAGTCATTAACAAGAGTGCTCACGGGCTGACAAAACTTAGTTAACAAAGGTGAAGATAATACACAATCTTTATAATAATGGTTCAATTTGGCTAATGTATATCATTTGGAAGATAAGATTACATAATACCTAATACCGTTAGTTAACTAGTAAATGGTATCTACTAGAACATTTATTTTTGTAAGCTATTTGAGATCAAGATTCTCTCACAAAGGGTAGGTGATGACATTAAAACTACTAATTTTTTTTATTAACACAACATTATCAAAATATTTTACTATATAGACAATTTTACTCTTCATTAAGTGTTTTCTTTGGAAACTGATTCTCTCTCATGTATTACCACATAACTTTTTTCCTTAAATGTTATATTTTATAAATATGTTATTTTATTTAAAAATTTGTTTCTTTGTCATATAGTATTATATGATTTAATTTCTTTCTTTAGAGGTTATATTCACATAATTAATATTCTTTATTTATTTTCATTGAATCTTAAGATTTTTTAAGGGAACTACAATAGTGAATGATTTTATTATATTATTAAAATCTAATATATATATCGATTTTATTTTATACAACTTCACAATTTTTTTAACAATTTACTATAATTTTTTTTATCAATTAACATTTTATCTTTTCTTTGCGCAAAAATTACTAAAAAACGACATGATTACTTATATAAAAAATATATTGAATGTAAATTATCATGATTAATTTTGGCATTCAACTTATGATTAAAATAATAAATTAATAGTACAACAAAACACTGCTTAAAAAAATTACATCAATCATGCTAAAATTAATAAATTGGTTATTAAACTTAAATTGATAAAATATTCTAGAAATTCTCAAAATCATATTTTCCAAGTCCATCCAAATTGATGATAGCTCATTAGTTTGTTTTCTCCATTAATGCTACGAACATGATAACCTACAAAGAAAAAGTCCGGTCAATAAATAACTAACTCATTAATCATTATATTGTTTTGCAATCAAAAAATTGTAAGAATAAATTGAAACTGACCTTAATCATTTGTGACGTCAGGCAATATATTTATATCAATGGTATTATATGAGGTGCTTCCATTAGAAGGTCTATCTCGATTTGAAGACTCGACAATCTCAAAATATGATGGATCTTGTCGAGTTGAGCTTGAATTATTTAAATATTTTTATCTTTTGACCTTAATATCTTAGATCTATTTAGTCGTATAATTGGTGTGTTTGAGTGAAAGTTGATGGCTCGGTGCTTGAAATTTCCATTGAATTAATGTACGTAAAAATTTTGTAGCTATCTATATTTCTACGAGAAAAAATGAAGCAGAAAAACATTACCTCAATATAAAATAAAATAAAAAAGGAAAAAAAAAATCTAGCAATTATGGAAATCAAATAATTTAATTAATGGTCACTATGTTAATTACATTATGGAAAAATATGATAGTTAGAAACACATTTAAGGAGAGTTAAAATTGTTCATACATTATTTTTTTTTTAAATATTGTATTAATATAAATGTGTGTAGTGTCAATATGTGTACCCGTCAATCTACCAGACCTATTGAGTATACTTAATTCAAGATAATGCTACACGGATATCAACTTTTTACGTGATAGATTAAATGAAATTAGTGCTGTATATGTATAGATCTTATGGTTGCTTTCTTGTTTGAAAATTAGAATAGGTCGTTATGTTGTGATCTTTATATTTCAATGCACTTTTGTAGCCTAGTAACAAAGGAAATCCTGTTATTAAGTTGCAAAAGAATTTTTTTAATTTAATTGAATATAACTGGAAGGATCCTATTCTGCTATTCAGACTGTATTAATTTTTCCCTAAAACCCCAAGAAACAAGGGTATACCATAGATGTGATATTGTTTGTGGTTTTCTAAGTGTACAAGTGAAAATGCGCATATTTTTGTAATGCTTCTTTTGAGAAAGAGAACGGTAATATAATTAACTTAAAGTCTAATTCTTCAAAAAAAATTGGGTTTTGTCCAAATGACTGGACAAATTTTATTCAAAGCCGGGTTCAAATCCGTCATTTTAATTGTTTTATCATCGTTCTCTGATAATAACAAATAGTAGTTCTTCTGCACACTAAAAAATCGAAAAAAATAAATAATGCATCAGTGCCACGTCCACTGTGTAGATCCACGCCTTCACCTACCATTAGTGAATTGTATTGAATTTTTATATCTATGCTTTCCATTGTTCATACATTTGTTACGTACTAATACATATACAATAGATGCTTATACATGTTATGCTATCCGAACACTTGACCATTTAAAATTAAAGTGCTTATAAATATTAACTTGCTGAGTGAAGTGCTTATAATTAAATTCTCCGGCATTTAAATTTGAATTGTCCAATATTAAAACTTGAACTCTCTGATGTTCAAACTTACAGTCTTGTGTTTATACTTGACAATTATTGCACTGTTTGATGTTCATAAAATTAGCACTGTGCAATGTATAAACTTGTAAAGATGTTTATAGTTAGTGTTGTTATGTATATAATAATCCATGAACTGCCTATGTGTTTAACATATATAATAATTGCATTTTTAAGCATTAGTTAAAATTAAGCAGAAAATCTTCTAAAAAATAACAAATGATGAATGTGGAGAGAGGTTATACCAAAGAAGAACAAAAGGCGAAAAACAAAATGTTTGCTAAAAAGAAAGATAGAAGGATGAAAAGACCAAATAAGAATGGGCAATGAATAAAAACTTGGAGACATATTGGGGAGCAGAGGATCGAAAAATATAAAAAGACAAGATATTTTCTCTTTGAGAAAGCACCACACATATAAAGTCAATGCATTTAAAGAACCAAATATTTATTCCTATTTGAGAACAGTGAGTACATTGTCTTGCAATAGCAAAATAGGCAATCTGATTTGAGAAGACACAAATTAAAGGTGCCATCCCCGAAGTCCCGACATTTTTATTAATATCCAAAGTTAAATAAAACTTAATTAATACACCCAGATTATGTGAGAAATTATAAAAATGTTCCTACCGGCCAGAAAATAGCCGGTATCCTATTTAATCAACTACCGGCCAGAAAATGATCGGTACTCTGTTTAATCTATTACTAGCCAGAAAATGGCTAGTACCTTTGCTATATATATGTGTGTGGAGGGTTGGATGAATTTCTCACAATTCATTTCATCAAATTTTACATTATCTCTTCTCGGTTGAGCTCTTTCTCCCAGATTTCTCCACCTCTTCCCATATTTGTGAGTAAGTCCCTCTAATTTTTTAAAAATTCAATTTTAGTGCAAAATGGTTGTAAAATGTTAAGATTTGTTAGTAATGTACCAAAATTAGAATAATTTAGCTATAATTAGTGTTAAATTCGTTGTAGTTAGTTTTTATTAAATTTAGTATTTTTAGGGTTTAGGGTTTAGGGTAATTTATTGTAATTTAGTATAATTAGCATAGTTGATCTATTTTAGCATGTTTTACTGAAATTAAGCCTATTTTGGCCTATTTTAGCATATTTTATGGTATTTTAACCGCAGTTGGCCTATTTTAGCATGTTTTAGCATAATTAAGCCTATTTTGGCCTATTTTAGCATATTTTACCGAAATTAGGTAATTACACCTATTTTAGGTTAATTTAATCGCAAGTGGCCTATTTTAGCATATTTTACCGTAATTAAGCCTATTTTAGTCCTTTTTTTGCATATTTTACTTTACTTAGGCTATTTCATTACCAAAATTAGAGTTTAGGGTTTACTTAGCGTAAGTTAACATAATTTTATTTTTGACATTAGATGGATAGAGGACGGCCTAGGACTTGTCCAGCACCACCTATAGTTGATGAGCCGATCGAGACTGGCAACACAGAGCATTTCAGTCCTCTCTTGTGAATGCCCCACCACGAGCACTAAGTCTCACTGGCTTCTCGTGAGGTACATATTTTTGTAGCCTTTTTTCAAATTTTGTTGAGTTTAAATTTTGTTGTGTTAACACCGTGTGGATTACTTTTTTCAACGCAGGACACGTTTCTTTTAGATGTGAAGTACCGGTGCGTTCACAAGCAATACTACCCGGTGATGGACCAGTACCTCATCAATCTGGGCCTATACCAGGTTGTGGACATCTTGCGAACTGGGAGTGGCATCATCAATGCATCTCTTATTGCAGGACTGGTTGAGCGATGGCAACCCAAGACGCACACGTTCCACATGTCATTCGGAGAGATGACAGTGACGCTCCAGGATGTGAGTACTCTTTGGGGTTTACCTATTAGTGGCACCCCCGTTGGTGGTGTATCTGATAGTGCTAGGTTTGCTGCTCATATCAAGGAGTTGTTGGGAGCTGATTCTCACTCTCTCATTGAGGATCGTGGGAAGTCCAAATTCTATCTGAGGATGAAGAAGTTGCGAGAGCACTTCAGTCTGGGTCTGACAACAGATTTCACCAATGAGCAGATTCAGAGGTAAAACTATAAATTAAGTCTATTACATTTGTTATTGACTCTATATTATCTGTTTTGTATTGCAAATATACACGGAGCTTCGTGATGGACCTATTTGGTTTTGTCATGTTTGCTGATTCCAACGGTGATATGATGCCGATGATGTATCTCCCGCTGCTGGCAGACCTTGAGCATGTATCGCCGTACAAATGAGGTGGGGTTGTCCTAGCCCATCTGTACTCCCACTTGTGCCGTAGTTGTAAGGTAAGTCTCTAACTCTTTTCTTATTTAATTATTTAATCAACCAATCCATATACCCTGACGGCTAAAATTCTTAAAAATACAAAAGGATAAGAAGCAGATGTATGGGCTGGTACTTTTGCTTCAGCACTGGTAGTCACGGCTACCGGTGGGCCCGACAATATCAGATGCCCGGATACGTGATCACTCAAAAGAGAGCAATGTTTCTTTTAATATTTATAAACTCGAAAATGCTATCGGTTCAGACTGCAAGCGCACAATCCTATCGAGTAGTATATTCGAGGTCGATCCACAGGGAATATTGGTTCAATGTTTCGAGCGATCGAATCACAATCTTTCGAAAGGCTAGACGAAATCAAAAAATTGAGAGATGTTGTTGTGATCAATGTAAATTAGGAAGCAATTAAAAGTAATTAAAATAAAGATAGAGATGAGAATTCCTAGGGTTTCGGCACACCATTGCTACTCAATCCGCTTTGACAATATATTCCTGTTGCGTCTGATTTCCTGTTGTTGTTTAATGAAAGACACCACATAGGTCATTGCGATTTATGTTACGCAAGAATGACAGATCTTTCACCGAGATTCTACATAGAACACTGCAATTTTCCTTACGCAAATGTCTGATCTCTCAAATACCCCAAATTACTACACAGATCACTGCGAATTTCTTACGCATGTGATGGAATTTGATACGCGTTTTGTTGGTCTGGTTTATGGTTTCCCCGCTAAGGTTTTCTTCACATAAACCTAATAAATCTCAACGAGGCTAATTCATACAAATAGTTTCTCTTACTATTAAAGTACTGTCACTACCCTAACAGACTCAAACTAGATCATTGAAGTTAGATGAAGAGATAGTAAATCACAAAAGCATTTTGTTTCAACAATAAGAAATCATAATCAACAGAAATATATATATCAAAACATCAAGAGTAACAAGGTTTACTGCCTAGCCCTAAGAAAAGGAACTTAGCTGCGGAACGGCATTGTTACAAGCACTCCTCTCTTCTCTCTTTAATCAAATCTAACCCTAATTACAAAGATGACTATTCCTTCTGCCCAGGGGCCTTATATAGGAGTAGAGGGACGTGTGGAGGTTGAGTAGAGGCTAAGAAACTGATCTGGAAACAGCTGTCGGCAGTTATTCCCCAAGAGATGCCTTCGGATACGGGCCGTATCAGTTGATACGGTCCGTATTAGGACCTTGACGGTTAGGGTTTAATGCTTCCAGCGCTGTCTTCTGGTCTGTGCTAGGCCTGGTCCGTATCAGGCAATACGGACCGTAACAGAGACTTAGTCGATGAGCGTCGCTGATCCGATTGACCCGATTCTAGCTCCATTTGATGTAAAATAGTCCCAAAACTTATTTTCTGCAATAAAACATAAAGAAGGGTGACAGTAGCCTTTTTCTCTAATAAATTAAACATAAGTGTGAGAAAATATGCAAACCTAAGCCAAAACCCTACGTAAATCGTCGTTATTTTGACTCTGATCAATACGTAGCGACAATCTCAGATGCCCGACAATCTCGCCAGTCTCTAGGGGTGAGTATGTGATCACTCAAAAGTGAGTGATGTTATCTTTTAAAATTTATAAACTCGGAAATGCTATTGGTTCGAATCGCAAGCGCACAATCCTATCGAGTAGTATAATCGAGGTCGATCCACAGGGAATATTGGTCTATAGTCTTGAGCGATCAAATCACAATTTTTCGAAAGGCTAGACGAAATCTGAAAATTTGAGAGTTGAAGTTGTGATCAATGTAAATTTGGCACAATTAAAAGTAATTAAAATAAAGATAGAGATGAGAATTCCTAAGATTTCGGCACACCATTGTTACTCAATCCTCTTTGGTATTCTACTTCTGTCGGGTCTGATTTCCTGTTGTTGTTTATGGAAGACACTACATAGGACACTGCGAGTTATTTTAGCAAATGACAGGACTTTCATTGAGATACTACATAGGACACTGCGAGTTATCTTACGCAAATGACAGATCTCTAAAATACACAAGTTGCTACATAGGACACTGCGATTTATCTTACGCAAATGACATAACTTGGTTTGCGTTTTATTGTTCCAATTTATGGTTTCCCTGCTAAGGTTTTCTTCACATAAATCTAATAACTCCCAACGAGGCTGACTCGTTCATCATAGTTTCTCTTACAATTAAAGCACTGTCACTACCCTAACAGATTAAACTAGATCATCGATATCAGATGAAGGGATAATAAATCACAAAAATATTTCAATCAAATAACAAGAAATCATAATCAACAGAAAATATATATATCAAAGCATCATGAGTAACAAGTTTTACTGCCTAGGCTCTAAGAAAAGAACTTAGCCGCGGAACGGCATGGTTACAATCACTCCTCTCTTTCTCACTTAATCAAATCTAACAAAATTTACAAAGATATCTTCTTCTTCTGTCCAGGGTGCTTATATAGGAGTGAGGGGACGTCTGGATATGAGTGGAGGCCAAGAAACCTGATCTGGATACAGCTGTAGCAGTTATTCCCCAAAGGGCGCCTTGGTTACGGAGGTACGGTCCGTAATGAGACCATGTCGCTGAAGTGTTTAATGCGTATCGCGCTATCTCCTGGTCCGTATTCGGCTAGGTCCGTATCAGTCAATACGGGCCGTAACAGAGACTTAGTCGATGAGCGTCGCTTATCCGATTGACCCGATTCTTGCTCTATTTGTGTGAAATAGTCCCAAAACATGTTTCCTGCAATAAAATATAAAGAATGGTGACAGTAGCCTTTTCCTCTAATTAATTAAACATAAGTGTGAGATAATATGCAAAACCTAAGCCAAAATCCTATGTAATTCATCATCATTTTGACTCTAATCAGTATGTCTGGAATACTGCCGAGCGGATACACAGCGAGGCCGATGCTGATGTCGTTACACCGAGAGAGAGAGTATGGCCGATTCGAGCGAACGCCGGAGTACCAGCTGAGCGATGGTTCCCCGATTTGTGGCGGTGATTATTTTGTACTATTTGTATTTAGTATACTATGTTTGGTGTTTTATGTTTGGATTATCTTATATTTTGGTTCTTTTTTATGTGTGCTTTTATGGTACTATTTTTATATTTTTTTAGATCTTTTTTCGTCACTAACTTACGCAAAATTATGCAAAATTACGCTAAAATAAAATAAATTATCAGGATTATACTAAATTAAACTAATGAGAATTGTACTAAAATAAAATAAATTATCAGGAATATGCTAAATTAAACTAAGTTACGCTAAATTATACTAAAACAAAATAAATTATCATAATTATGCTAAACAGAAAATACTACAACAATAACAAAAATAGTACAACATAAAATCTAAACAGAAAATCTAAACATAAAATACTACAACATAAAATCTAAACGGAAAATACTACAAAAACAGCCAAAAAAAATAAATAAATAAGGGTACCGGCTATTTTCTGGACGGTAATAGATTAAACAGGGTACCGACTATTTTATGGCCTGTAGTTGATTAAATAGGGTACCAGCCATTTTCTGGCTGGTATGGACATTTTTATAATTTCTCACACAATCTAGGTATATTAATTAATTTCTATTTAACTTTGGATATTAATAAAAATGTCGGCTCTAAGTCTATGTACATCTACATAATCTCATAACAATCTCAATTAATTTTGGAATTTAAGCAAGAAATTATATTAGGAAATTATTTTTGGATAAATCATTTTGTGCAATCAAGCAATCAACAAATGCACTTATAAATTGTTTGTGGCTCTGATTGATGAAAAGTTTTAAAGTTATTCTTTTCATAGTTTTAAAGATAAGAAATTTTTTGTGCTTAGTATCAATAAAATATAAACCAAAATCATCTCGATACAATTTGCTTGATACCTACAATTAGAGTGGGAAAAATGGCATGGCAGAGCCGATTTCGTCACGGAACAGCATAGCACGCGTGTCAGTTACGTGTCGTGACTCGCTTGTCCTGTGTCGTGACCATTCGCGTGCCGTGCCTATCTTTTGAAACTTTGGCACCGCACGGCACGTGAAATATTTAGTCACGGCACGGCACGACACATAGTCACGCGAGTCACGTGTAATTAGGACCATTAGATATTGATTTAATAATGAATCTTGAATAAACTAACATAAATTATGATTAAATGGTCACGCTGGTCACGCTAGTCACGCTAGTCACGCGAGTCACGTATGGTCACGGCACATTTAGGCACGGCTGACTCACGTGGCGTGACCATTCGCGTGCCGTGACCCCCGTCCACCCTTGACATTTTAGTCACAGCACGGCACGTGAAAAATTAACTTGGTCACGACACGGCACAAGACCAAAATCACAGCATTTTAGTCACGGCACGGCACGGCACGTTTTTCCCACTCTACCTGCAATTCAAATTAACCTTCTTTATCGCACATTTCTTTTATTCTCTATGATGATTTTCTATGTCAATAAAGTATGTACATAATACTTTTTTATTTAGGTTTCATCCAAAAGTTTCTTACAAGCAAAAACAAGGAATGAATGAGTTCCGATAGGGAACAACAAAATATACCAGATCATCTATTTCAAAAATCTTTAATGCAATAAGAGATTACACATCCTCTCTCGTCTTTCAATCAAAATCAACCTCCACCGCATACACACACTAACCCGAGTCCCTAGATGCAGCAACTCCATTTGCATGCAACTGATGACTCATCTCATTGCTTCAGTCCTTGTATGGACCAGCAAAAGCACTCATCCAACCCAAAAGGATAGAGCACTCGGTACTGTACCAACCAAAACCTTAGACAAATGGGTCTACCAATTGAGCCCCATCTTTCCAAAATCTAAATAAGATAATAAATACTTGCCACCTTTTTTTTCCTGTTTTTTTTTTAACTTAACCTAAGGAAAAGTACCAATCTTTTTTATCACCTTATTCACAAATCTCAAAGAATCACCACCATCCAATTGACCATTGTCAGCCTTTGCTTCTTACTTTTCCCCTTTATAACTTCTACCCAAAACCTCCTCTCTACATTTAAGAAAGACCTCTCAAACCAAACTTCCTCACAATTACATTACTCAAAATGGAGAAACAATAAACAAAAACAAAACTATAACTATGGGAATCAAAGATCAAAATTTTCTTTACTCGTCATTAGGGAATTGAAGCCTTCTTCTCTTAATGCATGGATTCTCTAAGGAGATATTGCTGGTACCGATTGAACTTATACCAGAGGAAGAAATATTGTTTGATGAGTAATTAATTTTCTCCTTATTTGCTTCTTGAATCATCATGGAATAGCAGGAAGACACATGCTCCTGACAAGAGAATAATAGCACTTTATTTACAATTTTATTCCTATGTTGTCCATACCTATCCAAAAAAAAAAAAAAACAGCAATAGCAATAGAAAGATAACAATTCAGCACTATTGGGACTTACATTATCTAATAGCTCCAATGAAGATAAGGACGAGAGCTTCGATATGACTAATTGCCGCGATAACTTCTCATTTGATGAGGCTAAAATAGATGCACAAGCAATAACTGACGGTCGATGATCGACTGAACTAATCACTGAAAATATCAAAACACAAAATTTTAGCATCAACGATAAAATCTTCAATTCAAACCAATCTCAAAGAATTTAAAGTTTTGACCTTTAATAGATGAAAAGATAAACCCAATAGCCCTTTTGATCAACTCATTTGTGCCATCTTCATGCAATTTTGATGCAAAATAGCTGAGATAAGCAAAAGGAGTAATCACAATCATGCGCCATTGCAATGTAGCTAGAACAAGAAGCTCCATTCTCTGTATTGTGTCGCATTTGAATAGGTAATCTTCGAATTGAAAATCAGTGAGGGTAATGGCTTTGTTTTCCTCCATTTTTGCGGCTAGAGAAAGACATGCAATGCTTAGCAGCCGCACAGCCCAAGCTTTGCCTCTCTGCAAAGAAAAAATAAAATAAAATATAATTGTAAAAAACAAAAACAAAAACAAAGGAAAACGATGTAATCTTTTCCTTACATCGATTATTCTGTGAAGGAAAAACCGATCAAGATACACCACAGCGGTGTAAGCAGTCTTGAGACCGAAACCTAAACGCTTATTAGTCTGCATGAACAAAGTTACAAAACCCAAATCAAAATTGACAACCAGTAAACAATGAAAATTTGAAAATGGGAGGAACCTGATCAGAGACCCACTTTGAGAATCCAAACAACAGCATCGGTACGTGCTGGTACTAGCTGATTCTCAGACGATTCCTCTTGGTTTCTGCTCTCAAAGCGGCTCTCTTTCGATACCAACAAGCCAATATACTCATCATCCGATTCGGATAAATCAAAATAATCACCAAACGAGCTCAGATTGTCCATGTCCCATTCTAATCTCTCCTCTTTTTCTAGAGAGGTTCCGTCTTCTTGGCAGATGAGAGAAGAAGAAAAATGGGCATCCGCCATTAGAGAGGGAAAAGAGAAGAAGAAAAAAAAAAGTGAGGCGATTGTGTTCTTTTTATTGTTTCCGCGTTTATATATTTATTTTGTAGTTTAAGTGAGGTAGGTGTGCGTAATAGGGGAAAGGAGAAAATCCATTTCCGAGAGAATTAAAATCGCGCCGTACTTGTGTTGTGTGGTGGCTTCTTGCCTTCTTGTGTTGTGTTGGTCGAGAAAGGAAGCGAAGAGGGATTGGGGGTGTGTTATTCTCCTAAGATTTAGCTGATTAATACAGCGGTTACACACTAATACACAAGAGTATGGAGAGGGGAGAGGGTTGGTGTCCTCTGTTATTTAATATTAATTGTAAAACTATGCAATTTATGGGTTGCATGCTATTTGGGCAAGTAATTAAGAGCAGTGTTGTAAAAAACGGTCTAGTCGGCCGATTAAACGGCCGATTAACCGGAAACGGCGGCCTAACCGTCACGAACACTCTTAACGGAGGCATGTTAGCGGATGAAAACGATTAATCGGCTGTTTTTCCGATTAATCGGCCGTTTTTTCCGATTAATCGGCCGTTTTTTCCCGTTTATTCCCGTTTATTCCCGTTTATTCCCGTTTATTCCCATTTTATTCCCGTTTATTCTGTTTTATTCCCGTTTATTCCCGTTTATTCCAGTGAATATTTATTTTCACATTTTTTTTTCTTTGATAGTGTGTGATAATAAGGTTTATAAATCTTATATTGTAGTTTTATTTATGCTTGGATATACATTCAATATTTTTTATATATAATTTTTCTTCTTACTTACTTTGAAATTGATTAATTTTTCTATTATTTATATACCATATATTTTTCTTACTTACTGATGTAATTTTTTCGATTAGTACAACGTGTTCATTTATATAATTAAGTTGTTATCATAAACTAATTTTAATGATTTTATGTTGGAATGTTTAATTTCTTTCAAATAATATGTTATTAGTATTTGAAAATGCTTACTCAATTTTATTTTTTCATTAAATAAATGTGTTACTTAACATGTAAAATGCTTATGTGTTAAGAATAAATAAGCGTAGTGTCATGTTATAATAATAAAACTAAGTTAAATTAAGTTCATTTGATAAGTTTAATGAGTTAAATAAATTATTTTTAATAAATTATGATATATATACATAAATTTAATAAAAACGTTAAATTGTCCGCATAATTCCGATTAGTCGGCCGCATACCGATTAATCACTTATCGGTACCCTATCCGTCCGACGACCGAATACCGTTATTTACAACACTGATTAAGAGTGTAATGACTAACGAGTAAGGCTACGGTACTATGTATATGGCATATTGATATGTACTATAAATTATTATCTTCATTTTCAAGATTCAATAGATATGAACTGTTTAACACCACTGCCAAGTTTTCAATAAAAAACATGAACAATTTAACATGATTTTCATATAAAAATGTACATGTTGATTACATTTTACATTTTTTATAAGTTTCTTTACTATTTTGTAGATAGGTAGAAAATCACTAGATCTAAAAAATTCTGGACCATTCAATTTTTTTAGATCAAGTGATTTTCTACATATCTAAGAGGCAGTAATAAAATTATAAAAAAATTAAAAATTTAGTCTGCAAGGTATTTTCATATAGAGATCATATTGAACGGTTCAGATTAACTATTTGAAATTTGAAAACATAGATATTGATTCATAACACGAATCAATTTGTGCTATGAATAGGACTATAGCCTCACTAATTATTAATTTAACCTGATTATTAATTATTGTAAGTAGTAATATCAATAATATTAGCATGAATGTGCTGTTTTCATATGATTTTTTTAATTATTTTGTAAAGGTTGTTCACTCAAAATTTTTGTACGTGCATTACGTGATAAAATATATAGCACGATACACAGTAATGATAGGAGTTGAGTAATTTTTTCACATAATAACAGAAGAACTTGAATAAAATTATCTATTTTTAGCATATAATATTGTTACTAGATTCAACATCTAAAGCAAAACAATGAGATCAATTATTACTAATTTCTCATTGGGGCTATTATAACAAAATAAATAAAATGTGCTGTCAAGGGAAGGAGAAAGCAGAATTATTCACATTGTATACCTGTGCACTGACAATTATAACAGAGGATACAAGGGCCGGGAGAGATAAGTGAGACAAAGGCACTACTAAAGGCTGACCATGTGGGAGATGATGGTGAGCTGTTCCTCTGTACCGTGCTTTTTATAGGAGGGGTCTTTTTGTGTTCTCGGTACAAAAAGGCTCACTCCCCGAAAGTCCCTTAAAGAGACCTGATTTGGGTCCTAGCCGATTTCCACGCTCTCTTTGTTTCAAGCTAATTACACATTTGGTTATTTTCTACCGTGGGCTCTATTAAATTTATAATAACACTTGTTACATAATCACGACACGATCCAGCACGTGACGAGACACGATACTTGTCATTTGAATGTGTCATGTGTTGTGTTGTTAGAAGTATATGTTGGACACCTATTTTGTTAGATACAATTAAGGATATTTATATGTTCGATTCAATTAAATCAGTTGACATAACACTTGTAAATCGTAGAACATTTCTGTACGACACAACATGTCTGATAGACACATTGAATGTCTAATTCGGCATAAAAATTGCACGTTAACTACAGCTGTGTTGTTTCGAAATTCTCTCTGTTTTACTCTCTCTTTTTTCGAGATTCAATATAGGTCTAATTGTTAAATATAACCATTCAGAATGTCTAAAAAATGATTCACCCATTTTTACAATTGTTGCAGTGTCTTGATATGCTCTTTGACTGGATTTGATAATCATAATATTTTTTTTTGGATGTGAATAAAAAATTAAAATATCAAATTGCAGGGCCAGGGTTCATGACCCGATATTTGGAAAGACCTTCGTTGATTTTAATATTCTAATTGGTAAGTGTTCCCAAGCGCCTATACTCAGCACAAAGAGATGAACAAAAATACATTTGAGATTGAGTTAGCACAAAATATTAAATCAAATTAATGAGCTGATCAATGCAAAATGGGGTTTCAGAAATTGATTTAGTATGAATTTCGGAGCAAATTAAAGGGATCGATGGCTCATGGATTTTTATACAAGAGACGATTGAAAGTTTTTTCTTTGTCATTTTAATATGTTTTAACACAGTATTTTAAATTTATCTAATTGTATAGGTAACTCATTATTTATTTAATATTACAAATATTACGAAATTATTATTTTTTAAAATATAAGTAGTTTGAGAATTATTTGTATTATCAAACAAAAAATACTGTTAAATTATTTTCATGAACTTTAGACTTGCTGCTATTTTAGACAGTATATATAAAATGTCCGCATTGATTGAGTAACATTAATGTGCTCTAGAGTCTAGTCAAATGACGTGAAGAGAAGTCGTATTATTTTTGGGGTCGAGTTGGACTAAATTAAATGCTTCGGATTAGAAAGATTGTATATTTTTAAGCACACATAAGAAAATTATAAGAAAAAAACTTTAAAGTATAAAAGAGGCGAGTTTCTCTATTATAATAATTATACTGCTAAAATTTATCAGACTTGGCAGGATGGAACATTAACGGACGGACCCTTAAATTTATACAAATTGAATTTTCGTCAAAATAGATTAGTAATTTGACAATGAAAAAGCACGTGATCAATAAATTCGATGTGATCATAAAACATGCATGCGAGGAATTAAAATATTGAGATTGAGAAGGCTGAATAAACTATTGTAGACTTGTAGTGTTATATTATTTCATGAGGAAATTGAAAAGTATTAACAATTGTAAAAATTCTAAAATATAAAGGACAAAATTATTAATAGATATATTTATAAAAAACTTAGCTCACTTTGGACAACCTTTTATGCCCCCCCTGCATAATATTAAACCTCTCCAACTTTTTCACAATTGATCCTAAATTAAAAAAAGTTCCTTTTAAGTTCAACCTCCATAAAAAGCTTTAATCTTAAGATGCATCTTCAAAAACAAATTGAACATACAAATATCGAAATCTTTCCAATGTTAAAAAAAAAAAAATACATAGATTGCCCTGTATAAATATCTTAAGCCTCTAATTCCCATAACTGGTATTGTTATTATCATGATCCCAATACAACTTTAGATCATGGCAATGACCTTTGTCTTCTCATTTCTAAAAGCTCTACTTGCTCCTCTAAACGATTTTAATATGTCCTTTATTTCATACGTGAGTCACCGTTTATGCAAGTGTAAATGTTGCAAAGCTAGAGAACATTTATATGTCTAGTTAAATTTCAATATATCATATCTCTTTATAGTTAAAATTGATTTGTTTTTAGTAAAATTTAGATGTCAAAACACCCAACTATTTAATATCTATCTTAATTTTTAAATCTGCTACATCTCACATGAAGGACATTTACCTTTGTCACTAGACAAACTATTAATTCTAAAAAAAATTGTAAGATTTTACTATCAAACATGTTTGGTTGTGTCATGGAATAAATACTTTATCCTGCACTTATACTGTCAAACATGAATAAAATGTGATGAAATAGTATAGCATAAGAAATCACTTATGCATTTATAAATTAATCTATCTATTTATGTTGCATAACTTATGCCGCATCTCTCCTCTTAAATTAACCCACCTATTCAAGTTTAATCCATGACTTAACTTTAACCCACAACCAAACAAAAATATCTTATGCCATCATAACTTGAAATAAGCTAACTTATGCTATCATAACTTTAACCCACAACTAAATATTTAGAAGTTATATTTACTCATTTTGTGTTGTGATAAAATAAAAGATCAGATTGGAAAAATGTGCTTTTTTTTTTTTGAAAGCACAATATTTACTTTTTATTATTAATAATACATAAGCTTTCTAATCCATTACATAATAATTTCCGCTGTATAATAATCTTTTATTATTAATGAAATCGTCGGTTGAGCTATGCTCGCTGACCTTCAAAAAAAAAATTCCGCTCTATAGTGTAGATGTGTAACATAATCTTTTAGTTTAATTTACGCATATACAATTTTAGATTCGAGGTTTTTGTCGCGGCGTGTTGGAGATATTTTCTCAATCACATTCCAATGAATTAATCTTTGTAATAATAATAAGGATTGTATAGGTCATCTATAAAAATTAGCTTAAAATAAGTTATTCAAATTTGCCTCATACTTTTTATGTAATTATGCATAAAATCATATGACAATATATAATATGTACAAATAATTTATTAAAACACGCTAACGTAAAATAAAAAAAAATACTTCAATTATGAACCTCTTTTTTTATAACATCGCCTTAACAAACTTTTATTTTCTTGATACCGGCTTCGTATGTACTTAGAAGATATTTTTCTCGGTTATTTAAGAGGAAAAAATATAGAGGCGAAATGTATTTTTGTCACGAGAAATATTAAACTGCAGGAGGCATTTTTCCCAATCTATAACAAGGATAAAACATTTTTATTTTGCTGTAGATTTAATAAATTCAAAGAATAGAATTTTGATGGAATGTATTTAAAATTTCAAAGCATTTATTTTCCTGACGTGCAATATTCAAAAACACATTTCAAAGCGTCATACGTATTTTTTTTTTTTCACAATCTGTACAACATAAAATGATCTCTATAAAAATATATTAATTCATAAATGTTTTCTTAAAATTACACGGACCGTCCGATCAAATTTTAGACAACTGAACCATAATATGACATTTCATAACTATTGTTAGAAAAAAAATCTGATCAAAATCAGAGAGATGTTTGACTTTAGATCAGGACCGTCCGACCAGAATTCGGACAATAAGGTCCATTTCAGTAATGCACGGAATCATTGATATTCGTGCGGATTTAAATCGGACGGTTCGGATCTAAATTCAAAATTTGAGTTAACTCAGAGGAAACGAATTCTGCTGGCTCCACGCAAGGACGCCTACATTCTACAGGAGGTCGGCCCCACAAAAGTAGACTCATCTGGGTTTGATCTTCTGTGGACAAGTGGAAATTTAATCACGCGCTGGTAGGTTTGTCAGTTTGTGTATCCAAATTGAATGGACTGGGAATACGCCGACAATTTTATTAATATCCAAAGTTTAATACAAATTATTAATTATACCCAGAATCGGATCCAATATCGAAAAATACCCAAACCGGCCATTTTCTAGCCGGTTTACTCCTTTCCTAAGCCGGCCATTTTCTGGCCGGCTTACTCCCCCCTAAACCGGCCATTTTCTGGCCGGCTTAGTCGTTTTTTTTTTTAAGGAGACATTATGAAGAGAAAAAATAATGAAATCTAACACTGAAAATTTGAATTTTGTGTTTAAATTATTTGTTAGATTACTTCTTTTGATTTATAATTAGCATATTTATACTAAAATACACTAGATTACTTGAAATTATGATGAATTACAATATATTACAATAAATTATGTTGAATTACGGTAAAATACGGTAAATTACGCTAAATTACATATGAATAGGGACGATATCTTCACTGAAAAGGCGAAAAACGACGGCGAAACTTCAAACGGTCATAAAACGGCGCTCGAGTGTCCGATTTCAGCAAATGACCACTTTTCGGAAAGCTTGTGAAAATGCGCATGCGTCCGTGCCGCTACGTCAAATTTTGAAATTCAGAATCACCAAAAAACAAAGGGAAGAGCCTCAAAACTTGAGTTGAAGTTTCCGATTAAGATTTTCATTTCTATTATTCAATCCAAGTAGCTCAGTAAATTAGTTACATAATGAACTTGTAGAATACCAGTTTTTACTATTTTCGGAATTTTTTTACTATTTTTTATGATTCACGAAAGATGGCACAGAATCGGTCTATTTTAGCGTAATTTACTGTATTTCAGCATAATTAGCGAAGTTATTGTAATTTAGCGTAATTTAACGTAATTTAGTGTAATTCAACATAATTTATTGTAATATAGTGTAATTCAACATAATTTCAAGTAATCTAGTGTTTTTTAGTATAAATATGCTAATTATAAATCAAAAGAAGTAATCTAACAAATAATTTAAACACAAAATTCAAATTTTCAGTGTTAGATTTCATTATTTTTTCTCTTCATAATGTCTCCTTAAAAAAAAAAAAAACGACTAAGCCGGTCAGAAAATGGCCGGTTTAGGGGGGAGTAAGCCGGCCAGAAAATGGCCGGCTTAGGAAAGGAGTAAACCGGTCAGAAAATAGCCGGTTTGGGTATTTTTCGATATTGGGTCCGATTCTGAGTATAATTAATAATTTGTATTAAACTTTGGATATTAATAAAAATGTCGGCCGGGAATACGCTACGCAAAGGAAAATCAAGATAGCATATTATCTGAAGGTATGTATAATCGCCGCATCACCACGCGTCAGTTAGCAATTCGCTCTCGTGGCAGCCCCGCCCCATGCCCTGCAGAGAAAACGGTTGACACCGACACGTGTCGTTTTTGTACCATCAGACCCTATACGGTGACTTACTACACATAGTACTACAATATGGGTTCGACAAAAACGTTTTCGGAAAAAGTCACCAGATCACTGTCGTTGGATATTAGCCATATATAAATCTCAACCGCATCTAAAGAACCTGATTCCTGAATCAAGAATGTTGGAACTACTTGAATAATTCACCAGACTTTAAGAAGTGTATATTACGAACTATGTTTACTTCTACTATTTTGTGTGTGGTTTGTATCATTATTTAGTTCGGTGGTGCATTTTTTTTCTTCTTTTAGGTCGAAAATCCGCAGAATTTTTTACACGACAAGCTATATTAGTAAAGGCTGACTGAATTTGACATCGAGTTCCTTTTTCAATTTGATTTTGACAGATATTGCAAAAAAGGCTGACTGAATTTCCAAAGTGGAGTATTCATTATTGATTTCCCAAGGTTTTGTTGCGGGAGTTTTAATACTTAAAGCACACTCGCACTGAATAACGAAAATTTCCGATCAAACTTCACTAGAGTGCGATATTGGAAAAAAAAGAAAAAAAAGAAAGAAAGATGGTATCGATCCCTAGGTATAGTCTCTGTACCATAGCCCTCGGTATTTTTTTGGCAATATCTCATTTAAACCCTGAAAAAATGGGTATATATTATGCTTCATTGTCTTACTAAATTTCAGAACCTGAATTCAAATAAGTGCTACAATTCTATTCCGCTGTCAGAAAATTCTAATTTTCAGAAGAGCATTTTTAGTACACAGTGTCACATACCGTTTACTTGGTACCAAATTCTAATTTTCGATTACCAACCCTGTAATTCGTGAATCGTTAAGTGGGGTCCGGTTCAAAAAGTAGTTGGAGCCATTAAAAATCCCAAGTATTACTCTGTTTAGGAATGGGCTTGAGTCTGTTTCTGGCATTAATGCCAATTTTTTGCATTTGCTAACAGTACAGAGTGAGGTAACCAGACATACGAATAGACTAGTTTTAGACTTTGGTGACTTGTCTCTTTGCCTATGGCATCAATCTAATTTTGTAGAATCTAAATTTTGAAATTAAATTATTTTGTTAGTTTTGTCATACATGTTATTTTCGGAATCCTGGAAAAGTGTTTGCCTTTCTATTTTTGAAAATCAATATTACTTGATTCCTACACAAATTGAATGGACAGAGAACAATTTCTCATGCAGTAAAAACAGTAGCATATGAATATGAATGTTGTTTGACAAATTTTTTGTTAAGTTTGGAGGTCAACTAATCCAACTATTTAATATTCATAAGGATTCTTTATCCGGATTTAAAATCCGCGACCTCGTATTGTCTTTGCAGGGTAGAGCCAGACTTTTGAACTATGAGAATCAAACACATATGAAGGTCAATTATATAAAATTTTCCTGTGAAAAAATAAGTTTAACTCTACTGATATTTACTCTAAACTATAGAAAATCATATATATATATATATATATACACAAAAATTTAAAAAAAAAAATTGTGAGTCAATTGACCCGATCAATTTCTTTAAGCAAAACCTGCCTCTGTCTTTGCCACTGAAATAAAGACCGGTTCTCATATTATTTGACAAACTAAGTTGATGAATTTAGACGAATAATTATTTGATGTATTTTAGAGAAACAATTACATCGCTCAGTCATTTTTATACAAAGAGTAGGTAGTAGCATGATTTACCTAGACTAAGATATGTGCGTTGATTTTTATCTTCTATTTATTTCTACATGTACTCATTGCAAGCATCGCTGCTATGCTATATATTACTCATGTGGCAAGTTTATAATCAGTCATTTATGATATCTTAATCTATTCATGAACTCTCCTCCAAGTTCTCAATTGAGAAATTAGTATACACCAGCAGTCGGCACCTACTAAATAGCTTCTAGAAGCTGAAGAGAAGCGATCCTTGAAATGTACGTTCGTAGAGAACACAGACACACACAACTAGTTAAGATGCTCGCATGAAATAAATTACTGAGATGGTATATTGTAAAATTGACTACGATCATAATTTGGGGAAATAAATCTGCTGTTATTCTGATCTCAACCGTTCAAACTTTTTCATGTGCGAATTTTAAAGAAGTAAATTTTTTATGCACGAATTTTAACAAAAATCAACTATTGAGATCGGAATAATAGGTTCCTATTATTCCTTGAGAATAACAGCAGATTTATTTTTTTAATTTGGGGGAGTTGTCTCATGCGATGGTGTGTTTGCTCTTTATTAATCTGTTCATCTCGATTACTTCAATCATTTGACTTGCATTATTTTACCCACTGCATGATTGTTGATCACAACAAGTCTACTTGAATTATCTTAATTATTATTTACAGTTCGAATACTTAAAATAAAAAGGGTCAATCAATAATTAGAAACATTGTACTTCCCTCAAAAAAATAATCAGGCTTATGATTTAATTAATGTGAAAGATGCCATGCAATAAATATATTTGACTGAGAAAGCTTTTTATAGTATTGACTATTGACTGAGGAGATGCGACAGTTTATGTCTGAATTCTAGTTTTTTTTTGTTAGTGTGAGCACTGAGCACCTTGATTTATTAGAAAGGCAATTTCGAATTAGGAAGGTACATGATCCTGTCAGATTAGATCTGAATTACCGTTGAATATGAGTTTGCACAGATTTTTAAATTAAGTCCGAATTGCTAGATCTCATTCTATTTATTCCGGTACATATTCACTCTGGAAAGGTGAGAGATTAATTTATGGGCATGCTATTGTTTAATGGGAATATTCTACTTCAGGAAAGCTTATTTAAGAGATGACTTTTTTTTCTCATCTCTCTTAAAAAAAAAAAAAATCAGATGCATTTCAATATTTTAACTAGTGGAAGTTAATTTTTATTTAAGAGGAGAGTTCAAATGTCTTCATTTTTTGTGCCTCCACCATGTCTCCATTTTGAAAAACTTTAATAACTCAAAATTTAAAACTTGAAAGTCAAAACCGTTGGATATGATCTACATCATTTTATCTATGCGCTCATAAAAAATTATCACATTTTGATTTTGTTTTTATGTGAATCAATAAGTTCAAAAATCAACCTCTATAAATTATCTCCATTAGTACATTTTTTACAAGCTCTTGATGACAACCAAAACAAAATTGAAATGTCATAATTTTTTACACGTGTATAGATAAAATAATGTAGATCATATCCAACGGTTTTATTTTGACTTTTAAGTTTTAAATTTTGAGTTATTAAAGTTCTTAAAAATGGAGGCATGGTGGAGGCATGAAAAATGGAGGCATTTGAACCCTCCTCTTTATTTAATGTCTCCATTACTATTACTATAGGTCTACTTTTGCAAATGTTGAAAGAGGCAAAACCTGTTCAAAACTTCCTAGATTATCAGTGGTCTTTTTTTGCAAATTCAATCATGACTAATATTTTAGTTTTTGTGCTGTCAGTTAAAATGATTTTCAAATACCATAAAAATGAATTTGGAAAAATTATATAACTATATATTATTAGTATATAGCAATGTGATTAAAAATAAGTGATAGATAAGTTTGGCACCATAATTCGTCCTAATATTTATTATTTCGCATTAATAATTCAAAGTCTCAAGTTCAGAGAACTAATGGAATCATCTGCTAATTTAAAATTTTCATCACAAGTGGAACGTATAAGATGAGACTTTGTCAATTTACTGTTCGTTTTGTACAAAGTTTTTAGGTGTCGAAGAATATGAATGCACTAAATATTAGTTATTATGATTTATGTTTTATTTTCACCTCTTGATCTTACAAAGAAATTAACTAAAAGTATTTTAAATTTCTGATATGCAAGCATAACTTGTGATGAAGATCGATCTCATTTGAGTGGCTTACATTAGTTATTTGAATTTTGAATATGAAATATTAGTGAGAAATAAATTGTGACTGTTCACTTTCGCATTAGTGAAGTATTTTTTTTTTTTTGCATCAATACTAATCTTTGTTAGAAAGATAAAAAATGTATAATTAGAGCGGATGCAAGGTGGCCTCCATTTTGTTTCAAATGGAGTAGATAATCAACATTTGTAGAAAATACTCGATCAACATTGTGTTGTCTATGGGCCCTAGTTTATCCCCAAAAACCAGCTTTAATTGTGGATTAAGAAGTGCTGAAAAGGCCATTAAGTAGTGACCCCATTGCCCCAGCTCTGTTCGGCTTTCATTAGTAATACCAGCTTTCCTTGTCTTTGTCAACTTTAGCATCAGTCTCCTGGAAAAAGGTACACAGAAATTGAACTCGCTGTACTGATATCTCAGCAATCCGAATCAAACATAGGTTGTTGGGTTCTGCTCCAATAACCCGTTTGTATTTTGGAGTGTGAACTTACATAAGCATTTAAAGCTCAGAGGTACTGAATATGCAATTCATGTGGTAATGAACATATAATTATTCTAAATTAATGTTAAATTAACTGTACTGCTAATGGACTCAGAATTACAGGATACCCAAAATATTTCTACAAATGCCCAAACTTGACAACTGAATTAACAATAATTCAAGTTGGGACTTCTTTTTTCTGCTTGAGAATGCTAACTATCCTAATTCATAATGAAGATCAAATTATTGCAAATTAAGGAGCTATTTTTTCTCGAGAAAAGGAAGCGCTGAGAGTCCTACCCTTTTTGGTATTTCCAAAAAAAAAGGACCAAGTTCTAAACCCAAGCCCTTTTTGTCAAAAAGCGGCACAGAATTGTATGTTTCTGAAGATTTTTTTGTAGAATTTGAGCCCGTTTTTGAGAAAAGCGGATTAAATGGTTTATAATTTTTCAAATTTGATTTCTAAGAGCATCTACAACTCTGGTATTATTAGAATTTCTAATCTGAGGTGGATGTGTGAGAGTTTCTTATTAAAAAAAAACTGTTTATAACTTCATGCTGGCTAAATGATTGGCTCAAATTATTTCTCTTTTTTAATTTATTGCTGATGTGGCTTAATAAAAACTCTAAAATTAATTTCAAAAATATGAGATTTTATAAACTTTAAAAAATTTAATTTCTAAAAATTTAGAAACTCCGTTTATATGTAGGGATGTAGATGCTCTAACACGTTAGTTTAAGAGTTAGCATTGTGAAATGCAATGCAACACTTTTTTATCAACTTTCCAAAAGATAAAGTTGAAAGATTCATGGCCGTCACTCATGCGACAAGACAAGATATCGATTATATTAATCAAACGACTTAATGGCTCAATAACAATCGGATGAAGTTATTTTTTGTATTCATATCCATCTATATTAATTTTGTCCGCATTCTAAAGTATTAATCTTACGTGTATTCTACTATTACTCGTCTAAGATTAATGAGTAATGAACGAATAATGAAACAATAATCGGATAAATGTATATTAAATACAATCTAAACTAAAAGTATTGCAAATAAATAAATATACATAATACTTTAAGTACATCATGTGTGTAATATCATAAAATATAAAAATATTATTGTTGATCTGTTGTTTTAAGAGAATTAAAGTAGTAATTAAGAAAACTATGTAAAGTATTATACAAATCAATCTCGTCATTAATTACTAATAAAATAATTTATATATATAATATTATATATAAACCAATCTCATGATAATAATATTATGTAGTTAAAAATATAAATACAAATTATCATATATAATTTTATATTTACCAAATATCTTATAGAATAACATATGCAAAATAACTACTAATATTTTTATCCGATAAGCTAACAAAAATCATTTTTTTATCCATTTTTTACGCCAAACCATATGACAAGAACTGACCTTTCGGTTTCTGGCTATAGCAGAATTGACAGGCCATGAGTTTGAGCAACCATGCAAAGTACATAAAGAAAGGTTTGTGAATGGTTTCCTAGCTCAGTCAATGACAGTTTAGGCACACTTCTGATCGATCTGGGATCAAAGCTGAACAATACAGAAGCAAACTGTTCTCTGTCTTTTCTTCTGAGTTGTGATACAGTGACGATATGAAAATCAAATTATCTTTCTTTTACTGATTTGCTTCCATAGTTCTATCCAAATCACCAAAATAAAAAAAAAAAACAAAACAATCTGTCGCACTGATGAATAAAGACAGTCAAACATTCTTTAGGGACTCTAGACGCTTGCAGTAGCACAAGTAGGATTGGATTTTTTTTTTTTTTTTTTTTTTTTTAAGGTTGGGCATAGCCCAACAATTTTGTGTTAAGAAAGAGATTAATTGCAAGTTCCTAAGGGTCTGGCGCTCCAGACCTAATTACAAGTTACTAAGTAGGATTGGATGTTCAAAAAGAAAAATGTAGGATTGGATTATTCAAAATTTATATAGTTTTATTCATAATAAAATTTACTGTTTTGTATATCTATTATGAATTGGGTTAAAAATGTCATGTTGTTTTGGTGTCTCAATTATGCCTCACATTTTTATCTTTGTTTTCAAAGTTCAAACATTCAATTCGAACCGCTCAATATAATCTCCATATTAAAATGTGTTTGGAAACCAATTTTTTTTTTTATAAATTGCTAATTTATTAGATAGGTACAAAATCACTATTTTAGATAGTCCACAAAAAACAGTGATTTTGTATCTACAAAAATCAAGGTTCTAAATAGCGTTTATAGCGTCGTAGCGGGAAGGCTAAAAAAAAAGCTATAGCGAATAGCGTCGCTATAGCGGAAGCTATTCCAAATAGCGTTTTTTTTTTTACATTTCGTATATTCAATATTTGTACTAAATATCAACATTATCTAAAGTCTCATAGAACAATAAATAACACCAAAGTAATTAAGAAATTATAATATTCATATTGAATCAGTACAAAGTTCAAATTGCGGTTCAAAATATCCATAGTAATATCATAAACTATCGATTTTTCCTATTAAAAATATCTTAAGCATCATGATTCATGACATAATTTTTTTTTTCTATTCAAATTTTATTTTCGATTTGGACTTTTTTTCTATTCAAATTTCAATTTCTATTCCCAATTTCAAATTGATTTATCTGTAGCAAGTAGCAACAAATTCAATTTCGGTTTGAGATTTTTTTTTATCTTTATTTAAAACCCATATAAATTGCTTTAAAAAAAAAACTCATATTGTATAGCGCAAATAGCGCGAATAGCGGACCGCTATAGCGCTGTAGCGGTCGCTATAGCGGCCGTAGCGCAATAGCGCATTTTGATGTCATAGCGTAGCGTTTGGGGTCCAAAAACGCTATAGCGGCGCTATAGCGCCGCTATAGCGCGCTATTTAGAACACTGACAAAAATAGTAAAAGTTCCAAAATATAAAATTTGATCTCCAAACACATTTTAACATTGAGATCATGTTCATTGGTTCGAATTTGCTATTTGGACTTTGAAAAAGAAAATAAAAATATAAAATGTGATTAAGACACAAAAACAAAGAAGCATTTTAACTCTACTCATCTTTTATATACACAATTTGTGTGGAAATTTGAGGAAAAGACAGAAAATGATGAATAATTAGTTTTATTGCTAATATTCTGATTCTACAAGCTCTCTGTGCATGATTATTTATAGCCTAATTCTACTAGCCGTTTGGACTGTTTCCTAAATTACAATTGCTGGATACTTTGCCTAATTACACCCTAATTACAAGCTAGGTACCAAGTATAGTTTTGACAGTTGTATCATGGATGTTAGTCTTTATTTGTTTCCTATTAATTTATAGCCTATGATGAAATATTATGTGGCTATCATTCATATTTCTCAATAATTTGCAAGGATGAACCTTTATGATTCCTATTCTTATTCCAACCTGCAGAGAATTTCCATAGTTCCATGAACTAAGAGTTAATAGGTCAAGTCACGGGGTCCTCTCGTCTCGTCTCGTCTCCTCTCCATGCCAAATTGGTATTTGGAAAAGAAAAGGCAGTGTTCATTGTTCAAGTCTCTGTACCATTTTTTTTTTAATTCGTACCAATAATTATTCTAGTTAATTATCTGGATCGAACAAGATCAAAAGAATCTTGATTGTTGTCAACGAGATACCTCTAAAAGCCGTACTACTGCACTGTAATTCTTGGGAATTTTCATGTCTGTTGATTTATTGCAGAGTTTGAATTATTATGTACAATCAATTAAGAATTTGTTTTTGTCGACAAGTTTCATTTCAGCATCTTAACTATTTTCCAGGGGATTTGCGATGTGTGTTAGCACGAATCTTAGCAGATGAACAGTGCAGATCTATGCGGGATTCGTTGCACATATTATCTTAAAATAAGAAAAAAAAATTTACTTTCCAATCCATCAATGTACCTTGGAATGACAAAAAAGCCCAACTGGTCCGGAGGTCCGGTCATGCCTGCCCGGCACGCCTTTTACCCTGTTGGCCCGGCGCTATAATGAACCAGGTAAGGCCGGGCCTAAAGACAGCCCAGGTTAGGTCTAGGCTTAAACCGAAGCCCACAGGCAGCCCGTTGGGCCTATATGTTAATACAACAGAGAAGTTTTTGAGTTTAGGGTTTTAGAGCCGCTCATCTCATCTCTTTCGCTCTCTTTGTCACGCCCCACCTGCCACTACAGATTTCTGATCTGCCTTCGCCTCGGTGCCACTAGTCCTCCGCCACGACGCCACCATTCACGCCCTCAAAATCGATATGCGTCGCTCTTCTATCATGTTAGTTTGCTCCCTCTCTCTTCCACTTCGGTTCTGTTGTTGTATCTGTAAGTGTAATATGTACCGAATTTGATCAAAATTTGATTGAAATTTCATATTGTAGGAGTATCTGTAGGTGTAATATGTACCCTCTCTCTTCTATCATATTGGTACGGAACTTGTCACACCCCGAGACAACCCTCCACGTATTGCTACGTAAGGCGTACACACATCACATACATTATCAATAACATCCATAAATGCCACATTTAATTTCATGAATCAAGTCTTACAATAATAACAAAAGTAGTCTAATAGTGGTCACGACAGACATGGTTAGAATACGATAACAACCATGCTTGTTCAAATGTACCAATTTTTCTGGAAAATAAACACAACATAAAAGCAAACATAAATGGCATTTAATTTAACATGGATCTTTCCGCTTGCTACTACTCACGACCTTCCTCTGGCGCCTTTTCATCATTACCTGGAACCCATAGAAATATGGAACGGGTGAGAGATTCGAACATTCTCTCAGTGCGGGATTCAGTTCCAGCCCGGAGTTTGTAAAATCTACTTAATTCTCACAAATATGATACAGATAAAATATGATAAAATAAACGCACAAGTATCTCTAATGCAATGCAATCATACATATTTAAACCGTTATTCACTTTTAAGTTTCAGTTAATCCATTTCATTTGTCTCACTAGACGGCGAATTCATATTCCGCTAGATCTTGACTGTGATAGGACCGCTTCCGCCTACAATCACGTTCGTGACAGGACCGCTTCTGCCTACAATCACGTCCGTGAAAGGACCGCTTTCGCCTACAATCACGTCCATGATAGGACCGCATCAGCCTACAATCACGTTCATGACAGGACCGCATCAGCCTACAATCACATCCGTGACAGGACAGCTTTCGCCTACAGTCACATTAACGAGGGGTCTAGTCGAACACCGGACCCAATGTATACATCCCGATACGCAAGCATATCGGCCCCTGTTCACTTTAATTATCTGTTCATGTCACGTTCATTCATTTAGCACAGCACGCACGTCATAGTCCTTTGATCAAACGAATAATCCTATCTTAATGTTTTCTAACAAAGTCAAATGGTTGTTCGAATTCAACATGCATAATTCAACTATATGAAAAATAAATGCACACAAAAAGATAAGTAATAATTTTACAAAGTCCAGGAAACCCGCACCTGTAGTCGTGGGACAGTTCACTATTGTCTCTACGTCTCTCCCTACTTCGACACCCAAATCTAGACCACGAAACATGATTTCTAATTAATATTTATACACATTTATCATTGAACAAAATTATATCTATTAAGATTACAACTAGGCTTCTTTATAATAAAAATAACTTTGGGGTCTTCGGTGAAATTTTCCATTTCAATATATACTGAATAAAATTCCAGAATTAATATAATTATTTATAATTAATATATATCTAATTATATGATCTCAAATAAATACCAAACTCGATAAAGTAAAGTTTTCAGATTTTAAATATAATTACAAAAATTCTTAATAATAAATAAATTTCAGATTATAGTATAATTAAATAATGCTTACTAATAACATTAAATTTCAGATTGTAATATGACTAAAGAAATTCTTACCAATAATCTAAGTTTTCATATTATAATATAAAAGAAATAAATTTTCAGATTATAATCATAAATTCCTACAATCTATGAACAATACATTATTCTAATCAACATCTACTTATCGTATTGTAATTGGTAAAACTTATGCAACAATTATAAATAATAGATCATGATTTTAGAGTACCTTCAAGCAAAAATTGGGTTTCTCCTTGGCTCGATTGTTAAGGAACAGAGAGAGATGGTGCAGCAAGTAATTGAGAGAACTTCAATTAAAATATGGAGTAGCGGTCAGGGACAAAATCAAGAGGGATGGGTGGTTTAATTTATAGGGTGATTTTGCACCAGGGATGCGAATTTCAAACATAGGGGAAGGAATCTGGATTTTAATAAAAATTAGTGTGAGCGGGAAACACGGATTTAGAAGCAGGGGATGTGAGGGTTAGTTAATTTTGCGTTGGTTATTTTAATAGGGAGTGAGATATGGGCTACTGAATCTAATTGGGCTGAATCGGGCTCTGTTGATATGTAAATCAATGTCATTTATGTCATGGCTTACTAATTAAGTTAATTAAAACTAAAATTTAAATTGAGTCATTTCTCATGTCTATTCTCTGAAGTTACGTGGTGCTACAGAACTCTAAATTAGATATGTACCGAATTTGATTGAAAAAATATGAGTCATTAGTTTTTAGATTGGCAGGAAAAGAGGAATTCTTCTTTTGATTTTTATGGAGTCATTTTAAGAGGGGCAGGACAAAATTGAATTTCAAAAAAAGTTTCAAAGTCTTTAGAATTACCTAGAACAATTGATTGGCTCTTTATCTATTAAAACTTATTTTTAAAAAATCTTTGGACATTATCCATGATATAAAATAGAAAGCAAAAGAAATAATTATTTTTTAGTTTTTTTATACGAGGATTGGTCAATATAGTTAATGCATAATTTTTGTTGCAATACATGATTTTTAGATCATTACAAAATAAGCAGGGGTTGATTAGAAAATAAGTTGGGAATATGCATAAATTTTAAATATTGTTCCAAGTAATTAATAGGGGCTGATATGCATAAATTTGATTAATCTTGATTAGTTTATATTAAAATCAGTTCATATGAAACAACATAATTGAACTAATTATGGAGGTCAGTGCACTAGAAGAATTACAAGAGTAGTGGTGGGTGCTTTGTTATTACTAATGATGTCGAGGTAACTCTTTTTTTTTTTTAAACTACTAAAACTGCACCATTTTGATATATAAAACTACACAGTTCTGGAACTGAAAGAACAAAACAAATCTCAATTTGTATGCTTTGTTTGTTTATATCAGTGATTAAATTTGTATGCTTTGTTTGTGCAAGTTTTTCGTGCTTTGCTGTTTAGATGTGTAGATGTTTGTTATGTAATCTATTTATTATTTTGATGTTAAACTATGTAGGATGTTGTTGTTTGTTGTTTGCTATTAAACTATGAATTATTTGTTCATGCATTAGAAAAATCACATTATGAATTGTTTTGTTGTCTTGCGTGATGTCTATTTAATGTGGTTGATAGTATGGATGGGTTAAAAAACAGCGGGTATGGGTAGGTCATGTAGGCCCATGGGCAAGGGCAGGCAGGCATGGACTTGGGGGAAAGGCCCATGGGCAGGTCAGGCATAGATTTTCAAGCCCATCATATTGGGCCAGGCAGGTAGGCCATCAATTTTTAACAGGCGGGCCAGGTATGGGCTTAGTAAAATACCTGTGGGCTCGGCTCATTGCCATCCCTAAGTGTACTGGTAACTATGGGTTGCTACCTGTTAAATGCTCACAGCTCACCTAGGTATAGGACAAGCAAAAAGGTTAGTAGCTCGTGGATCGATCAGGATCAGTCCGTGACTCGATCGCTAACAGCTTGTTATTACTGGCTCGAGTTGTTAACAAGTCAGCTCGTTACTGGCTCGGTCGAGATTAAACAAGTTTGAACTAGACCTATCTCGCTCGTTAGATAGATTTTATGATTTGATTTGTCCGTTGGATTAAATGTTAGGGTTTACGATTTGTTGTTTTTCATTTAATATTCATGTTATTTTATCATTCTACTAATTGCTATGTTTGATGCTTCATTTGATGGATCTGTTTCATTATATTAATTGCACTTGAAAATAAATATATGATACTTTTTTTTATGGGCTTCACAAATGGATCTGTTTCATTCTATTAATTGCACTTGAAAATAAATATATGATACTTCTTTTGATGGGCTTCATTATCTATTTTTTTTTATTTGTATGATAGTAGCACAAATAAAGTCTAGCGAGCTAAACGAGACAGTTCGGTCCGATTATGAACTAATATTCTAGCTCAGCCTCTTAATCTTAACTCAGTCAACTTGCTCGGTTGTGACAAGCTGATTACGAGCTGGGCTAAGCTTGTTGCCACCCCTACCTGGGTATGGCCGTATTGGTATGAGAAAATGGAGGGATATAATTAAAATATGAAAAAGTTTGCATGTTCTTAAATTTTCCACAAGTATAATATGTTTGGGCCAGACTGTAGAAGCCAGCCTTGGACTTGCTGTTTTGGGCAAATCTGTAAGTCACGGGTGATTGATTACATATGTTACAGGTATTTATTTAAAATGCCTTCAGTTTCTGGGCCGAAATGGGTTTCTTTTTCTAGGCTTTATTAATGGCTTGCTGCTCAAGTTTTGGGTTTCTACTTCATTTTTCGAACTAGCATGTGAATTCAGTGAATATGAATTCGATAATCAATGTTAACCCCAATAATTTTTCACAGTTTAATGGGCAGAGACTTGGAAGGTGAGAGCATCGGACACCTGGATAATAGTGACATTTGTATAAGTTCTGAATTTTTGAATACGAATTCAGATAAAAATTGTCTTCGATTAGAATACATATTAGATGTTAAACAAATATAGATTGAATATTAGGTGGATACGAAAATAAAAATAATCCAAATATAAAATGGAACCATCGCGTATTTTATAAAATAAAATATACATGTATATACGAAACTTTGTGAAAATTAACTATATATTGTCATAATAAATTAATCAGCACTTTGTAGTAGTCAGTGTAGGCTACACTGATAATAATTAATATATTTTAGAAAAAATACGCTGATAAAAAGAATTATTATTTAAAAAATTACATAATAGCACTCGTAGTAGGCAGTGTAGGCCTTGAGCAGTCAATTGTCACAGCCTTACAGGCCCTCTGCAAGTCGGACAAGTATCCTCTCCATTACTGTACAAGATTTCCTTCACTTTACGGTTTGAGATTAACTCTCAACCGCTTTGAGATTTGAGCTGACGGAGGGCAGTATTATTGGGCTTTGAGATTCGTGCCAAGTTAAAAAGAACGGTCCAAAATAAGTAATTGTAAAAGATTCCCTATTATGGTACCGGCGAAGATCTGAATTCCTGTAAGTCTGTATCCTATAATTACTCATGCTAAGAAAAGATCATCATCATAACTAGAGCACTACTATGTGGCCCCCCTGGAATAAGCGTGCATCGAAATCATAACCTCTGCTCAAAAGATATTTTAATTTATAAGAAATTTCAATCATTATTCAACCTGACACCGATTTTATCGACCCACTTGAATCGAATGCCCAGTTGAATATGTATTAGTTCACCTCACAAAAAAAAGGAATATGTATTAGTTGAACAGCCACAAACGCAAATTATTTTTACTGATTGACAAATTACCAACACTTGAATGTATCGAATTGTTTCTTTTTTTATCGAAATTCATAGTGATTTACTAGTATCATGATAGTGCATGGCAAGAGTAACATATTATGAGAAAGAGAAAAATCCCTACAAAATGACATTAAAAAATAAAATAAGTACACTAATGAAAAGAATAATTATTCAATATATATATAGAGAGAGTGACTAATATCAAAACGTTTGTTTCTAGCCCCCCGTACTACCAAGTGGTTTTTTAATTTCCAAAGTTCAAACAGTCGATCCAAATCGTTAAATGTTCAATCTATATTAAAATGTGCTTGGAGACCAAATTTTATATTTTCTGAAATTTTTTTACTATTTATTAAGATGGTTTGAAAACCGCTGTTTTGAAGTTTTTTCAGCATCATTGAAAACAGCGATTTTCAAACCATCTTAATAAATAGTAAAAAAATTCCAAAAAATGTAAAATTTTGTCTCCAAGCACATTTTAATATAGATTGAACATCTAACGGTTTGGATCGACTGTTTGAACTTTGGAAATTAGAAAACCACTTGGTAGTACTGGGGGCAAGAAACAAACGTTTTGATATTAGCCCCTCTCTCTCTCTCTATATATATATAGATAGATATAGATATAGATATAGAGTGCTAACACACTTCCTCTAGGATATTAACAATATGCTTCCGGTCTCCAAAATCTATCAAATCGGTTCAAACGACAAATCCAAACCGTTCAAACTAATCTTCTTAACAAGAGCTTTGTTTTCATATAATTTTTTTAATTTTTGAATTTATTATTTATCAAGTCAAGCGGTCAAAATATGAAGGATTTTGTGTGCATTTTAATACACTATTTTGTTCATTTTATTGACCACTTGACTTGATAGTAAATAAATTCGAAAATAAAAAAAAAATATGAAAACGAAGCTCTCGTTAAGAAGATTGGTTTGAACTATTTGGATTTGTTGTTTGATACCGATTCGATAGATTTCGGAGACCGAAAGTATATATCTTTATTCTTTTAACTAACAAATTAATTTGTTTTTGGAGAAATGAGGAAATGAAGGATTAGGGAAATCAAATCACAGTAAAAATTGATGGAGAGAATAAAATAAAAACAAACTATTTAATTAGAGAATTAATATTCAATATTTTTTAATTATTGTCGTCGACGAATCATGATATCTAAGTACTTAATATAAAAATAGAGATAATAAAGTTCCTGTTAAAAATGTAACAGGAGACGCATTACAGACTCTCATTTTGTTTGATACTGTGCTGATTTATTGGTAGTTTTTATACGAACCTCAACAAATATAGTTGTTGCCAAATCTACATTATACAGTTCAGCCACAGCAGAAGATGTGACTTACATTAATGATGTGATCTTAATGTGAACCTCGACAAATCTAGCATTTTATCCCATACACATAGCATTTAATGAGCATAAAATTTTAGAATGCGATTTAGTATGGAACACATAAACATGAAAAAAAAAAAAACCAAAGAAAATGTGTTCGCTACAAAGCGATTCAAATCCGGTGCTAATACAACCCTCAACAGCAGAGGCGTATTCAGATAAATAAAAAACAATGATTTAATTTATGATTTTCAATGCTCTGATTTGTAATTTTCAATACTTCGATTTTTAATTCTAATTATCAATCAGAATTCAAAAAATTTATCATAATTTTAACTTTAAATTTAACAAAAATTACAAATCAGAACTCGAGAGGAAGCAAATAAAATATCAAGAGAAGAGAGGGAGACAAAGTTAATCCGAACCTATAAATCTCCATAAAAATTCAAAATCCAGAATGGCTCAACGTAGATCCGTCACTGCTCAACAGTATTCCTTTCACAGGAAAAAAAAAAATCGAGACTCAACGTTTTATATTGCTTGAGAAGTTATTTGGAAAGAGAGTGAAAACAAATAGAAAATAAATATGTTATTCGAAAGAATAATATCCACAAAATCTCACCCATTCTCACTTATTCTATCATCTTCTTTACTTAAAAAAAAACAAACTTAACTCTTTAAAATCCATCATTCAAATCTATTTAGAATTTTCTCTTCTTCTTCTTCTTTTTTTTTTTTTGAAGGTTGTTGGTGGTGGCTAGTTGCCATAGAATTTTCTCTTCAATTCCGTACAATTAAAGAGGAGACAGATCCCTTGTTTTATGAGAATAAATGTACAGGAATAAAAAAAGTTGAATTCCTCGTTAATGCTGGTAGCCTGGTACGGTCCCAACTCACCACGGCAACACCAGTTCTCTCTCTTTTCTCCAGTTCCATCCTTTTCCCAAAAAATAATACTTGGAAGTGGATCTGATTTTAGAACAAATCATAAGATATATTAATTGCTGATAGATAACAGTGATGCATAGTACAATGATGTGTGCTGAGTGTACAGCGGGGATGGTTCGAAGCATTGGCCCGCATATCTTCACGCGGGCACCACTCTAAATTTCTCACCGCATTCAACCATTATTTTAGAAATTTGTTTATTTGTAGCATTTAATAAAGTTAAAATTCCAATAACAGGAGGCAGATGGAAAAGGTCGATTTTATCATAAAATCAACCTACTTTTAGGTTCAACGCCACGCTGACCGTCCGATGTAGTATAAGATTTGTGCGCACGAAAATTAAAACATACACACACGGGATTTAGAGCATTTTGCACGAATCTAAAAGCAAATCGATGGTGATTAAACCCATCGAACCGAGGTAGGTCCGATGCCCATCGGACCTACTCTCAAATCTAAAATCAATGTTTTATTTCTCATTTAAGCAGAAAATTTATCATCAGAAAATTGATATTTTATTTTATTAATATTGATATTTATTTTCTGATACACCAATGCTTTAAAGTAAATAACTCACTGATGTCCAAAAAATAAAACATGGATTTTCTTTTATTTTACGATGAAGACACTGATTACACTGATTTACTAATGATAAGTATTTTGCTTAAATAAAATAAATAAATCATCGTTGCCAAAGAAATAAAACATCATTATTCTAAATTTCAAATGAAGTAGACGCTGATTGGGTCAGTGAAGGGCAGACTAGCTCCGCGTTTCAAAAATTAAACATCGATATTGTTTTCTAAAACAATGTTTCTCTCCATTAGTGGGCGAACCCTACCTAACCTATCAGTCCTAGAAAATTATTTCTCCTTTTTATTAGTAGGTATTGGTTTTTGTATGTTTCGAAAAAAGACCTGTAAAGTAAATCATAACATTTTCACGATACTTCTTATTTATAGTTTTAATAATTTAATTAATTATTTTAGAATTGTAAATCCATCCCCGTATTTTAATATGTTGTGATTCAACATTTTGTTATCAAAATAAGCAAATTTGACATATATAACAGCGTCTAAAAAATTTGAATATTTTCTTTACACAATTATAACAATTGTCACAAACATTACATAAAATTATTGAAACTTTTTTTTGTAAACAGTTTAAAGAAGAAAACAAAACAACTCCGTGAACGGTGGGGAGAACACACAGTCACACACCAAACGATATTTCTGGTGTCAAAAAGACCGACATTTTTATTAATACCCAACATAAAATAAAAATTATCAATTGTACACACCTTCTCAAGGTATTTTTAAAATTGTCGAAACCGGCCAAAAAATGGCCAGTTGTAATTTAAATTAGGACAGACCAAAAAATGGCCAGTCAGGAAGTTTTGTTTTTGTTTTAGATCCTATAAATACCCCGTTTCTTTCTCCTCCCACTCACAACTCACTCGAACTCATCGCAAGAGAAAGAGAAGAAGAGAAAGAGAAGGTGATTTCTGAGGCGAAAAAGACGGAGGCAATTTTCCGGTAATATATATTTTTTAATTTGTATTGATTTATTTTTCAGCAACCTATAATTTTTTTTAATTTAGTAACTTGACAACTGTTTACTATTTACCAAAATATAGTTTGTTGGTCATGTCCATGATCGTTTCATTACACTGTAGTGGGAAGTTTTTGACTAATACATATGGAGTTTATTACTCCAAATAGGCAATTAATTCATTCATAGTTGATGATGATACCTCAATTTTAAACTTGAAGTCTATGATTTACGAATGCACTGATTATGACCCAAAAAGGTGGAACTTAGAATTGGCAACCCGAGTGAACTCTGGAACAACCCCAACCTATACCAGAGTGACGATAGTAAGTGATGATGTACGGAGAAGCATGTACGGGCGGTTAAAAGTCAATGGAAATTTTATCATGGAAATCTATGCTAAGAGAGTTCCGATAGAGTCAGGGGTTGGAAGTTCTTGCCAAAATTCGATTGCGCTAAATTATCAACCACAACCAGAACCATACACTCCCATGGCTCATTTATTCCTATCTAACCCAGAACCATACAGTCACTTCACTCCACTAGCACCCCAACCACGACCTCATACAAGAGTCCCACTTAGACCCGTGCATGTGTCTCATGTGCCTGTGGTGCCTTTATCATTACTTGAACCATCACCTCACCCCAAACTGGCACCACTAGATGACGAAACTGGGTCGGATTTTGAAAATATTAACGCAATTCTGGAGGAAGATCTGCAAATTGGGGATGAATTTTAGGGAGGGAATTGAGAATCTGATCACCTGGAGGGTTGTGATGAAGATGGTCCAGTGCCCATTTGCAAAGAAATGGGAATATGCCTCTTAGTGGTCGAACTGATACGCACCTGTTTGCATACTTCAGTGATATATCTGCTTTTAAAGAAGCAGATGTTGCTTACTATGAGAGACGGATTGAGTACAAAGGTGAGCTGGCGCCAGAATAATATTTTCAAAGCAAATAAGAGCTGATGAAGATTAGAGAGTACCATATTGATAAGACTATGGAAATTATAATGAAGAAAAGTGACAAGGATCGGATTCAGGTTGTGCAAAACTCCGGGTTTTGAGTACAAACTTAGGAGAAAAGCATCGGGCTTTGGAGATGCATGAGTTATAACGAAGCAAGACAAGCATCACACATGCAGGTCTGAGGCATCAAGGACAGACCAGGACAGACCATGCACAGCTCACGGCATCAATCATTGCCGATATCATTGAGACCACTATTAAGAAGGACCTTTGTATGAGCATCATGGGGGTGGCAAACTGTGTAAGGGTTAAGTATGACAATGTAACCCCGAAATACAACCGACTGTGCAGGGGACGTGAGTTTGCAATAGCCCTAACAATTTGGGAGCTGCGAGGGTTCATACAGCTTGCTGGAACCATTGCTTATGGGAATCTGCGACAAGAATTCCGGCTCTAAGTAATAATTTCTGACATGTACGGTACGAGATAAACACAAAGAGCTTATTGAATAGGCTATTCAATTCAAGGCGGTAGCCTGGACTTTTGGTCCATACATTGCAGCGGTTCAGTACTTGAGACCAGTGATCAGTATAGATGCATGCTTCATTTATGGGCAGTATGAGGGGAGGTTTTTGATATCTTGCAGCTATGATGCCGAAAATTAATTGCTGCTTATAGCATTTGCAGTTGTGCAGAAGGAGGATGGTAAGAATTGGTGTTTTTCTTGCAGTGGTTAATAAATGAAGTGCTTGGAGCTGATAGATTCGTCTGCGTTCTATCGGACCAGCACAAAGGGATCAAATCTACACTGACAGTAGAATATGGATGGACGCATGAACTTTTTGTGCACAGGTTTTGTATGCAGCATGTTGCTGACAACCTGGTCCAAAATTGTGGAAAAGACAAGTGGTCCAGATGAAGGTTCAAACAAGGAGCCAAAGAAGAAGAAGCCAAGAAGGTTGAAAGAGATGTTCGAAGAGTTTGCTGTGGTATGGCTAATTTATAACATTTTGTTTAATTATTTTATAAGTAGCCGAGGCAAATGAAGTAACACATCTTTGTTCTTGTGCAGCTAAATCCAAGGTGTAATGTATTTTTGAAAAATGTGGGCAAAGTACGTCCCAATGATGTGATGGAGCCGTCCAATTATGAGAAGATTTTTCAAACTTGTGATGGAGAATACCAATGGGGTATCATGACAATAAACAGCTCCGAGTCGCTGAACAATGTCTTTCGGCTGAGCCGGAGATTGCCCATGGTTGCCATTATTGATGACACATTTTATAAGTGTAACATATGGTTTGTTGAGCGGCGGCAGTGAACTATGGACTTACTCGATGCAAATCAACAATTTTCTGAATGGGTGGAGCTCAAGCTAAAAAAACAGTGGATCAAAGCTGCAAAAATAAATTTGGTACCGTATACGCATGGCGAAGGTCAGTACCAATTTTCATCCTCAAATAAGTACGTTTCAGTCACGCACGACTCCAATAGAAGTGTGAACATTATTCATAGGGAGTTCCAGTACGTTGTGACACGCAGGCCGGGCAACAAAATATAATGTTCATACAAAAGTATCCAATTAACATATATTTCGTGCGTTCATGTCTTAGCAGTTTGTTGTGAATAAACTAGAGCGAGAACCAATTTGTTATAGACTACTATAGTGTGAACTATCTTTAAAGTGGGGTGTTTGTTCCTTATGGCAATATGGTGGAATGACTTACTTGCCATTCTCATAGAATTCTTCCTAGCAAGACTTGGATTAGGGTTGGAAGGAGAAAACACATCTGTTATGTAATAACCATGGACGAAATGCAAGGTAGGTGAAAGAGGCATCAGGCTCGCCGTTCCACTTCCGACAGAAATAAAAAAGGTATGTAACTTTCATCAAAAATTATATTTCATTCCAATTTTGACTAGCTTACTAAGTAACAAATGCAATGCAGATGCCAGAAATGCAGCAAAAAATGAGCGAGTTATCGCAGAGGCAACTGGATCACAAGGGTCACGGCGAAGCACAACTACAAGCCATTTAGATGCATCTGTTATGTATGCAAAGGCAATGAGAGAGACATTTGTCATGGGAGGAGAGGCGATTGGGGTGCAAGGAGAGCCATCTGGTAGCCAACCAAAGAGGTTAACTAGTAGGCGTACAAGGGCATCTGAAAGCCAAGCGAGGGCATCTGGTAGCCAAGCAGTGGCATCTGGAAGCCAAGCAGGGTAGCCAAGCAGAGACATCTGGTAGGCTATCTTCTAAAAATGGTTTGTGGTTCGGATTTAATTTTAGGCGTATGGGTGATTTAAATTAAGTTGTATGCATGTTGTGAAATTATATCATTAGATGCAGTTTTGAGAACTATTTTAGGGGCAAAATAGGTAATTTTCCATTCTAAATAGATGAACTTCCAAAATACATTAAGATTCAGTTACAATGTTATATCCATATAACAACAGAAACACTAAATTGATGAAATTAAAACCCTAAAATTTGTTGCAAAGCACTAGTAATCATACTCCTTAGTAGGCGGCTTTGGATTAGTGACAACAGACGAAGTGCTAGCCTTACTAGTATAAATACATGGAACAAACTCATTGTCCGATGTTGGAGACTCTGGATCAACTTTTTTTTTAAAACCGTAGTCATAGGGATTTTCCACAAAGTTATCGCCTGAAATTTCAAACCGAATATATCGTCTAAGAAATTCCTCCATAAAACCTACTTGACAGTTTTTTTATCACTAAAGCATATTTGATAGTTTTTTTCCCTCATTTCTATCTAGACCACTAACTGACCATCCTCTCGATATACCACGATTGGACGATCTATCTCGGTTGCTATTGTTTATCCTTTTCGCCTTCGGAAAATCGTCTCAAATTTCATCCTTTTCGCCTCCAAAATCGCTATTCTCTTTCTCTCTTCTCTTTGGTGAGTTTGAGTTAATGGGAGGAGAGAGAAACGGGATATTTATAAGGTCTGCAACAGAAAAGAAAAATTCATAACCGGCTATTTTTTGATCGATTTTGGCATTTTGAAAAATATTTTAAAAGATGAGTAGAATTGATAATTTTTATTTTATGTTAGATATTAATAAAAATGTCGGTCAAAAAGACAAGTGATCAGAACACGCCAAAATATACCAAAATTTCCTTACCGGGCAGTGAAAACGACCTCAACAGACAATACGGCCTGATCCACCGACAGATCAAGGGTGGTCTCTTTTTGTGTTGCACTGAATCTATAAATGCCTGTGTAGCGGGTTACATCCATCATTTGCTAATAATGCCAAGTTGGTGATTTCTATTAAAATTTTGACGGTATAGCGACATACCATCTAATTTTGTGCACCATTGCAGAGGATGCGAAGTTCTAGTGTTCTAGTTTTGCATAATTTCAATTTTATTGTTTCATATTATATATTTGAGTTCAAATATATTAGATATTAAACATTTAAGTTAAAGTTTCTTGTTTTGATACCAAGTCCTAGGATACAAGGCACCCGTACCTTGTCACAAAACAAGGCTTTCATGTGCTCCTGTTGGGCTTTATTGATGTAAACATCAGTGGAATGCGAATAATTATGCTTCAGTGTCCCCTATTAAATATGAGCATTTGGTCCTTTGCGAGTAATGAGAGCTGCTCCCTTCTTAAGCAATCCTACAGTTCTGTTGTACCTCAGTCGCAATGTTAGGGGTAATTGTTGGATGTTTAATTAGCTCTATTAATCATTATCAATTTCTGATTTGAAGATGGTAGTTGGAAAAAATAATTATAGCATTTCGTGGTTGATTAGTGTCAATATTACATAATATTATGTTGTTCTTAATGAATTTTGAACTCAATATATTTAGTAGTGATATACAAATTTGCAAATACTAGCAACTTCTCTAATAATGTTTTGCGACTGGAATTACAATGAACTAGGCTGACACTTAATATATAATATTAAGAAAATCAAATAACAACATGATTTTTATAAGTGAAAATGTTTAGATTTTTTTTTTTTTTGCTTATGTTGTATCGTATCTAATCACTGCTTTAACCATCCAATCATTCTTATTCTAAATCTTGGTAGAGACTATCAAGTGACCCTTCAATCACTCTTAAAAAATCTTATCCTTCACGTCTATCTTTCAATTTTTGACTATGTGTTGAAAATATAAATTTTAGAAAATTTCATTTCTTATATTGTATATCACCATTTTATTATATTGCTTGTTTTGTTAGAATTTTTAGGATATAAGAGACTCATCCTGACCAATACAAAAGTTTCTAGAAAAAAATTACATTATTGCTAATAGCGATTTATTTTTTTGAAGTGCTCACTTCTAATTTGTATCAAGAAAAAAAAATAATGTACTTATGATATGCTCCCTTCTACTCTTTTTCAGTACTCATCTCATCCATTGTAAATTAATAATTTTTTAGTATGTCTCCTCTCTTTTGTATTTCTCGATATTTTTCATCATTTTTTTTGCAATAAGTATACAAAATGTTAAATTATAGTATATGTTTCATGATTCTTGAATTCGTTTAATAATTTAAGGAACAACATTAGAATACTACTTTCTGAAGAGTTATAAAAAATACTAATACTATCATAGTTAAGTCTAAAATGATTACTCTCTTTCTACGTATTATTCATTGAGATTTTAAAATAACCGTTGTACATGTTTTGTTTTTATGATGGCTCAAAACTATTGTTTTAAGAGCACTAAATCTATTTTTTTAGTTTTAATTACATATATTTTTACGCAATTAGTATAGGCTTGCCGAATTAAATGCTTAAATTAATAGAGCGTTAACATGATATTTTAATGTGTTTTTTCGAAGAGTTAATTAAAAAAAATATATTACTACGGACATGACATAAGATAACAGAAATCACATTAGTAAAGCTGTTCCGAAGGGACAACAGACGCACGCAAGGACCCCTTTTTGTGGCAGTCTGCGTGTGGTATGTTCTATTTCTCAGTTCGCACGACTTTACAACACGTGATGCAGCCTAAAGAGGTGCTTGACGTGCGAAATATAAAATTCGTGCAAGGGTCCAAAAAAGAAGAAACCCACAAGAAGGAAATTTGAGTTCGAACCTTTAACGCATGTACTACTTTTACGCTGCGGGGCCTATTCAATTGATAATCCCCACATTGGTCCACGATCATGTCCTACTTTAATTAAATTAGTTAGTGGGATTTTGCAGAAGTACCCTTATGATCAAATGTATTTGACTATTTTCTAATAATGTTTTTAGTGGTTGTAAACTTTATACCGTTAAGACACTGTGCTTTTAGTTTCTCAGTGATTATTTTAGTAACATTTTTTTTGATAAAAGACTACAAGGTCCGTTTCATTTCGAAACTGTTAAAGTTACAAAAGAAAATGAAGTAAAAAAAAAAAAAAAAAACTCTAACCATTATTACAACTGGTATACCTTTCTGTACTAGTAAACTCTAAATCATTATTAAGAGAAATACAAACAAAGTGTAAAATCAGTAAATGAACAACTAATTTTCTAACACTCTATACTTGGATAGCCACACCATCTCTTAATCCGCTGAACTATGCAAATAATCTTCTCACCCTTCGTTCCCCCCTCTTCTCAGACGCAAACTACCTCCCTAGATCGCTTCATTTTCAGTTTCATGTGTAAGATTTTCTTTCTTTGGCACAGATAGTCCTAACACCCTCAGTCTCTTATTCTTCCATGGACGCAAATAACCATTTTCGTCTTCCTTGAAGAGTAAAGAAGGACCACTCAGGATATATCCTGGCCTCCTCGGCAACCTCTTGATGCGCATGACAACCAGTTTTTGTTGCTTGCATCTCCTCCATCAGCTGCACCTTTACTTGGTCAACCCCTTCTAAGTCCCCTTCAACATTCGTTACACTAGCTGCTTTCTTCCTTGCAGCTGCAATACCCTCTTTTGTTTGTTGTATCTCTACCATTTTTACCTTTACTGATGCATCCCCTTTGAATCTCCCTCCAACTTCATTTATGTCACTATCTGAAATTTTGTTAGGACTTATAATTGCCCTCTTTGCAATTGCTGTTGCATGCACCTCCTTTATGTTCTCATCCTCAATCTGTATCACACTGCTCTGTTGTGCTGTGTTAGCAACCTCATTCAATTCCAAGTTTGTTGGACTTGTACGAATGTGAGCATTCATCCATCTCCAGTTCCGATCGTCTCTTTTCCATCAATGTCATTTCGTGTTTCAACTCTGCTAACTTTGTCTCCATCCTCTTGAGTGAAGGCATAGTCGATACCTCATATCCAATGGGTATGAAATGGTGGCCTGACTCGTAACCAGTATCAAGGAGTTGTGGAGTATGGATTGGAATATCTGACAAAGTACCGATTGGAATTTCTGAGAGCAATGGACCAGATTTGGGGAGCTCGAAAGAGGTGATTGCACGACACTGAGAGGATCGGTGGCCATGGCAATTGCAAAGAAAGCACAGCGTCGCATTGTAACAGAGGGTCAGATGGAGACGACGCTCTTTTGAGTTCTGCAAGCTTTGTTTGGACGATCTCCTCATGACTAGGCTGTCCCGTGTCGGCGTGTGGTTTGCGCCAATAGGGTTTTCCAGCATGTTGAAAGGTTAGAGTCGTGGATCTATGGACTGACGTCAAAGCTCGAGATAATGCTTTGATAGAATCCCCCACAACAGCTCCCTTGTTAACCTTGCTCAACTCATGGATTGACGCCATTAGTGTCGAGATTGCCTCAGATAATGCCCTTAAAGGTAATTCAAGATAAGTTATCAGGTTGAATCGAGGAGCCGCCATCGTCCTCTTCAAACCCTCTTTTCCTTCGTCAGTTTCTCGTCTCTGATCTGCACAAGCAAAATCGGGGGTGTAGGGAACGGGGTGAGATCATAATTGAGAGAGAAGAATGGATCGTTGCAGGTATTCCTTCTCGATCATCAAGAGAGATTCCATTTTAGTAACATTTTGTTATTTATTAATTCGTATTTATTTATAGCTTCAATATGTTTTCATGATTGTCAACATTCATTGTTTTTATTTTTATACAAGGCATTTATTACAACAAGATGTCTCAAAATCGTCTTAGAAAATTTGTCACTTGCTAAAACGAGGAAATACATCATTACGTTTTTTGTGCGTCTGTATTAAAGTTGAGTTTACAAAATTTTAATTTCAGATAATTTATTTTAGATTATAATTTACTTAAGAACTCAAAGATGATATGATTATAAGCACACCTTCCACTATTGTTACGCCCACTAACACAATTAAAAAAAAAAGGAGTCTCAAAACATACAAAACTTTAATAAATTCGTGTTTAGTTCGCTATTGAACTCAGCTAGAATATATTTGCCATGCTACATTTATAATTGCTACTTTATGAAATTGAACAATATTATACTCGGTTTTGAATGATGTTGCATTGGACAATATCAAATGATGAGAAATATTGTGAAGAGCTTCTTATTTAGAGTGGAAAAACCGTGTTGTGTCATGACTAATACGTCGTGAATTTTGTTTCATGTCGTGTCGTGATCAAAATATCGAGGGGTGGTCACGACACGTGAGTCATATTGTGACAAATTCATGCCATAACCGGTCACGTTAGTAACGTTCGATCGCATTTGACTATTTATTTCGTAATTTAAATTTGATTATGAAAAAAAATCCGAAAAGTTTCCGAAAAATGTGGAACAATTCTTTGAAATATTAAAATGAAGAATTAATGTTATAAACAAAAAATATGTTGTGACTAAACGTGATGTTTCCCGTGTTGTGCCGTGATCCAGACATTTCGTCACAGCACGTAACCGACACGCGTGCCAAGCCGTACTAATACTGTTTAGTTATTAAAATAGTAATTTTGTGAGGGCTACATGGAAAAACTACAGAAGTAGCACATCTATAATCTATGTTGAGTTTTCTATATATCATCCAGTTTTAATTTACCCCAGGTTAGCTAGCTATTAAATTGAGAAGACTTGGATTTCTACCCAAGAAGAGAAGCAAAGCATTTTAATTTTAATACCGAATCAGAAGAGAATGACAGGAAAGTAGCCAGAAAAGAAACGATTTATGCTCTCTTTACAATTTTAAATTTACAAACAATTACTTTCGAGCCAACCTGGCACATTTAAAGGGCCATCTTTCCACCAGACTAACACAACACCGAACGTAAATATTTGTAGATTTCAAAGGTGATGAGAAAGACTTTGGAAAAGAAAAAGAAAAAGATATGAAACAGGACAGAAAAGCGGATTCGCTGCCACGTGTAACGGAACGTTGTATAGAATTCGCAAAGAAGAAAAATGAAATGGCGGCTCTTTCTCTGACGTCACTTTTTCAGTGAGCACTTCCCTCCTCTCAGATCCTTCCTCTTTCCCCTCTCCCTCTCTCACTGCAACCATGAGAGAACCATTCAAGAAAAATGGCGCTAATCGCCTCGCAGAGTACCTCCAATCTCTATCCCTTCTCCTATTACTACTCTGTTTGCCATCATTTGCAAAGCGCGAGCGGCTACTCCACGAGCCGTTGTTTCCCATTCAGTGGACCCCGCCGCCACCTTCGCCGGAGTTCTCCGACCCATCAGTACCCACTTCACCGGACTTATTCTTTCCTCCTTCGCCTCCTTCCCAACCCGCCACTCTCCCCACGCCCACCACCGCTGTTGATGTATCCTCCCAATCCGCCACTCACCCCACGAATAGCAAAGGCAGTGTAAGCGTCGCCAAAACAGCCGCCATTGCCACTACAGTTTCAATCGTCGCATTGTTGCTCGTCTCTCTATCATGCTTCGCTGTCTACAAAAGGAAAAATAACAGAGAGGCGGAATCGAGAAAGCTAATTGGTAACGAGGGGGCTCGGGTTGGGAGGCTGAGGTCGACACAACAGGAAACGGCATCAGAGTTGCTGTATTTAGGCACAGTCGAGCCGGGCTCCCACAGGAGAGGTGGGGATCACGGCGACCTGAATGGGTTGAACGGGTCGCCTTATAGGAAGCTAAGTAAGGAGAGAGCAGAGAGGGTTTTGGATGTACACGTGCCGAGTCCTGAATTGCGGCCGCTACCGCCGCTGAGGCGCTTTTCGGCGGGCACTCTGCCAAGGGTAAAGTCGAGCACAGCATCCTCTGATGAAGACACGTCATTCTACTACACGCCACGTCAGCGCTCGGTAAACGAGTCACCTTGGAGTGGCGGGAGCAGCCCGGCTGCGACCGACTCTCGCCACAGCTTTCCCAGTATGGGAGCTGCTGAAAAGGAGGTTGCTATGGACTCCACCACTGGGCCGGTGGCAGCAGTGCCACTGCCTCCAGCTGCACGGTCCCGACGGACCCCACCAAGGACTAGGTTTTCTACTAGTTCTATGCCTGATGTCAAACAGATGATCACTACTGCACCGGCTCCACCTCCCCCTCCCCCGCCGCCTCGGGCTCCGCTTCTACAAACTTCTGCTAGGATGGATAAAACAACCAAAGTGACACCGCCACCGCCGCCGCCACCACCACCACCCCCTGTTGCTTTTAAGAATGTTGAAGACAGGAAGGAGGCAGCTTCCAAGCCTCTAATTTTACACCGAGGCGGCGGTTAATGAAGCCTCTGCCAGCCGATGGAGCACGGATAGACATGCCGAGTTCTTTTAATGCTGAAACTAATAATGGGAATGGCAGTTCCTCTGTTGAACGCACCAGTGGTTGTAACCCAAATGAAGAGTGTTTAATGGAAGGTGAAGAGAAGCCAAAATTGAAGCCGCTTCACTGGGACAAGGTCAATGCAAGCTCTGACCGGGCGATGGTCTGGGATCAGCTGAAATCGAGCTCATTCCAGTAAGAACTTGAGTATTCTTATTTTTATTGTTCTTATATAAAGGTTCTTACTCAATTAGGATTAGCTTGTGGTTCTTATACGTATGCAATTTAACAAAATTATGGATTGCGGTTGGTTTAGTTTTTGATACTCAACATGTTTGTTTCTAATTTTTTATCAGTTTGTTATTTGCTAATGCTCTTGAATTTTTGGTCCATCAAAATATTTCCTCTTATTTTCTCCTCTATTAAGGTAATTAACAAAACAAAGACACAAGCTTTAATTTTATTATAAACTGGTGAAAAGTGGAGGTGCCAAAATGCAATCCTGAGAAAGTGTGGGTTGTGTAAGTACAATTGTGCAATTATTCTTACATTAATTAATTCTGTCTTTTTTTGTGACTTAATTGCATTGGATTTGGTAGGTTAAATGAGGATATGATTGAGGCTCTGTTTGTGAACAACAAAACCATAGCTGCACCTAAAGAAGCAAATAAAAGAGCTGCAGTTGCACCATATAAGCAAGAAGAAAGAGTATTGGACCCAAAAAAATCACAAAATATTGCAATTCTGTTGAGGGCTTTAAATGTGACACTGGAGGAGGTAACAGAAGCTTTATTGGACGGTATGTGTTTTAGTTTAAGTCCCTTTTGTTATTCCTCTTTTTGAATCACAACTTTTTGGTTGGGGTTCCCATTTCAAGTGGCACTTGCATATTTTTTCAAGGTGTTGCTTTGTAAGCTATTGAGATATGATACTGTCTCTATAGTTAGCATTTCATTTCTTGATGGTCAATTATAGATTCATTGGAGTGATTTTTGGTAGGAGGTTGTTTTCACTCAAATTTGACTTTTGTTTGGTGTTCATTTGGATGCATCCGAATAGCACTAAGTTAGGAATAGTAACATTATTCTAAATTGGGGTGCGATCCAAACAACTTGTCACTGTTCAAAATAGTTCGGTTTAGTGACTATCCTGTTAACCCAACCAAATCAAGGAATAGTATGATTAGCAATCTTTGGGTTAGTGCTATCTGTATTTCTGTATCATACAATCCAAACAACTTCTTTATTATTCTGAATACCAGAAAATTAGCACTTCTCCAAAAGTGTAAGAATAGTGCAAGAATAGTGTCATTCCAAAAGTATGATAATTAGCACTTTTCATACATATTCAGAACAAAATTTAGCACTTTCCATACGTATTTCAGTTGGTTAGCACTTTTCATACGAATGACACTATTCTTACACTAGCCCAAATGACACTATTCTTGCACTGTTCCTTTGGCGATCCAAATGCATATATTTTTCCTTGGGAAATTGCTTTGTCCCATGTATTGAAAGCTAGAAGCTTTAATTAGGCTAGTTTTATTCGGCAGCCATGATTATCCACATTGTAGAAACACTAATTAAATATAGAGCTCTATTTTCATATGTAATTATAGTAACCCCACTGAAATAATCTTAAGTGCCAGAGGAGAAAAAATTACATTTTATTTTTGCCAAGTAGTATAAACCTGCAATTAATGTGTGATTGAAACTCTGAAGTAGTTATAACGAGACTTGATGTAAGAAAGAGAATATTGTGCCTATGCATTTTGTTTTTGTGAAACTAATTTAAAAAATGCAACTGCACTTGACTGTCTGTAACTTATTTAACAGCACTCATATACTATCTTACTTGCATGTAAGTCCACTTGCAAGTCAGCGTACATTCACTATTGCCATGTTCACTCAATTTCATACGAGAACTGTGGAAAAGACAAATTATCTATCAATCATGGCTATAAAGAACAATTAAGTGTTACGTTCCTATTTATTGCCTTAAATTTTAACATGAAACTTAAAGGCACATTACGAGTTTGGGCTTCTGTTTTTCTCTCTTTTACACTTCTTTTCTTTTGCTTTCGTTGTTGGAAGAGAGGCTATCTTTTTAATTCCTATAGAATGTGGGGATTTAATTGGAATCTTCAATAAGAACTTTGACATAAAAAAAAGGGCTTTGTTGTAAATTTATTTTTTGTCCTGAAAATATACTTCTTGTTTAAACAGGGAATCCTGAGTGCTTGGGGACAGAGCTTCTAGAAACTCTAGTGAAGATGGCACCAACTAAAGAGGAAGAATTAAAACTGAGGAACTTTTCTGGTGACTTGTCTAAACTCGGTTCAGCTGAGCAGTTTCTGAAGGCTGTGCTTGATATTCCTTTTGCCTTCAAAAGGGTTGATGCGATGCTCTACCGGGCCAATTTTGAAACAGAAATTAATTATCTCAAAAGCTCATTTCAAACTCTTGAGGTAATATTTTTTTGATCTTGCAAAAATTATCTAATTGGAGTTCCAGGTCATTGTCAATATGAGCCAAGTCCTAGACTGGTTGTTGCCAGCTGTACCAAATGACACTTGTCTGCTACCATACCGGTCTGTTATTTTTTTATTTTGGGTTTTAATTGTATTCCATGTGGGGCATAATTTGGGTATATGGTACATATCACCTTGTAGCAGACTAGTATTTTTGTCACCCCTCTGATATATCCTCACTTTAAGTGAGAATCCTAACACGAAGCTTGGGCCATTTGGATCGAAAATTTGTCACAGATTCAACCCCAATGTGACTCCAGTACTTCATAAAGGCAATATATATTCGGTACCAGTACCCGTGGGATACTCGCACTAGTTTGGCATCAGAGGCTTGTAGTTTTATGTCAAATAGTTTTGACTCGTGGTCTGGTCAATGATATGCATATTACTGTTGTATCCATGCATAAAAAATCTCAAAACTTTTATGACTTGCATATACTATTCATAGACCCTTTAGTTTTACATTTTTTGTGTATGTTATGTACAAAATTAAAATTTGGATGGTGTATATTTTTTAGCTTATATATTTTGTGGAAAAGAAAAAATGTTTTGGGAATTTCCAATGTTAAATTTAGTGCATGATAATTACAAAAATAAGTATGTATAAAAAGGACATATTGTACCGTTAAATTTGAAAAAAAAATTTAACAATCGCCGTACCTGTTACCACGCAACACCCTTTCTGTTTCTGTGCAAAGTGTACCAGTTCCAACCTTGTCCAGTAGAGAAGCCAAAATAATATAAGCTAACCTTTATTCCCTGTTAGGCTGCTTGTGAGGATTTGAGGAACAGCAAAATGTTTCTGAAAGTTCTAGAAGCAATTCTTCGTACTGGAAACCGCATGAATGTTGGTACGAACCGCGGAGAAGCAACGGCTTTCAAACTTGACACCCTCCTAAAACTTGCTGATGTAAAGGGAACTGACGGAAAAACCACACTACTACATTTTGTTGTACAAGAGATAGTTCGTTCAGAAGAAACAAATGGAGAACAGAAGCTGCAGAATGTGCAGAACTACCCTCGGGAAGAACAATTTCGGAAACAAGGTCTCAGAGTTGTCTCTGGGTTAAGTAATGAACTCAGTAATGTGAAAAAGGCAGCAGGAATGGATTCTGACGTGCTAAACGGTTACATTTCAAAGTTAGAAACTGGCCTGGAAAGGACCAAGTCAGTGATACAAGTAGAGAGGCAGGGAACAGAGGGAAATAAATTTTTTGAATCTTTTAAGAATTTTCTGAGAGTGGCAGAGGGAGAGATAAAAATAGTCAGAGAGGAGGAGAGACGGGTCATGAAGCGGGTCAAGGAGACGACCGAGTATTTTCATGGTGATACTGCCAAAGAAGAGGCACATCCCTTGAGAATTTTTATGGTGGTACGGGATTTTTTACTGATACTAGATAATGTGTGCAAGGAGGTCAGGAGGATTGAAGCGAGAACATTTGTGGGGTCTGCCAGGTCTTTTCGAATTTCAGCAAGTGCGTCTCTACCAGCATTGAATAGATACGATAGAAGGAGAGAGAGTGGTTTTGACGATGATAGTTTTTCCTCTTAGAGAAAACAATAGGAAATGCTGTGGCTAATTTAAATTTGCCTTTTTTACAAGGAGTAAATAGATTAATGTAATGATAGTTTGTTTGGTGTTTCTGGTTCATTTTTGTACAAAGAATAAGTAAATTGTTATTATTTATAATTAAGGTATAGAATAATGATGTTTTCTTCAGTTGAAATTTCAGTAATTTACATGGTTTCTCGATGTGTAATAGGCTTACCGCTTACATGACAATAGTGATTCCTTGTTAATGTTGAACTCGGCTTGTTGCAAGCCATTAGAGATGAAAAACAATCTGGATTATATATTTACTCGTATTGCCAAAATTAAATTAATAGAAGTAACATCAGACCTAATAAACTTCTTTGTAGTTGGAAGCACGTAGAATATATGAAAAGCAATTAGTGATTGCATTAAAATGAAATGTGCAAATGAGCTGTTCATAAATCATAAAGCAGGGAAATTTGAAATTTCAGGAAAATTTGGACATAATCAGAGAGATGTATTTGTTAGTCGCAAGTAAAATTAGTCGTCTAGGCTGCAGTGATTTGGAATGACACTTTTATTAATAGAATCTCTACTACTGTTTAGTCGACACTTAAGTAATCTATACACTATTTTAGCCGACTCATGAATTGTGTTGTCTTAGTCTTATGTAAAACACTTTGACGCCTTATCGATCTAGATTGGTACTTATACTCAACTATGACAATTTATGCAATGGAATATATACGGAGACAACAAGACCGTGATCATGGTTGTTTTGGCGGTTCGTCAGAGTAGCGATATTACGGGCTAAAAGGAAGGCTGTTAATGATTGCACACTGCTGCCGTAGAAAATAGGAAGGCTGTCAAGAAAAGAAAAATGACGCGTAAATTCGTTGGAAAAGCACGTTGAATGTTCGGGATTCATCATACATATCGTACTACCAATTTTTTTGTTAAAATTTTATTTAGAACTTTATCTTAAAAAAGGCGTTAATACTTCTAATAGGAATAGGCCAAAAGTCTTGTAAAGCATATAAGATACATAAAATTCCAAAATCTATACACATAAGCCCATAAAAATTAGAAAAAAATATCCAGTTCTGAATTCTGATTGAAACAATAGGCCTTTCTGATTGAAAAAATTATCCAGCTGACCTCTCATTTTTCAGCTTGTTGCATCTCTATGTTAGGAAGCTCTTATCTTCCCTTGTCTCATTTAATTAGTTCCATGAAAAGCCTACCAAACAATATAAACACAAATACATATGCGTTGCAAAATAGGCCGAAGAAAGGGTTCTGTTATAATCAGTATCAGCAAAGTTGTCTAAGGTCGATCTATATATATTTTTTCGAACAAGAGATAGGTCAAACACTCAAACTGTGCTTAACAACTCATCTCGAACACTTGAGAGTAGGACGGTCATGATACTCGTTGAACCTAAAAGTAGGTCCGATGCCCATCGGACCTACTCCGTTCTCCATCTCGAATGTAGGCACTGTGTTTCTTATTTGCAACTTTCGATACATAGAGCAATGTGTTTGTCACTAGACTATTTTACTCTTCACTAAACTATCATTTACTTTCATAAATAGAAACATAAAAAAGAGAAAGATGGAGATGGGACCGAGAGAATGTACAAAGAAAGGCATTATATTAGCTATTCTGATTAACTATATTTGTTAATTCTTTTTTACGACTTAATCTTGTATACTTTAAGTATTTTATAATAAATAAATCACTCATCAAAATAAAAAAGATTAACGGTTCGAAGCAACATTTAGATTTCAAAAGTAAAAAAATTGATGGAAATAAAAATCGTTATGAAGCTCACGTCTCACTGATGCTTTTGATGAAATGGAGCTCACTGTTTTACAAAGATGAAATCAGACCGTTTCATATTCTATGTAAAGCTCGTGCATTCTGGCCATCACTTTTAACAAAGCTACAAGCATTTTCAGGTTCATTGGGTCAAATTTGTTTATTGGGTAGAGCCAATGTCTGTATTATAAAGAGATCAAGATGAAAATATTATTAAGGGACAAACAGAAAAGAAAACAGAACTGATGAAGAAATTACAATAATTCAGCTCTATACTTTAGTCATCAATGGTTCTCTTAAAAACGACAATACTCTATCAACATGAACTAATCACAATATCTATTATAAATTTTCACTATCAAGCTCCAAGATGAGAACACCTTCCCTCTTTGATATCCTCTTCTAGCACACCTCTTCTCAGCTTCTCATCCAAACCCCTCTCATCACATAGAAATCACTGAAACACTCTTCAACAGCCGAAAAATGCAAAATTCGGAGTATAGCAGTACTCTCAAATTTTTCGAGTTGCCTATACTCTCAAATTTGGTACTTGAGATAGGCAACTCGAAAAATGCAAAATTCGGAGTATAGCTGTAAATGGAAGGCCCGGAGATAACATGAAAGGTCCTGCAAAAATGCAAAATTCCTTTGTATAGCTGTGAAAGAAAGCCCGGAGAAAACATGTAGAGTCCAACTAATGCGCGCCCAACCCTGCAAAATGCTTCTTCATTGCCTGATCCTTCCTATAATGATTCCTACCCCCTCCTCTTCCCCCACCTCTCCGTCCCCTTCCCCTCCCAAAACCATCAGCAGCTGTATCTGTCCCCAAATCATCACCCTCCACTTGGCTGCCCGCCAATTCCTTAACTGCACCAAGTGGTAAATTACCACCTCGCCCCAGACCATGAATTGTTTCTCTCTGCACTTGGTTCACAAGAGCAGCCTCTTTGGCATTACCAACTGCCACCGAACCGGCTACCTTATAACTGTAATTTTTCCCATCCTTAACATAATACTGTGGCTTCTTATTGGAGCTCCCCCTAGCAGCTGAGCTGGAACCAAAACTACTATCAGAACTTGCCACGTTATCAATTTTTTCCGTCTCCTCATAGCTCGACTCTACTATGCTCAACCCCAGCTCATCAAAAGAGTCATCATACTCGTCGTCATATTCCTTTTCATTTCCATATTCATTTTCAGCAGCTAGTACAGCCGATTTTATTTGCATTTTATCTTTTTCTGAATCCAGGACTGCTGCATCAGGGACCACATCATCAGATTTCCTGGTGAACCTCCCCTGCATAGGTGCCTTACTCACTGAACTGGATGAAGAAGAGCTATTTTCAATTATTATACCCTTCTTTTTCAAATCTGATATTGCCAGTACACTGCCTCGAGAGTCAGTCTCTTGTACCAGCACTGCCTTCCCCTTGTCCTTTCTGCTGGTACTAGGGGTAGTGTTTCTTGGATGAATCTCTTCTAGAGAGGTATCCAGGGATGAGAGATCCTTGTGTAGAGTGCCTTCTAAAATATGTTGAATAACAAGCTCAGGGTTATAATCATAAATTTCCAGGCAAGCAGCGAGAAAGCCCTTGCCATAGTCAGGGAACAAATCTTTTATCTGGCTGATCTTGGATTCCAGCATGACAGCTTCTTCAGCCTTTTCTGGCTCGATGCTGAGTGAAGAGATGGAGGATATTTCTGGAAGTACTTTTGTTTGAGGCGTGAAAGTGTGTGATGAACCAGTGAGTTGCGATAAATATTGCAAATGAGCTGCCTCCAAGTAAAACCACCCTGTAAATATGAGAAGATGATTATTTATTTATATATTGTGCCTCCTGAATAATATAAATTAAAAAAAAAATGTGTTATAGTTATAATAATGTTGTTAACAACTATAAAAACTGGAAATAAAACCAATGCGCCTCTTCTTGCAGATTCCTTATAAAACCCAAAATACTATCCTCATTCAATCATCTATGTAGTGGGGAAAGGCAGGGAGAAGGAGTGTTTTGAAATCATCCAAAGAAATGGGAAGGCCAGTTACATAAGTTTTGCAGTTCCTCCTATTTTTTCCAGTGTATGCAAGAAATTTGCATTAGAAAACAACTCTATTAATTGCCTGAAATAAGAGTGATGAACTAACCATACTTACCATTACTATAAAGACTATTGACTCGAGTCAACAGATTAAAATCTTTCTGAAGACTCTGAAGAAATGTCTTGCAATTAAGGTTCTCATGAAAAGCATAACTGGCCTCTCCATTTATTTCTTTCAGCTTTTGCAAAAGTATCTCCCCCCTTATTAACGGGTCCTCAACCTTGGCTGGTAACATAGCTGCAGTTACATGCAACTCATCTTGCGGTAGAAGGTCGTTCAAGTAGCAGTAGTCTAGCAAAACCCAGCCAAACTTCACTATTCGTTTAGATAAGATTTTGATGCTTAAAAGAAAGTCTTCATCAGAAGTTGAGCTGGATATGATTTTGAAACTTTGAAGCAAAGATGGTAGCAAAGAGTCATGTAATCTTGCAAGTGTATTTAGCAACTCATCCATTCCATAACTGAAAAATAATATGATAAACAATTCAATAGATAATAGTCTGAAAACAAAATCAAAGTATCTAGAACAGTATTGATCCATCATGCCATGCATGGAATTGGTTTTCAACCGTTCTCCGTATTTCTTTCTATTCACTTAGTTTGGGATATCAGAATTTTTTATGTGGATTTTTAATACTTCTCCAGCAGTATCCATTGTAGTTCATGCTTAGTTACAACTTTGCATGGTAACTCCGGGTTATTGTTTATATGAAAAATGATAATGGAAAAAGTGAATGAAACGTTTTCCAATCTACCTCATTTCAAAAGAAGCACAGAATGATAAAGAGGCAGGTCTATAAGCCTCCACAAAAGCATCCAGAGTTACAATCGCATCATTAATAAAATCAAGTACCTGTAATAAAATTTGTTCTATTACAAAATTCAAGAAAATACAACCTTAAAGGTGGTGATATAATAAGAACATCCTTCATTAAGCAAGCAATACTTGCCTCTAAGAAATCTTTATGAAGTTGGTTGAATCCATTAATATCTTGACTCTTTGAAGACGACAGCATCTGCAGAAAACAAACCATATGTGCATGATATTATTAAACAAAAGACACATACTTCTGGATAAAAATAAAGTAAATGAAATTTCTAGGGAAAAAAAGAGAGCATATAAATGAGATCAAAACCAACCTCTAATGATGTTATGCATCGATCATGCATTGTGTGAACAATGCTCAGAAATTGAGATGCCACAGAACTAATGTCAGCAGAAGATGTTTTCTGGGCTTTAATAGCATTCATCACCTACAAATAACAGTAAAAATTTATACCTTGCATAGTCACCATTTGATCAATCAGACAATCAGAGCCTTTTGCATGTATAGATTAGAAGCAAAAGTAGAAATCCAAGTAAATTGCAAATAATGCTCTTTCATTTATACATGTCCTAAATAAGAATAAAAAAATGATGTGGAGATTTCCAAAAAAAAGAAAAAAGAAAAGAAAAAAAACAAAAGCATTCTCTAGGTTATGGAAAGAGAAGGGGAAAAAAAAAGTTTTGCATACCAAAGAACTAGTCAACTCAGCATTATCGTGGCCATATATTGCACATATATCTAACAGCTTAGGCAAGTCAAGTAACTTCTTTTCCTGCAATAAGGCTATAAACAAGAAATTTTATATCTCTGGAATGAGTGTGGCAATGCCAAACCAGTCTGAACCAGTTGGTACAAAAAAACGTTATAGCCATCGCCACCCTTATTACCTGTGTGCTCCTTCATGCTAAGAGAGGCACTAGAAACCACACCAGGGTCTTTGTTAGAAGATCTAAACCAAAAAAAAGAACAAGAAATAAGGCGAAAGGTACTAAACATATAACATTCAAATCACCCCTCTTTTCTTCATTAATAATGTATGTTAGTGCAAGTTGCAAGAATTTTTGTCGTAAATGGGGAACGTAAGGGTGTAATAGTTGTTTTTCATGCTTTTACTGGTGCATAAAATATCCCCCATCTTACTGGTTCAATGCTTAAATTAACAGCAAGTACATTACATCCGATAAAGCACCATAAAGACACGCCGACATAAATTTGTTTCTCCAACTACTACACCAGCAACTGTCTGTTTTGGGCCCCGATGTGGCAGATCATACCACCTGTATCGAGATTTTAGGTAACTGTCCAGAAATGCATGCAATGATGAATTCCTTGCCACTGGATTGAAAAAGCAGAACATAATCAATGAGGGCAGGAGAATAATACTTCACAAGATCTTATTTATTCTCAATGTTTAAGTCATAAGCTTATATAAAAATTTAGAATTTGAAATATCTAACTTTGCATGGTCATTTATTTCTTCTAGTTCATTGCTTAAAAAAATTATCAAAACAAAATTACCCACTAAGCACTAAGCACTAATCAGGCAATACAACAAAAAGGCAATGCAATTGTTTCATTTGGATCAGTTACTCTTCTTTAAACACGGATGACCCTACTGTCGCTTTTTCCCTTCTCCAAGAGTAGCGGAGAATTATGAAAACTATTTATAAAAGATTAAGTAAAATGAGTTGTAGTAGTCAGAACAATTCTCCTAAAAAAGTTGTGGTATGGTTTTACAGCTACTTTTTATTTCTTAATTCAGACTAATGAACCCTTGATCATCCCATTTATAATCCACAAGTACCTATTTGCCATTACGTTTCATCAAATTACCCAATTACTTCAGCCTCCTTACATTTGGAGGTACAAAAGAAAACATTTACCAATTAATAAACACAAGAAATACCTTCTTTCCAGAAATCCCTTAATTTTAACTTGAGCAATCTCGTGAGCTCATCGTTGAGCAAATCAACGACCGCTTGTGACTCGACGGCATCCAGCCCACCCGCCTCGGGCCCGAGTCCGGACGCGACGGCCTCGTCATGGGGCAGATACACCACGAAGTTCTCGTCGGATGCATTCGTATCCGGACGCGAAGAAGAGACAGAAGGAGCGGGAGCGGGAGCGGGGGCGGATGATCGGAGGGCGGTTGTGAGTGGCGGCGGAGGGTTGATATCTGAAGAGGTTTTGGGAACGTAACGCATCTGGTTGCGATGCGAGGGGCGTGCTTGGCGTGAGGAGTAAGACATGGCGATCTGCGGGGAGAACCGTAATGGCGTCTTCTGAGTAATCTGTTGTTGGTTTTTCTCTTTTGCTTGGGAAAAGGGTTGGAACTTGGAAGTCGGTACCGAGGCAGGCCAGGTGAGAGAGCTGAATGAAGTTCGCCAGCTCTCAGGTATACAACCGCCTTATTCTAAACCGTTTGATTGATTTGTGATTCGTGTATGATATGCTCTATCTGCTTAATGAACGGTTCAGATGTATGGTATGTGTCTCAGAGGATACGAACCACGACCGCGGTCCAAATCCTCTGCATTAACGCAAATTTTGAATTAAACTCCGAACCGTCCAATCAGAATCCAGATCAATCCGGCCCACACCTGTAGTGCACCGTGCCCTTTAATATTCGTGGGGATTTAAACCGAACGGTCCAGATCTAAACTCCAAATTTGAGTTAACCCAGAAAATACCAATTCGACCGTCGCCACCGCCGGAGTAACGATGTAAATTTGGGACAGTCATGGATGGATATATACTTCGAGCATCATGACCCTACTTAATAATTGCAAATACTTCACAATTTAATTATACTATAAGATAATTATTAATTTAATAACATGTTCAAATATACCACATCAATTTATACTTAATTTGTAATTTGAAAAAATTATAAATTATAATTTAAATTACAGTTCTTGCCTGAATTTGAATGATTTGAAATTAATTAAAAAAATACTAAAATAATCGAGGTTGTAGAAAATGTCACAATTGTATAGATGAAAATGCTGGGTAAAGATTAACAGAGAAGTTTTGGCTTAAGACAGCACACGGATTTCCGGATATGGTTAGTGCTCTGCATTACGCAAAACCAGCTCTGTTATTATCTTTACTCAAAATGCTCCTAGTACAGCTTCGGCTGGTCCGTCGATTCGTCATTTCGTTAAAAAGAGGTCAAAGATGGCAATGTGGTGAATAAAGGTGGCGTTTGTGTCCAAGTCCGAGTCTCCGAGATTGAACTTATCATCTAATTAAAATGTTAGAGCATCTGCATTCCAGCAACTCAAATGAATTTCTAAATAACTATTAATCACTTTTTAGAAATTAAGGTCTCTAAAGTTTCTAATTCTCACATCTCTGAAATTAATTTTAGAATTTCTATTAAGCCATGTCAGTAACAAATTAAGAAGGAGAAATAATTTGAACCAATTATTTGGTCAGCATGGAGTTTATAAACACTTTCTTAATAAGAAACTTTATTGCATAGTTTCTAAATAAGAAACTCTCCCACATCCCTGAAACTGGATTAGAAACTGTCACATCAGATTAGAAACTCTAATAGTACCAGGGATGTAGATGTTCTTAGGTCCTATTTGTACGGTCCTCGTCATTCTGCTTGAAATTTAATACTTAAATCGTCTTTTATATTTTTAGCAGCAGCAGTCCGGTTCGACTTTAAGTTATTTAAATTCCAATAAATTAACAATAAAATAGTTCATAATTATCAACTGACCATTTGTTTGTTACTTGTATATATATAAGACATTTGAAAATGGATTTCTAACTTTCATTGTTTTAGTTTTGATTGTCAGTCCATTGAGGATTTATGGTACATTGGTACTTGTATTCCTTTAAAAGATAAGATTATTAGTAGAGCTTGTTAGAGAGGCAGTACTTTGATCTTTCTGGTTAGAAAGAAACAGAGTTTTATTTCAAGGGACTAATCCTATTGTACCTATTCGGCTGGAGAGATTAAGCCTCTTTAAAGATTTTAGATTCTTAATACATACTTCTTAGCCAGAATTAAAATAACTCCTTTAAACCAAATCTTAATCTAACTCAACCCCTTCCTTAAGAACTGAACTCCTTAAGGAGCTCCTTAAAGCCTTTTCTAAATTATTTTCGGACGATTTGTACCCTCATCTCCTTTAGGTACTCTTTTGTTTTATTATTTTTTATTTTATTTCTTCTCTTCAACTGGACACAGGTCTCTAGGTATGAGAAAAAACAACCACTTCTTTCCGCCTTGATTGTCGATTCTCCGGCTATGAACTCGCGAATCGGGCGCCACAAGTAATCGGATCGTTGGAGTTTGGTGTAGCAGGGATGATTTGGGAGGGTGTTTCTGCCATGATAGACAGTGAGAGATGATAATCGTTCAATTAGAACTTTACTGGTAACGAAATTGGGAAGAAAAGCTACTCTGATACGATCTAAATTATTGTGTTACAGTATTGAGACAAAAAGATTTGTGAACTGAATCTATTGCATTGTATTTCTTGATTGTCTTTGATACAGACTCCTATTTATAAGCATGCATTACAATGAATTACAATTGTTACTAACTTAATCCTCGATGGATTACAATAAATTACAATGATTGTTCCAAATTGTAATTTGTGATCAATACACCGAATTTCTTTTTAAATTTATGTGATACGAATCTTTATTATTATTGTGCTTTTTAATTGTATGAATTTTTATCGTCATCTTTATTTATTGTATTAACTATTATTATCATCTTTCTCTATTTGTTGTATTAATTATTATTATCATCTTTCTCAGTATTAACTATTAGCTTTATATAATTTAAATTATTTACACATTTTAAATGTGTATCATATGGGATAATTATATTAGATGAAAAGAAAAATGTGGAGAAGAAGGATATTTAAGTCTTTGCATGTTACAATATATATTTATTGTACTAAATTACCATTTTTAATTCTACTATCTTACCAAACTAGTGTTCTTTAGCAAGGATTAAATTTTTAATTCCCACCCCTTAAGGAGGAGAACTAGTGTTCTTTAGCAAGGATTAAATTTTTAAACCCCACCCACTTAAGGAGGGCAGCCGAACACCCCCATTAATATTAAGATTTTAGGAACTAAGATTATTTCTCTAGCTTCTTTCTGGTGCAAAGCAACAAATGAGGGGTCTTTTTTCAAATTGACTCTAATATTGTATTCTGATGTTAAGGAGATGCCATACCAGTTGGAGGAGGAAAGAGAAGAGCAAGAGGAGGACCTTTCTCAAGCAGTTCAACTCTTATTGCCCATGGTAGAGGCAGAGGAGTATCAGGAGGATGCCCTAATTGCCAGGGACCATTTTGGGGTTGGATCCCTGCCCCTCCACAGTCCAACGTGTGGAAGAGATATACTCGGATGAAGAGTCTGTTGACTGGGAGGTTGTTTAAATTCAGAGTATCTTGTGCTTTTACTCAGCTTCTGTTTTAGTTTTTAGCATATAGGCATACTGGCTACTTTTTGTTGTATGATAGTGCTGAACTTTATAATAATTTCAGTAGCAATATGGTAGGATGAACTAGTGATATAAATGTTAGGGTCTATTGCTTATGAACAACATTTTGTATAATTTGGTCTATGATATCACTTTTAATAGTATCTATTTTTAGGTACTTATTTCACAGTATCAGTTTCAATGAAATCGGTGGAGTAACATCCATTTTCTTAAAAAAAGAAATCATAATTATATGATCTAGTATTTTAATTTTATAATATTTAGAAGATAGCCACAGTATATGTTTAATTCTAGATCCTGCAGACAAAACACAAACATTTCACAAAATATTTAACACAATCTAAGATTATGTACGTCAAAATGTTATAAACCTTATCTATTATGAAAACTTTGCAATTCAAAACTTCTTATAGACTATTATGTAAAAATCAGAAAACTAAAGAGCATCTATTTTATATTAGAATTTATTTTTATTTTTTAAATCCGCACTGTCAATTTTTTAAAATTGCTGTAATGCACGTCGATTTCTAATTTAGAAATTAGAAGACTTTTTTAGAACATGTATATTGAAATTTCATTCACTTTCTAAATTCACGCTAACCGTTTCTTTTTTTTGAATTTCAGTAATGTAAGTCAAATTTATTTTAGAAAAAAAATTTGTAAAAAAAATAGCTCTCGTCCTAGCGACCGCACTCCAACGGCTGGATCTGCTCATCGGCACACTCCGACGATACTGCGGTCACATTGGCTCTGCTCCCTCCCCTCTCTCATTCTCCTTTCCACTCGAGTCGGTAGAGACGAAAGAGAAAATGAATATTGTTGTGTTGGAGGTGAGATCTAAAAATGGCAGAAAGGGGGGGGGGGGGGGGTTTGGAAAACATAAGTTAAAATATTATTTTTTATCGAGTATCCAATTAGTTAATGAGTTTAAACTTAATTAGTTATTTAAATTCGATTTGCTATTTTTTTACTTTGGCTGAAAATTCTAAATCCATCTCTACTTAATATTATTTTTAAAATCGTCAAACTTAGATTCTATTAGATGGAGGAGAGTAACCATCACTACTACTGTAGACATAATAAAAATGGACTTGGATTAAACTTCAAATGTAAGAGTATTGACACTCACTCGACAAATATGGGGTTTACCCTATTTTATTGTTTGTGTTGCTTCATTCGGTCATTTGTTAATTTAAATTGTCATTGCTTTTGGATTGTTATTTAAATTCATGCTGCATTTGTTTTCAAAATATGGTGAAAATATGGTGAATGGAGAGGAATAAAAATAAAAGAAAAAATCCCAACAATGTCACTTTTTGCCTTTGCATTCTAATATCAAAGGACGATTGGAGAAAATAAAAGAGAATGGGAATAATCAGTCAACTAATCTTTGCTACAGTACAGGGAAATTTCGCGGCGTTTACTTTACTGAAGTATTTTCCATCTAATTTTGATGGTAATCAATTTATTCATCACTTCAATTTCTTTCTTTTCTTTTCCTTTTATGTCCAAGTCTATTTTTCTTTTTATCAATCTCGGAAGCAGATGAGAGAAAAAAGAGGTACTGATATTCACACCACAAAAAGTATTATTAACACAACAATGTTTAAATATTTTAATAAATAGACAATTTTATCCCTCGTTTATTTCTCAATCAAGCTATCATTTGTTTCTTTTTTTAATTAACAAGCTTCTTAAATATAAACTTCTAAATTTGTTATTTTTCATTCATGTTATCTTCTAATTGTATACTATACAGTGAAAAAAAATAGAAATACCCAGTCAAATTTTGAAATAATATGCCCCAGTTGTCACTTAGATTTTTTTTTTCTTTTTTAAATGTAATTACTTCCTACTTTTAATTATGTTACTCAATTAATTAAAAATTATTTTGACAGTATTTTTTGTTAATTATAAATTTTATAATTTAACTAAAACTTAGAGAATTTTATCTTTAAATCTGGTCATTTCAATTAATAAAATCTACAATTTCATATTTATTAATTTAATTATAAATTTTCTTTATGTTGATTGGTAAATTGATTTTTCATCTCGTTAATTATGAGTTTTAATTTTTGTGTTCCGTTTTTTAGGAAAGAAATGCATTTAAAGGGAGATGTTTTGATTTTGGAAATAAAGTGAATCATAATTATCAAAATGAAGAAAGTATTGATTGCATAATCAAATAAGACAAACTATAACAACAATAAAGTAGGAATAAAGTTGTCTATACACTTAAATTTTTTGAAACTGTTGTGTTAAAATCATCACCCAAAAAAAAGGAATAAAATAATTAGAGGAAAGAGGATAAAAATGGAAGGGATGACCACATTACATTCACTTTATCTATGTTTCATTTTTAATTTTGGAGGGAACAAAAATATAGTATTCCAGAACAGAGAAGATAATTTATCATTTTCCTTCTTTCTTTCACCCACAACCTTCTCTTGCGATCCTGTGTCCTCTTTTTCCCTTTTCGACTCCATTCCTTCCGCCCCTCCACCTGCTCCCCTCTCATCCGTAGTCTTCTCTCTCTTATATGTGAATTTTGACTCAAACATAATAAGTTTCACGAGCCAACTTGATCTAGTTCAATCTTCAATGAGCTAATAAGTGAACCACATATCACTTTTTTTTTTTTTTTTTTACTTTCAATTCTAATGTTGGCTCGCTGGTGCAAGCTACAAACTACATCTAGTTTTTTTGTGGCTCGTTACCAGGTCTATTTTGAACTAGTTACCAAGTTTTACCATTCCATTTTTTCATTAGTCGTTAACAATCGCAACATCTCGATATATACCTGTTGATAGCATGAATTTCAATGTACATTAACTAATTTTTATACAGCAAGTGTAAAATCTTGTACAAATTTATGGAATGACTAACGACTGTTCGTTGGGCGACCTTTTGAACCCCAACGGAACCCCACACCGTACACGGTACACTTTACAATGTGGAATTTTTTGATTCATTTTGATCGGACTCGAGAGTGACTCTGAACTCTGAAGTCAATTAGTGTTCCACGAGGAAAAAGAAAAAGATTCCCACAACAAATCGTCGAATCTTCTTAATTAAAATATTTAAAAAAACCGTTAAAGCCTTTCTCTTTATATCTCGCTCTCACTCTCATCTTCTCCGGTCGATCTAGACCTTAAACCCTATCTCTCCGCAAATCATCCTGCCAATTAATCTATTCAGGTCCTCAAATGGCGAGATCGAAGTCTCTAAACCTAGGGTTTCTGATCCTTCTTCTCTGCCTCTCCGCGGAGGCAAGGTTCGTGGTCGAGAAGAACAGTTTAATGGTGATTGCGCCACAAGAGATGAGGGGCAAGCACGACAGCGCCATTGGTAACTTTGGGATACCACAGTACGGAGGTAGCATGGCTGGTACTGTGGTGTATCCAAAGAGTAACTCGCACGGTTGCGACGAGTTTACCGAGTCGTTTCGCTCCAAGGCCGGTGCGCTTCCCAATTTCCTCCTGATCGATCGTGGTGGTAAGAATTGTTGATTGTATTGGATTAGTTTAATTATTCCTTCTCATTAGTTTTAGCAGCTTCTCAGATCATTACTAAATCACAAAAATAAACTTAGAATCAGTAGTATAATCATATTAGTCCTACGGTATGACAGTCTGGTGCACTATTACCTCATACGAGGTAAATTAGTGAACAAAAGTTGGAGTCGAACAAGCCAAATAGGTGTTTAAGTTCATCAAGTCCCTTTGTTAACTTAAATCTAAAACCTATCGGATTGGTTTCAAATGACGAATCCAAACTGTTGAAACCGATCTATCTTACGAGGGATGCATCTACATGCGAAAATTTTAAATTTTAGAATTAATTTAGTATAGAGTCAAGCGGTCAAAATTAGAAGGTTTATAAATTAATTTTAATGCATTCATTTTGTGAATATTTTCTGACCACTTGACTCTATACAACATTAATTCAAAAATATAAATTATTTACATGTAGACACATCGCTCATAAGGTAGATCAGTTTCAATAGTTTTGATTTGTCGTTTGAAGGCAATCCGATAGGTTTTAGATTTAAGTTCACAAAGGGGCTCGGTGAACTTTAAGAACACCTAGTTCTACTCCAAAAGTTGTCCTATCTCTACTTTGTAAAATCTAAGTTGTGCCAATGCTATGACAGGCCAGTATGTACCATTGCTTTGAATCATTCCTAACAGAATGAGCTTTGGAATAAGTGGTACCAATGTTATAATCTGAACTTTAGTCACCAACTCCAAACTCAGAAAGTTACTGGTACTCTTCTGCTAATTCTTCTATATGGGTTTAGAAGACAACCTGATTGGTTCTATATATTTGGACTCCAACCACTGACTTATTTATTATTTCAACAGAATGCCTCTTTGCGAAAAAGGTATGGAATGCTCAAGCCGCTGGCGCCTCGGCTGTTCTAGTAGCTGACGATAAGGATGAGCAGTTAATTACAATGGATCTCCCAAGAGAAGATGATGAGGCAGCGAAGTACATCCAAAACATCACCATCCCGTCAGCTCTAATCACCCAGAAATTTGGTGAGATATTGAAAAAGGCGGTGAAGAATGGGGATATGGTTAATGTTAATCTCGACTGGCGTGAGTCTGTCCCACATCCTGATGATCGGGTGGAATATGAGTTATGGACGAATAGTAATGATGAGTGTGGCGCCAAGTGTGATGTGCTGATGAACTTTTTGAAGGATTTCAGGGGTTCCGCTCAGCTGCTTGAACAGGTGATGTAAGGCAATTTGGTGGTCTGTATTGCGGTTTTCACTTGCTTCTGGGTTGGGATTATGGAGTCAACTTTTACAACAGATCAGCTCATCTGTAGATGATACAGCTAGATTGTTGGCCTAAAAGTTGGTTTTTAATTTTTTTGGCTCATCTTTAGGTGATATGGCTAGTTGAAAGTGAAAATGTTGGTTCTTGATTTATTTCCAATAATGTCGTCGAATAATCTTTTGTGGATATGATTTATACCTACTAATGCTCCAAATCTCAACCCAAAACAACACTTGTAGACAGTATTTTTTTATAGCTAAAGAATATTAAAGAAAATATGTTTTTAAAAATAAGAGTATTAAATCTGAGATTTTTCATCTTTTTCACATTAATAGGGGGGGTACAGTCAGTTCACACCACACTACATAACCTGGTACTGTCCCAAGGCTTTTATTCTGAGCAAACAATGCAAGAGTCAATGTATAAACCACGGGAGGTACTGCGCACCAGATCCAGAACAAGATTTCAGCACAGGTTATGAAGGGAAGGATGTGGTGGTTGAGAATCTGAGGCAGTTGTGTGTTTTTAAAATTGCAAAAGAGAGTAAGCGTCCGTGGGTATGGTGGGACTATGCCACAGATTTCCATATTAGATGCCCCATGAAGGAGAAGAAGTATAACAAGGAGTGTGCCGATGAAGTTATCAAGTCTCTAGGTTTGTTGGTTTCTGAATTTTTTTTAGTTCTCAAGGGAATATGATATTTTTATTACCTTCCACTGTGATTCCATGCTTGTCCTGCAAAATAGCATTATGCTCTTAAAAATGAGAACTCTTTTGCATGTTACCACAGAAAACATGGTAAGTATCAATTTGTAACCTCTGCTCCTATTTCTTAATCTACTGTTTATTTGTCGCTGCTGTTATATAGTTTGGGTTTTTTACAAAGAAAAAAGGCAAGGGAGGGTCTCAGAAAATATTTTTAATATATCATACATGATTCACATATGTTTGGTTAGTTTTGGATGGCATAATTCATTTATAGGGCAGGGCGTATGTGACAATTTTAAAGTTTTACAGAAGTACGCATAAAATTGTTTTATCTTAAATGTTTTATGTATACATGTTCAGGGTTAGATTTGAAGAACATTGAGAAGTGCATGGGAGATCCTGATGCTGACTCCGACAATGCAGTTTTGAAAATGGAGCAAAATGCTCAGGTTTAAATAATACATCTCAGATGCGAATTTACTTGTACTTTGATTTAATATATTGCTAAGTTTTAAATTTTGTTTCAATAGATTGGGACAGGCTCTAGGGGAGATGTCACCATATTACCTACACTTGTGGTTAATAACAGACAGTACCGTGGTAAGTTGCCAATAGTGATAATTAGTGCAATTAGCAAGTTGTTGTATGTTTTTGTCCTGACTGTTTTGAGAGTAATTGCAGGAAAGCTAGAAAGGAAAGCTGTACTGAAGGCTATTTGTTCTGGTTTTGAAGAAACCACTGAACCAACTGTTTGTTTGGACGATGGTACTCACTATCATCTTTTGTAATTTAGTATATTTATTACTTCGTTTGAGACTTTTTAATCAAATGGTTACACAACTTGTATTTGTTTAATTTTTATATAGGTATTGAGACAAATGAATGCTTGAAAGATAACGGCGGTTGCTGGCAGGATAAAGTTGCTAATGTCACAGCATGCAAGGTATTATTGTCACAATAACAATGGATAACAAGCAAGTATTGAAACATAAATTGATGTACTGTGCGGTTCATGGTGTTTTGAAATGTCATTGTGTTATTTCATAGGACACTTTTCGAGGTAGAGTTTGTGCATGCCCTGTATTTGATGGTGTACAATTCAAAGGAGATGGTTATAGCTCTTGTCAAGGTACTGTTTTCTTTTCTTCTTTTCTTCTGCTGGTATGTGCTTGTACACAGACCTGAACACATGCTATAAACTAAAAGCTAATTTACACTAATGAGTGAAACTGTTGAATGCTCTCTACCATTTGTGCTCTCCTTCTGTTATTTTTTTATTATTATTATTTTTTTTAGCTACTGGACCAGGAAGGTGTAGGATAAACAATGGAGGTTGTTGGTATCGTAGTCATGATGGCAAATTATTCTCTGCTTGTCAGGTTGGTTACTTTGTTTTGACTTTTGCTTTTATTCAATCATGATTCTTTTCCAATGGTGCCCTCGGAAGACTTGTTTTTGTGCTTTGGCCCTTCAAGAATCCACTAAAAAGTTGGCCTCTTTCTCTATTTTTAAGGAATCTTAACCTTCGCATGGAGCAAATATTTGCAAATTCTACTTCTCGTATGAAAATTTATTTTTTCTTTTATGTTTATGTGTGTATAAGTGCATAGAGGTCCCAAATGGAGTTCTTAAGAGGTCTGCTGCCTAGACCGCAGCGGGGGGGGGGGGGGGGGGGGGGGGGGGGGGTTGGTGGTTGGAATCCACATCCTCTGAATTAACGTGCCGTTTTAATTTCCGGACCGTGCGATCAGAATTCGGGCCATTCCGGGGCTCACGCCTATAACACATGGGGCCCTTTAATATTAGTGTGGTTCTCAATCGTTCAGTCCAGATCTTAACTCAAAATCTGAGTTAACTCAGAGGATACAAATTCGGGGCGGTTGAGGGTGTTATTTTAAGCATCCAGATAAGAAGGTATGCGTATAGCTCCATTGACTTCTGTAATTTTTATATTTCAGGGGTCTGGAGGTAACAAATGCCAGTGTCCCTCTGGATTCAAAGGGGATGGCACCAAGACTTGTGAAGGTAACATATTGTGCTTCTATATACTTTTTTTTTTCCTTTTGATATTGTATTTTAATTTTATAATTTCATAACTACAGATGTTGACGAATGCATGGAGAAGAAAGCATGCCAATGCCCAGAATGTAGCTGCAAAAACACATATGGTAGTTACGACTGCACGTGCAGCGGAGACCTCTTGTACATGAGAGAGCAAGATGCTTGCATAAGTGAGTTTTTTTTCTTCCTAGGGATGATCATAATTACTCCCTTTTTTTGGTACAGTACTGATGGTCCGCACTTTTCCTTTTTCCGAGTTTCTATGTTTCTTCTTCAGAGGGAAGTATTTATGAATCATACGTACATATATATTATTGGAATTCACTTACATTTTGTTTATTATTTTATTTATATAACCGATAGGTAAGAGTTCTAGCCAGGTGAGAGGTGCATGGTTTGCGATTGTTGTGGTGCTTGCCGTATTGGCTGTTATTGCAGTTGGTGGCTACGCTATTTACAAGTACCGACTAAGGGTATGTTTGCTTATAATTTTATTGCATGTCATCCTTTTATGTGCAGTAACTTTTTGTGTTTTGAAGGTTGCCCCCCTTTTTTACATGCAATTATTTTTGTACTTTAACTCTTGAGTTTACAGTTTGTTTTGGAATAACATGATCTTCTTGTGCACTGTCTATTTGATCCCCCATACGCATTAAACCCTTATTTATTTATTTATTTATTCCTACCAATGTAACTTTCTCAACCTTTGGTTGATTAATTTAACAACACTGTCAAGCCTTAGTTTTCGGAAGTACTATGAAAATTATCCTATTTAATGGATTGGAAAAGTGTGATAAAAGTCCAAGGCATATTGTTCAAGAAAGGTATATTGAGCACTAAAGTAGTTTCATGTGTTTCTTATTCGTAGATGATGCTTAAAAAACAGAAAAATGTAGTTCTATCCATGTTATATACTAGGATCGTCTGACTGGTGTTTGGGACCTTTGTTTAAAGCCAATTTCAAAATATGGACCAGCACTAATGGACCAAGGAAATTGTGGAAAGAGTTGCTGATTCATCATGAGATTTGAAATTATTGGTTACCGGACTTGTACATATTAAGCAAGTTTCATATCCGAGAAAACTGGTTTTTTTCTTCTATATTGGCCTAGTATGATGTGATTATCAGAACCTTAATATCTTAACTATTATTTTGCTCCAGTCATACATGGACTCAGAGATAAGAGCTATTATGGCGCAATACATGCCCCTTGACAATCAAGCAGAAGTCCCGATCCATTCACAAGATGAAAATCATGCTTAGAGGAAGTGCGGATTGGCTCAGATCCACAACTGCCAAATTCCAAAATTTGAATTTGGGTTGATCCTAAATACACGGCCAATAATGTGGTATATTGAAGTGCAATAGGAGGAATAATTGCAGAAGTTTTGGGTTATGTGATGACATGCCACACACCGGAGGGGTTCCAACTTCAAATTTTAAGGGCTCGTGTAATTGTACAGTTCTTTAGATTATTTAACATTTTAGGTGAAAACTAGGTAGTGGATGAGGGCCTTCATTTATTTTGAGAACTCCCTAAGATGTTTCACGGATATGTTTCAAATAGTTTTACGTTTGATGGGTAAAAAGACTGAAAAAAGAAATTAATTTTTAGCTGTGACACTACTAGTGGCTAATTTATTCCTACATGGCTACATGAATTTCAATTTTTAAATTTAGTCGTTATTATAATGGTATATAAAACAATTGCTTCATAGGCCTTAGGCTCTCGCCTTTAGCTCTTAGCCATTACTGGGTTGGCCTAGAGTTAGATAAGAGGGAGCCTGCAGTTATAAACTACGAACCTTCAATATGTATCTCAAGGAACTTGGTGCGCACCCTGAAGAGGTAAATTCGAGGGAACTTCCATTACAAACAAAAGCTGGACCTTTGGCCTATCGAATCTAAGATAATATGTGCCAATCTATGTAACATATATACAGAGTAAGAGTAGAACTAGATTAATCGAGTAAGAGTAGAACTAGATTAATCTTATACGCGGCCAATTTTTTTTTTTTGTTGTTGATGAATTTAATTTTAAAACGTATTGAATTGACTTTAAATAATAAATTCAAATTGTCAAAAATCAATTTACTTCAAATGTGTTTATATGCAAAATTTATAATTTAGTATAAAGTCATAAAGTTAATAAATTTATAATTTAATTTTAATACATTTATTTTTTATTATTTTTTAAACACTCACCAAGAAGCTTAATAAGCTTAACAACATCCTACTTCTACTTTATCTCTCTTCTTTTCCTCTGCAAACACACAGAAGTAGTGCTACATAGCTATATGGAGCTGAATGAAGTGAATTGATCTCTCATTTAAAAAAAAATGCCTTAAAAGTAAGATATTTCGGCAAAATTGTCTTCCATGTCCATCTAAATATAATACATGTCGATTTTCGTTGACATATATTTCTCTCCACAACTGCATGATACGTCATTTTATTTATTTTTGTTGAAACACAACAAAATCAATGTCAATTTAGACGACAAAATGATATTACAACAAAATGATGTTAATTTTTGGTTAACAATACTAATCAATTTAACAAGATATCAGATGACTAAAAATAAACCTAAAGCCAAACAATAACTGTAACTTATTTGACTTGGCAGAATAAGTGGCCGAGCCACATTATTTCAGGGGAGAACACTTGTCTATCTCTTACCCAATATTTTTATTATTTCAAAATATACTTCTTTATCATGTTTTTTTTTTCAGAAAAAACAAAAAAAATACACTTGTGTTTAAAATAATCATACAATTATATTCTTCGGGGAATTTTGCTCCACCCTATTCTATTTTTAGGCACCGCTCCTGAGCAGAATAAATGTCACACCAGGTTCCTTTCAAGTTGCTAGCATGAAGGATTTTAAGCTCAATAATAAGAAACAATACACAAGGTAATAAAAGTGTAAGAAGTATATGAGATTACTTCGCATTACTGTTTACCTCATTTACAAGCTCTCATAGTTTTGAGCTCCATCCATCGATCGATCGTAATTATCTACTTATAAATATATGGAACATTACAAGAAAAGAAAAGAAAATTTCTATTTCGTAAATAAGTTTTCTGTATAGTTTATCTTGTATTCCTTTATTAGCTAGGATACACTTTCTGTATAGTTTATCTTGTATTCCTTTATTAGCTAGGATACACTTTCTGTTTCTGTAATGAAAACAAATGAAAAATTGGAAAGAAAAATATGAAGCTATGAAATAACAAATAAGATGAGCAAGGCCGTAGTTCTCTTAGTTGAATTCAACTCGCCTATATATTCCAAAATAAATTACAGTCCTGGCGGAGAGATTTTGAGATCAAGCCCAATGTTGATACCATTATACGCAATTGGTGCATACATCCATAGGTCATCTGAGCTCAAGAGCTGCAATTTTAAATATTTGTTACAAATTGAATGAATAAAAAATTCAATGTTTCAACTATTTCTTTTTTTCGTTCATTATTTATGTGAACAAATATTGTTTATGTTTTTTACTATTTCCGTTTCCCTGATGGCACCATTAATTATTTAATGCAACCAAATATAGCATTGGGGCTTATTAATTCAAAGATTATTTTTTGAGGAAGAAAATGACCTACCTTAATTTGGAGCTGCAAGAACTTGACATATTGAACAGCTTCCTCAAGCATTGTGCTGATGTCAACCTGTGACATTTGTTTAATTTTCCCATGCATTAGCATAATCAAAGATCAGCAATAAATCATGCAGTTACCAGAAAACACTGGCGAGTTCACAGGAAAAAAAGAAAAATCACCTTAGTTCCATTTGGAACCAATTTCTGCAGTATCTTCAACCTCTCATTGATCCTTTCTCTTCTTTTCTGTTGGAAAATTAATCCAAGAAAAGAAAAATCAGAACAAGAACAAAAGGGCAATACGACCGGAAATCATTACTAATTATTAATTTAGTTTCAAAGCAGTTGTATATTTTCATAATTTTAACAAAAACACTTGCATTGTAATTCAAGAAAAACTAATTACCCTTGCGTAAAGGCTCTGAGGATCGGTAGCTGAACCCCGGCCTGCTCTAGGTTTTCCATTCTGACTAGTAGCAGATTTCTTCGAATTTGATGCCCTGCTGCCTCCATTAATCTCTTGTGATTCATTTGAATCATCCTCTGAGCTATATGTGCTTGAGCTATGAGCATTTAATTCACCATCGCCTTCCTCGTCATTGCTGTTGATTCCTTTCTTTTGGGCCCTCTTTGATTGTGAGTTCTTAGCTCTCTTTGATGTCTAAGAAAGAAAATAATAATTTAAATTAACACATGGTTTGAGCTTCAAATGGCAAGAATGATGGTCTTTATGATTATTATCAGGCTATACACTTTTGGAATTACGTGCTAGTTCATGGTAGTCTAAAAAATTGTTTCAGGGACACTTGTAACTATTTAGCATAGGTATTAGGTAGTACAAAAAATAACAATTTCCATTCTATTGAGGACATGAATAAAAGTTGCACTCTTATGCGTACCGGCATAGATGAGCGAGTTTTCTTCTTGGAAAAAACAGTTGTAGTCTCGTCCTTGTCATCTTCACCCGGCTTTCTCTTGTTCTCTATTGCCTTCTCTTCACTGCTCGGCTCCTCATTCAAAGAATTCATTTGTTTCTCAAAGTTATTACCTAAACCGATTTCGAGGGAGGAATTCACAATTGCATCCTCATTGATCAATGGCATAGCATGTGGATCGTTCAAATAGTAACCTTCGTAACTAGAACTCAAATTAAAAAAACTACTAGCACTAGCACTAGCACTAGAACTCGACCCGGCAGCAACACTTAGCTGAGGCCAATAGTTTGAGCTATAGTTATTGCTAACATTGGATGAATCATAATTGGAATCGGAGTCGTGGCTCGGCCAAAACATAGTCGTCCTTTGCTCCGCTTCGCTTGAGAAATATTGGGGCGCGAGCAATTGAGCCATTACTTCAGAATCCTCTAACGAGACTGATGGATCAAATGACCCCCAGGCTGCCTCAGCGACCGTGCCTTCGTTCTCCATTTTGGCGACTAGAGCTCTTTAATGGAGATAAGTCTCTAGGTTAGGGATTCTTATATGAGTAGTATTTTCTTTGAATGGCTTATGTGAGCAGTGCTAAGGAAGGAGTATATATACGAAGTTACATACAATATAGCGGTTTACAAGGAGAATATTGTGTATATTATTTGATTTTTGACTAGTATTTTTTATATTTTTAATGGTTGGTGGAAAATTAAACAGCTAAAAATCCAGTTGGGGAAGGTTACAACTCAGCGCAAGAATGAACTTGGGCAATCAGGCAATTAAATAACTATTAAAAATGAGAAACCCGATTTGGTTGAAAGGGAGACGTATAATTTTCTGATGATTTTGTCTGGTACTTTTTTTGTTATGCGACGCAATTAATCAAAGTCTAAGAGTCCAAAAAGCATTAATGGTATTGAGGTTCATAAGCTATGATTGAGAGATGGATATGGTAAATATATATTTAAGGGTAGATAAGAGGAGTGTTTAATTAGTAAGAGGAGAGAGAGGTGTATATGTCAATTGGTAGAACGTGGGAGTGGTGATGTTGTTACATTATTTGAAGTCTGGTTTTATAATCATGGCAGATTGGAATAAAATACATGTCAGTTAGGAAAATAATAATTTAATTTACGGACGAGTGGTCCTTCAAAATTTATTACTGTTTGTGGTTTGGTCCCTTAATTGGATTTTTTTATTAAATTATCGTCCTGAATTTGTTACATCTTTTCATGCTAGGCTTTAATTGGTTAATTAGTATATATACGCGTGGATATACAAAAATACAAGCCCATCGTAAGAAACTAAAGTGTGTAATTAAACCGAATTTTTGCCAAACTATTCTCTTTTCTTCTTTCAAGTATCCTTCCTGCTATGCCATATATTTTGTGGTACATCCAAGAGACTATTGAAGGCATGCACTATTAATTCCGTGTCACAACTCCACATACACACATCCGATCCTCTGCATTAACTCAGATTTTGAGTTAATGCATTTCAACCATACAATTAAAATCTGGATCAATCCGATTCGAAGTGAAATGCATGGCCCTCACGAATTGTCCGATCAGAATCCAAATTAATCCGTCTCGAAGTGAAACGCACGGACCCCTTTAATAGTTGTGCAAACACAGAATCGTACGATCCGGATTTATTTTAATTAACTCAAAATCTGAGTTAATACAGACGATACAAATTCCTCTTTCAGCTGGAATGGAATTCTATTCCACTATTCCGGGTCAAGAGGTCTCTGGCTTTTAGTTTTTTTTTTTTTTTAAATTTCTTCTAGGAGATCGATTTAGCTGGACTATAAGATGGATAAATTCAATATCACCTAAAATTAAAATATTTGTCGTACATCTATTTAACTTAATTTGAAGAACGCAAACTCATTAGTTAGCTCCGCAGCTCCAAATAGTATATTAAGGAATTATGACAATGGTAATTGTGCCAAAATAGCACCCGTAAATACATTTTATTTTCTTTTTTGGTATACAAACAGGCATCTAAAATTTTCTTGTATGTGTATAAATTTAGTGAACAATAATACAAATACAATACATGTAAGAATGTTTCATACTAAGTTCTAAACTCGTACAAGTTCGGTATAAAATCCAGAACCATTGTCACACCTCAAATACAGGATATCCTGCCTCGTATATTTATAAAAAAAAATACGTAAAATAATGGACCTTTTGTATGAATTACAAATAACACCATTATATTTTAATGACTTTGCATTATTTCTTACAAAATTTATTTGACATAATATGACAAACAATGTCAGTGGAATACCTCCTGCATCCTATCAGTTTGAAACCCAGAAGTGTCTCTCGGCATTCGTGTAATAAATCTGAAAATTTCAAAAAGATAGAGGTGAGAAATAATAATAATATTATTTCTGAGTGCGAAATTGTCAAAATCAGGCTATTGAACTTACAATCAATTCATATCCAGAATTTAAATCCTCGCAACTTGATTTTCACAATTCAATTTATATATATGAATGCACATGCTCAATCACAATATAAAATCGAATATCAACATACCGAATTTCAAATGAAGCTTGATGAATCCAAAGTGAACTACTACTTTTAAGTATTTGTAAACCCTAATTTCTACTTACGTTCAAATCACAAGCGCATGATCCTACCGTGTAGTATGATTGATGTGTCGATCCACAGGGATAGTTTATTAGATTTTAAACAATTTTCACTAGTCTAGGTTATCGGGTTTTATAAAAGTTTGATGCGGTGATGCTAATTGCAATCAAGGTTAATGTTAAACAGTAGATTGTCCCACTAGCCTCTAGAGTTCAGGTTCTATCCTTCTTAATTATACAAAATATAAATTTTGACGTCTCTCTATGTCACATGCGGCACTGTCATTGTCGCATGCGGCCTAGATTGTCCCACAGCTACCTCGCATGCGGCATTGTACCTACCCGCAGGGCCTGCTGGGTGTTTGTTTATGCTATTTGAAAGGTTTTCTGATTTTGCGATTGACTTTTGGGCTACCAAGACTAAAGTATTTTAGGTACGCAATTATATTCTTTCCCTATACTACTTCGTAGTTGAAATATCCCAAAGACCCTACCTAATCTTAGTGCTTCCTAATATAATCTAAATATACAATTTACACTATCCTGCTAAGGGAGCCCACTGGGTTTTAACCCTAGTCTTTGAATTGCTGCCAAGCCTCGTTAGCCGAAGTGCCTATAGTACTTACATGCATTATCCTACTCACACGAGGATGCAATGACTAAACACCTATTGGTATGTGGAGAGTCATTGACATATAGTAGACAGAACTATGTATGCAATGACGTAATAAAAAAGAATTCAAAATATAAAATGAAACTCAAATCATCATAAACAAAACATAAACATATATTAAAACATAATTAATAATTCAAGTACAACCCTCACCCTAGAGATGAGAAGTTTAGCTTCTCATGGCCATGGAAAAATAAAAGAAATAAAATAAAGAGAACATAAATTATAACCCAATTGAAGATGGAAGAACCTCTGCCTCCTTAGATTATGTCTTATTCTCTTGCTTGACTTCCGATGACTACCCTTCTCTCTCTAAGTAACTCTCTAACCTAACCTAACAATGAGGATTGCTAGTCTACTACTATGGACTTGACACAATTAAACACGCACACCAAATCCTATTACAAGAAGGATATTTATAGCCTTTCTAAAATGAGAGGTGGAGTAGTGGAAGTAGTGGAGGTGGTGTAGACTTGGAGTGCACTCAAAGTTGGATAGATGAAGCCAAAAATTGATATGATAGCTTGGCTCTTAAGAAAACACGTCCTTCTAGAAGGCTCATCAGGAATTCGCTCTCTTCTGGAAGACCCATTAAGAAATTGTCTATTTTTATGACAGTCCACGGATCGTGCGACATCAAGGTTATGCCACATGCAGCATAGAGGAGGCCGCACGACTTCCTGACTTAGCATATTTTCTTATATTTTTCGCCATTTTGCATGTTGTGCACTTCGTGTGAGGTGTTGCATGCTCCATGTAGTGTCCTATTTTGACGCCTTATTTAAAAATCGCCTAAATATGACACTTTTTTTTTTTTTCTGTTTTTGCATTCGCTTTTCGCCATTTTTCGAAAGAATGGCTATTTTTTATTCGCTTTTGCCATTTCCTTCCTAATAGGAAAAATGGCTAATTTGTATTAGCTTTTCGTCATTTTCCAGAAGAAAATTTAGTGATTTTCGCTATATGTTTTGGCTTCATCAAAGCTCAACATATATACATGGCTTAAATTCATATTATTAGATCTGGTAACACATACATTTGTGTCTAGGCTTATACCATTTATTAATGTCTGGTTAATAGTTAGATAATATTTCACATTCAAATACACTCAGAATTCATCATTTCCAACCGATTAATCAAATTTGTCATTATCCCTACAATAACGACACACACACAATAGACGCTAAATAATAGTCACCAATAACTGATCACTGTCATGCAACCGTGAACACAATACCCGGTCATTGACCATATAACACAATATCCTGACACATCATGCGACTGTAGAACACAATTCCTCATCCCAACCAGTACCGGGAAAAAAACATTGAGGGCCATTGCATATGGGATCTGGACCAAAGTCTAGTCATGATTCTCACCTTTGTAGAACTTAACACACACAATTCATTGGTGACTTTAAATCATAATTCAAAATAGAAGATAATTTTAAACGACAAACCATACAACATGATAGGTCAACAATATCATATATATAATCCAATTATAATTTAATTGGATTATGCACATGAAACAAGTCCACTAACCCCGAACCTGTTAACGTAAGTAGAAAAATGAGCTCGTAAGCAATATGCTACTTCAAAAAATCCCGTATCGTCCGTCTCTTTTATAATTAGTCGGATAGCGACATTTTCGAATAACGTCCAATTAAATATATTCTAAATATTTTTTTTTTGTTTTTCTCTCTTCTTCCACTATTTTCTCTTATTTTCTTCTCTTTTTCTGTTTCACTCTGTTTCACTCTTATTTTCTTTTATTTTATTACCTCTTAGGAGATCGTTATAAGAATCCAGATAAGACATGGATTGGCGCTACCATGCCCAATTTTCACAACGAGAGCCTTGCGATCCGATATGTTACTTCCATGTACTGGTCAAACAGACAAACAAATCATTAGATCATATTAATTATTGACCAGCAAAAAAAAAAAAAAATGACAAACAGGAACGGTTGTTTGTACAAGGAACCAACCATTCCTAATGTTAAAAAAAAAAAAAAAAGACAAACAGGAACGGTTTGTTTGTAAACAACCGTTCCTGATGTCTAAAATCAGTGTCGGCTGTTACTTACAGGCTGTTTCTGATTTTAATAATCAGTATCGGCTAATACTAAAAGACCGTTCCTGATTAGGAAATCAGTATCGGCTATTTATAAACGACCGTTCCTAATTGTTGAATCTGTATCGACTCATTAACCGATCCTGATTAGTGGTACTATCAGTATCACCTGGGTTAGTATCGTCTATATTCCGTTCCTGATAGGCGATTTTCCACTAGTGTCTTCTGGAAGGCCCATTAAGAAATCGCCTATTTTTAGGACAATCCACGAATCGTGCGACATCTGCCGCATGCAGTATAGAGGAGGCTGCACGGCTTCCTGACTTAGCAGATTTTCTTGTATTTTTCGCTATTTCGCATGTTGTGCACTTCGTGTGAGGTGTTGCATGCTCCATGTAGTGTCATATTTTGACGCCTTATTCAAAAATCGCCTAAATATGACACTTTTGCTCTGTTTTTGCCCTAAATACGTAATTTTCTCAAAAACCTGCCAAAAACACCTAAAAACACGTTTGCGGTAAATAAATCGAAAAAATGGCTACTTTGTATTCGCTTTTCGCCATTTTTCGGAAGAAAATATAGTGATTTTCGTTATATATTTTGGCTTCATCAAAGCTCAACATATATACTTGGCTTAAATTCATATTATTAGATCTGGTAACACATACATTTGTGTCTAGGCTTATACCATTTATTAAGGTCTGGTTAATAGTCAGATAATATTTTACATTCAAATACACTCAGAATTCATCATTTCCAACCGATTAATCAAATTTGTCATTATCCCTACAATAATTACACACACACAAAATAGACGCTAAATAATAGTCACCATAATTTTCACCAATAACTGATCACTGTCATGCAACCGTAGAACACAATACCCGGTCATTGACCATATAACACAATATACTGACACATCATGTGACTGTAGAACACAATTCCTCATCTCAACCAGTACCGGGAACAAAACATTGAGGGCCATTGCATATAGGATTTGAACCAAAGTCTAGTCATGATTCTCGACTTTGTAGAACTTAACACACACAATTCATTGGTGACTTTAAATCATAATTCAAAATAGGAGATAATCTTAAACGACAAACCATACAACATAATAGGTCAACAATATCATATATATATAATCCAATTATAATTTGATTGGATTATGCACATGAAACAAGTCCACTAACTCCGAACCTGTTAACGTAAGTAGAAAGATGAGCTCGTAAGCAATCTGTTACTTCAAAAAATCCCGTATCGTCCGTCTCTTTTGTGAGTAGTCGGATAGCGACATTTTCGAATAACGTCCAATTAAATATATTCTAAATATTTTGTTTTTTGTTTTTCTCTCTTCTTCCACTATTTTCTTTTATTTTCTTCTCTTTTTCTGTTTCCACTCTGTTTCCGTTTTATTTTTCTTCTCTTCTATTTGGTTTCTTTTCCATTTTTATTTTCCTTCCTCCATCGGTAAAGACAAAGAATGAGAGAAATCCATTTTTTTAAAGGGTTAATGGGAATGAGGTGTTTCACCCATTATGGGACGCGTGGCCTTGGTGCCCCGTTTTGGTATTTTCCTTTGTACTTTTTTCTTTTAATTTTGAATCAATATATAAATGGGGGCATTGACCCTCATTTTTTCCTCAAAAAAAGTTTACATTTCTATATTTTGCACCTTTAAATTTTCAAGTTTCGCAAATCAGCCCTAAAGAATAATTAAAACAAAGTTATAAATATTATCGGGTTCTAATTCTAATGTATCTATATCATATAAATTTCCGATTACCCAATTCTTTTATGAGGAGGGTTCAAATGCCTCAATTTTTCATGCCTCCATTTTTAAAAACTTTAATAACTCAAAATTTAAAACTTAAAAAGTCAAAATAAAACTGTTGGATATGATCTACATCATTTTATCTATACATGTGTAAAAAATTATGACATTTCAATTTTGTTTTAGTTGTCATCAAGAGCTTGTAAAAAACGTACTAATGTGGATAATTTCTAGACATTGATTTTTTAACTTATTGATTCACATAAAAACAAAATCGAAATGTGATAATTTTTCATAAGCACATAGACAAAATGATGTAGATCATATCCAATGGTTTTATTTTGACTTTTAAGTTTTAAATTTTGAGTTATTAAAGTTTTTAAAAATGGAGGCAGGGTGGAGGCACAAAAAATAGAGGCATTTGAACTCTCCTCTTCTTTTATATAAAATTGTAGCATATTTTTTCTTATTTCTCAATATTTAAATTTGTTGAGTCAATATTATACCTACTTTATCTCAATTAAATATATTTTCAAACAATTTGTCTATCGTAAATATTTTTAGATTAACATGACTATCTTATTAATTAGCTCATAAAAATTAGAACCGCTAGCTTGATGCAGTGGCACGAGTTCTCGTCTCTCTTTCAAGAGAACGCATGTTCAATTCTCGAGAATAACATCTAAAAAATGTTGGAGTGCACCGGAGCATTTTAATAATAAAAAAACAGAAAATTTGCTCATAAAAATTATATCTGTTCATTAGAAGTAACTCTTTTTTTATTGAAAAACTCATTTACACATTTCTTTTTTAATTTTCAGTTATTAGCTCCTATATGCATTTGTCATAATGTTACAACCATATATCTAATGGAGCACGAAATTGAACCCTTTGATAATACATATTTTCCGTGAGGAGTAATATAAATGCCAATATTTGTACGGTCAGGGGGGGTTTTGAAAAACATATGCTTAAAAAAAAATAAGGACATATGAAACGTAATGTAGTAGTTCAAGCGAACAGATTTATTCTATCCACCTTAAATTTTTTAGGAATAAATGTTTAATTGCATATAAATTACGAACCCTATATCAACAGAATGTCCTAATAAAAGAATTAAAGATAAAAAAAAAAGTATCGGTGGTTACGATCGTGGCGGGGGGTTCTAATCATAGTTAACCGCTAGACAAAAAATGAGAAATTAATTAATGAGGACATGGAATCTGATTCTTTGCCTCCCTTTGTCAGTGCACACCAAACCAATGTTTCATTGGCCTACCAACTACTGAGATTTGTTACAATCCCTGTCAGAAACAAAAACGGCCCTTTTCATGTGCGTATCTTATAATTAATTAGCTTGGAATTAATCTTTCTCAGTGTATATGCATGCACAAGTATATACATGCAACTTCTAGTTAACAACCATGCTCATATATCTTTTCCATGCATATTAGTAATATATCCATGTGATCTTGATCATGTGCGTATGAAATGGATATGATTTAAGGGCCGGCGTGGCTTGTGGCCGCTTTGTCGGAACAAATAGCACAAAAAAGGAAGATTATGCTCGTTAATTTGTGGATTGTACTGATAAATTTTAGAATGTCAGCTAGTACAGACTCAAATCCCTTATTAGGAATTAATTGGGTCTGCATTTGTTGCTATTCATGATCACATAGATGCATTATAAAATTTGAATGGTTTGATTTGTGATGGATGGATTAGATTTCACATGTACATCCTGCTTTTAGTTTAAGAACTACTTCAAATTTTTTGAGTAAACTATTTAATACTCTTTACTTTTACAACAGAAGATTTTATCCATCTGAGTTTCAAATTCATGATCTCTCACATCAGACACCATGTGCCTCAAGCATTTCTATAGATTTTAATAAAATAAAAAACTTTTTCTATAGAAGATATCTCAAGCTTCAAATTATACATATGACTTTTATCGTAATATGAACATGAGTAAGGTTAAAATGCAGCTTTGGTTTTGTGCTCCAATTATGCTTCACATTCTTATTTTCATTTTCAAAGTCCGAATAACCAATCCAAACCGTTCACCATGATCTTAGTATTAAAATGTGCTTGGAGACCAAATTTTATATTTTTTAAAATTTTTTTACTAATTTTTTAGATAGGTACAAAATCACTGTTTTAAGAAGATTCTGGACCATCCAAAACAGTGATTTTGTACCTATCTAATAAAATAATAATTTTTTTAAAAAAAATATAAAATTTTGTCTCCAAACACATTTTAATATGAAGATCATATTGAGCGGTTCGGATCGATTGTTTGAACTTTGAAAACAGAGAAAAAGACATGTAACATGATTGGAGCACAAAACCAATGGTGCATTTTAACCCTAACATATTGTTTTTAAAAATGTGGGGGTCAATAGAAAAAATTATCCAATAAATAATTTGAAGACCAAGCAAAATAAAATTGATTATATTGTCATAAAAAAAAACATATAACCACCGATCTTATAGCTAAAAAAATGGCGTCGTGGTCAATTTACATTCGTTCCTTATTATCTATGCATGTCTAGAAAAATTTCAATTAAGTTGGGTTCTCCGGGTTTGGATAACTGATTACGGGGCAGAGGTGGGATTTTTTTATTATTTTAAAAATAAAGCATCTTTTTACTATTATTTTTTAGTAAAGAGATATATTCGCAAAAATATTTGTACAAATTATTTTTTATTAGGAGTGAATAAATGCCTCTAGGGATGTTCGGTTTGATGAAAACCGAAATAAAATAAACAAACTAGAAATTTATTATGTTTTCAAAATTAAATCCGAACCGATCGAAATAAACTTATCAACCGAATTAAAATCAAATTAAACAAACTGAACTAAATTTGAGTTTGTTCGGTTGAACCGAAATAAAAGATTAATAAAAGAAAAAACAGTTTTTATTAATTCTGTTAATTTTTTTATAGGCTCAATAGAATTGTTTATTTCAATACACAATATCGAATTAGGATTTAGTGACTTTCAAACTCCAGAAGAGAAAGAAAACATTCATAATTAATTTTGTATAGGCTCAAAGGAGAAAAAAAACATTCATAATTAATTTTTTTATGTGCTCAAAGGAATTATACTTCTCTTTTAAGTCAGTTTGGTCTAACCGATTTTAAAAGTTTCTAAAACTGAGCTGAACCAAACAATTAACCGATTTTAAAAAATAAAACAAATCGATCCATCTAACGGAAAAACCGAACCGTTTAAATCAAACTCTTTCGTTTCGGATTAAAACTAATTAAACCGGATCCGATGAACACCCCTATCTCATGTCTCAAAAGCAGCATATTGCTCGATTAATGGTTCTGATTTATTCTTCAATAATAAAAATAAAGAACAAGGACCAGTAGCTCTCTGGGCTGTCGGGGCCAGATCACCCAAGGTTTTGGCCCATTCAATGGCTCTGATTCGGTCCGTCTTAAGAAAACAATAATAATAATGATAAGCGGTTAGGGGTGTCAACGGGTACGGTAAGGGTCGGATGGAAACATTTTTATATCCGTACCCGTTACAAATTTTTCTTACTCAATCTTATATTTACCCACTACAATTATCTTATTCGTATTTTATTCTTACCCGTTATGGTTGTCGGATAATGAAATAGTAGCGGGTAAATAACGGGTAATACTAATATAATAATTATTTTTATTATTTATTAAATAAAACATTAAAACATCTACATTTATTTCACATATGTCTAGTAAAATAAAATTTGATCATGCAAAGCGCAAGTAAAACAATTAAAAAACTCTTTTCAATGCTATTAATATATATAATATATATAATTTTTTTATAATTACCCGATCGGATAACGGGTACGAAATATGTTTTACCCATACTTTATCCGTTTAGAGAACGAAAAAATCTTTACTCGTACCCGATAAGTTTACAAAAAAAAAAAAATCTTACCCATACCCGTCTTATTGGATACGGTACGGGTTGGATAAACGGATAAAATGGTGCCATTGATGGAACCGGATCACCTGCCCCCCTTGGGCAGGAAATTCCTACCCCAAAATCACTAACACGTAGGTCCGGGGTGGGTTTTGATATTTAAATATTGAATATAATTTTGCCTCAAAACCCACCCCGAATCCACATGTCAGTGACTTTGCGGACAGAAAATTTCTGCTGACAGGGGCAAGAGATTCGGTTCCGCCATTGACATCCCTATAAGGTCACTTCAGATTTGGGTACATCCATGTCAGGGATAAACTCCACCCTTAATATCTCATCTCTACACAGGAAATTTATCCTCCTCCTCTCCTCCTAGAACTCTCCCCTTCTGCTAGAACTCCTACAACTCTCCCGCTACCCTCTCGTCTCACACCTATCCCGGTGTGGCCTGAGATAGCATTCCCCCCCTCCTCCTTCAGAACTATCCCGGTGTGGCCGCCATGACTGAGTCCTTCCCATTCCGTATGACGCCCCAGCCTTTCTCCGTATGCCACCTACCGGTCACGCCGCATAGCACCTTGCTCCAACGCGATAACCACCAAACCTTACTTATCTGCTCCCAGATACCCACACCCGATTTCAACCCGACACTGCTTCAAGATATGCTGGCTCAACAATATGACGGTGACCCCTCGCACTACCCATTACTGCGCCTCTCAAGAATAATGTTTCTGCTGTGCTTACCTGAGCACTTAAACCGCCAACAAATCCTTCAAAATACCAAAATTTTGCTCAGGACCTTCCAGCATAGGATCTCTCTTTGGCCTTGGGGAGAAGACGGCGGCTGGAAACCGAACCCCCCTGCCTACAAAATCTACCTCAAATTTCACCACTACCCCACGTTCCTCTAGCACCCGCACTACTTCCACCTACTCACTGCCGGACTAGGCGAGGCCCTGTACGTCGATCAAGCCAACATCAGAGGGTCGGACAGATCCTCCCTAAGAATAACCATCTCATGCATTGATCCCTCACTTATCCCCCTGGCCATGATAATCGTCCATGAAGCTAAATGGATCACATGTAAGATCACCATTATGGGTTGGGCTCTCACTGGTGATACCCCACACGATTATGACGGCCCCACAATGGGAGGAGCTCAAATGGAGGTCGATTGGCACACGCAATCTCCGGCTTACTACCCGCATTTTGACCTCCCTTTGAGGCAAAACCTCACCCGCCTACACTCTTGGCTCTCCAATCTCCAGCCGGAACCACGCTCACCTGAGCTAGCCGCCAATGCCATTTTACCAAGGTCCATATCATCGCACAATGCACCGGTTCTATCATCTAAACTCATCACTGCTGTCCCTAAACAGAGGGCAGGGGGCGTAATGCATCTGGGATCGCTTGTACCTCAATCCTTGCAACCCACCATGTTTACCCTAATACAACTGCCTTTTAGTCGGCAACACAAAAGGCAACACCGCTCCTCGCCATCAGCTATCACCACAACAGTCTGCCCCCCTGTAAGCAAGGACCTCACGCCATCTGGCGTCTGCAGAATCAGAGTGATCATCAGCAGAACCTTCTTTTGGCCTCACCGAACCAGCCAAGCACCCTTACAGCCAATCAACAAAAGAGAGCCGCAAGGAGACAAAACTAACCTTAAACCGACTTTCCCTCCCATGCAAAAAGACATAAAAATATCCTCCTCTATATTGGGTCCTCATCCTTTATCCCTCATACCACTCTACCCCATTCGCCACAATAGCAGAGCCCCTTCACAAAACGGAGCCCCATCTAAACTTACCTCCCACCTTAAACCCAACCTTAAACCACAACCACCAACTCAAACCATGGAACCCGCAGACGAGGAACTCATCCGCCGCTTTGCTCATCTCCACACAGAGGCTACCACTGGCACATGTAAGGTGATCATCGCAAAAGGTGGTGCCACCCAAAGAAACTGGGACCTATGTCTTAGAGCTGCAGTTTGCACCGACAAGATGATTTTCTCAAGTCAATTCGAAAATCAGATGCGAAAACAATGGGAAGTAAACCCTGACACGGCTTTTAAACAGACGGCAAGAGGCAACTATATCATAGAGTTCGTTGACAGGACTGAATGGACCAAAGTGCTCAATGGAGGTCCATGGCTTTACAGGCAAGATCTGGTGGCCTTGGCGCAGTGTGCATCACCTGAAACCGCGGCTATAGAAATCACTCACGGCGAGATATGGGTCCAGTTTCATAACCTGCCGCTTGATGAGCTAACAGATGAAGGTATTCAGACCCTCACTCAACCTGTTGGAGTGCCACTAACACAACCGGTCCTGGGATACATTGGCGGTAAGCAATTTTTCAAACTCAAAATGCAGGTTCCACTCAGAGCACCTCTCAAAGACAAAATATGCACCGACCACCCGACCTTGGGAGGAACCGTTGTGTACATTGTGTACGAGAAAGTCTCCCGTATCTGTCGTTTCTGTGGTCTGTTGGGTCACGAGTTAGATGGTTGCCCGGATCGGGTGGCACTGGCCAGGCTCAAAGCCTCTCCGGAAAACCGTAACCGAGTTGACCTCAAAAACATTCTTGACCCAATCTTAGGCCCATGGATTACCAGCCCAACTATGATACCGAAACAACTCACCCGAAAATCACAAACGGCCTCACTCGAGAGCTCTACTTCCACAGGCCGCGGCCCAGATGTTGGTACGGGCCTTAAAAGGCCTTTGCTACTCCAAGTACCTGCAGCCGAATCTTCACCCAACCAAGTCCCTACCCACACCCCATCTCCTACCCTATCCGAAAATACTCCCAAAATAAAAAAATATGCCAAAACACTCCCACACATCCCACCCCCGCCTGCACTCACTCAATCCAACCTCCAACTTCTTCCCCAAACTCACCCATCTCCTGACCACTGCGATACAACTGATGACACCCTCGTGGGAGGAAACTCCACCAAAAGACTCAAGGCGGCGAGCTCGGCTCGATCGCCTCACCAGATATGAACCTTCTCTCTTGGAATTGTCGAGGTTCCGGAGGCTCCTCGACAATTCCCACCCTCCGGCGCTACTTACAAAGCACCGGAGCGGATCTTGCTTTCATCTCGGAAACAAAAATTTCGGAGAAGAGAGCTGTACATAGAATAAAGCATTTACCCCTTCCTTACTCGGAGGTTGTGTCTTCCAGAGGCAGTAGTGGCGGCCTATGGCTGCTCTGGTCTGACAACATCTCTGTTTCCATTTTAGAAAAATCGCAGTTTTTCATATTTGCACGGATACAAATAAACCCAACTGCACCGGCTTGGGTGCTCTTTGCAGTTTACGGTGACTGCCAAGATAGAATCAACTCTATGATTTGGGATAGAATAGGGTACTATGTGAACAACCATGGCTTACCGGTGTGCACGATAGGAGATTTTAACTGCATTTCCGAATCAAGTGAAAAGGCGGGCGGAAGTACTCATCTCAAATTGAAGCATAAAAAGTTCCGGGCTTTCATACAAAGAGTGGGCCTTATCGACCTTGGCTACGCGGGTCCTGCCTACACGTGGGAAAATAACCGATCCGATAACAATCTCATACTAGAAAGGCTCGACCGCGGATTATGCACTGAAGACTGGTTGGCTTCTTTCCCTAACACAAAAGTTTTTCACTTACCGAATTACTCTAGCGATCACCTCCCGGTCTTGCTAAGAACCGAGCCGAATGCAAAGAAAGGGGCCAAGCCGTTTCGCATTGAACAATGGTGGTGTACGCATCCGGATTTCCAGCAAATCTGTCAGACCTCAGTTCAGCAAGGAAACCACACATGGGAGGCATCCTGCAGCAACCTCAGAAAGGAAATTAAAAAATGGGCTGAAGGAAGAAAAGATCCTAACTGGGAAATCAAGAAATTGAGAAAGAGATGGGGCAGTTACTCCTCAAGCCACAAACCCAGCCAGTGCGCAACCGAGTAGCTTTCCTGCAACAGGAGTATCAAAAATACATTAATGCGATGGAGATATATTGGCTTCAAAGATCACGCTTAAACTGGAATCTCTTAGGAGATCAGAATACGAGATTTTTTCATACCACCACCATGGTCCGGCGCCGAAGAAACAATGTCAGTGCTATTGCCAAAGAAAATGGGCAATGGGCCGTAAATGAGAAAGAAATCCGGGCGGAGTTTGTTAATCACTTCAAACTGATATTTACTCAACCTGTAACGGAACCAGCCAGCACCACCTCTTTGCCACCTGAGCTTTTATCCACCATCCCCACAATCCCAACTGAGGCTGCTGCTACATTGGACATGATGCCGGATGAGGCTGAAATCAGAGGAGCGGTATTTGCACTTGGGCCCCTAAAAGCACCGGGCCCGGATGGCATAACCGCGTCCCTGATACAGCAGAACTGGAGCATCTTCGGCCCGGTGGTCCATAATGAGGTTTTCGAGTTTTTCCGCACAGGCTCCATGAAAGAAAATCTCGGCCACACACATCTCGTCCTAATCCCAAAGGTGGCATCGCCTGCACTGGTGTCCCAGTTTCGACCAATTAGTATTTGTAACTTCCTGTATAAGGTGATTTCTAAAATTCTGGCACGAAGGATGCAACCCTGGATGAGCAACATAATCGCACATAACCAAACAGCATTCGTGCCTAGACGTGAAATTGCAGAAAATGTAGTGCTTTTACGGGAAATTATACATACTTTTCGGCAACCGAATCGAAAAGAGAAACAGTTTGTGTTAAAGGCTGACCTTGCTAAGGCCTTTGACATGGTGTGTTGGAAATACCTATTCTCCTTACTGCCTGCCTATGGCTTTCCGCCGCGCTTATGCAAGTGGATTCAGTTGTGCATAAAATCCGCTAAGTTCACCATCCTATTTAACGGATCTGGTAATGAATTCATCAAGCCAACAAGGGGTCTTAAGCAGGGATGCGCGATGTCTCCCTATTTATTCATTCTCGCCATGGACCCACTTGCAAGATGGCTGAACCTAAAGATTACACAGGGCCGACTGAAGGGTCTCAAAGTGGCACCTGTAGCACAGCCAATTTCATGCTCAATGTTCGCAGACGACTTACTTCTCATGGGGAGGCTATCCAGCCAGGAAGTGGATACCATATCCAGCACCCTCCACTCCTTCTGTCAACTATCGGGTATGAAGATTAACAATGACAAATCTAAGGTATGGTTTTCTAACAGTGTTTCTGTGCAGGAGCAAGCCATCTTTTACCATCATTTCCATGTCCAGGGGGCGGGTGAAGAAGAAAACTACCTCGGCTGCCGGTAGCCTTATCGGGTTCGAACTCTTATGACTACCTGATCCACAAGTTTGAAAATCGCCTTAACTCTTGGAAAGCAAGACTGCTCACACATGCTGGTCGACTCATTCTGATAAAGACCGTCTTAGAAAGCATCCCGGTTTATGCAATGGGCACGATGTTAATACCCGATAAAGTGATCACCAAGCTAACGGCCATTATGCGGAATTTTTTCTGGGGAGGCGATGTACAAACCGGAAAATGCCGTATGTGGCTTGGAAGGCGATTACAACCCCAAAGGGCATGGGAGGTCTCGGCTTGCGAAACTTGGCGGACATGAACAAGGCGCTCATACTGAAATTGGTGTGGAAAATTGCTTCAGGAGTGGAGGCCCTTTGGATACAAGCACTAAGGGCAAAATACTGTCCACGTTCAGACTTCTGGACATCAAGTCGGACCTATAATTGCTCCAATTTATGGAGAGCTGTCGTACGCTTGAAACCAGCCTTATTGGGAAACCTGACATGGCAAATTGGAACCGGAACATCAATCCCAATCTTCTCTCAACCATGGTTCCCCAATTGGGAACAGCACAGAGCCACAACAAGGGATCAACGGAGCATGCGGGTATCGGATCTCCTTACCCCACGAACTAGACATTGGAATTTCGAAGAATTGCAGAAACACTTTGGGTTCCAGGAGGCTTTACACATCTCAATTTCCCCGGACATCAGATTGGGCACCGGAGATGCACCGATAACCTGATCTTCAAGGCCTCAAAAAATGGGAAATTCACTGTCAGTAAAGCTTACCAGCTACTGAAAGGAGATAGAGGTACTGAACCTGACAAAACCTTCTGGACTTCGGTTTGGAAAAATGACACACTGTTGCCAAAACTGAAGTTATTTATATGGCGCTGCGTGCATGATGCTCTCCCGGTAAGAGCGGTGTTGCATGCCCGAATCCCTTCAATTGACAAACTCTGCCCCATCTGTAAGACTAGGCCCGAAACTATCCGACATGTGCTGTTTGAATGTGACTTTGCAAGGGCTTTTTGGTGGGGATCCACTTTGGGGATCAGATCCGATAACCTACAACCCAGCATCAGATCCATTTTTCATACCATAGTCCAAACTTTGCCTCTACAGGCGGTCTGTCAATTTACAAGCATTGCATGGGCGATTTGGAGATCGCGTAATGATGCGGTCTTGGGGGGAAAGAAACAGACCGTGCAGAGTTGTGCTAACTATTACAAGGAAACAGTGCAAGCTTGCGAAGCTTTGGGATCCATATCCGCACTAGGCCGGGCAGGGCCTCAAGCAGCAACTGATCAGCCTCCTTTGCTTCGCAGCCCTATACAGCCAGAATTCGTATGCTATACGGACGGATCTTGGTCACCGGATGGAACGGCTGGTATCGGATTGTACCTCACACAACAGAATGTAGGTTGTAAGTGGAAGTCCATGTCAGTAAGTGCCATGGGACCAGGCCAAGCTGAAGCAAGGGGGGTGCTAGAAGCCTACAAACTTTTACAGAACTTGAATTGCTCCAGCGGTACAGTCCTCTCAGATTCAAAGGAAACAGTCGACTCTCTGTCGCATAGGCTCCCAATTATTCACGATTGGAGAGCACAGGATCATATCTGGACCGCTTGGATGCTCCAATCCAGATCGGACGGTAGGTATAGAGTACAATATTGTCCCAGAGAAGAATTGGGTATTCAACTGGCGCATCAACTGGCTAATCGGGGAAGAGTACAAGGCTGCGATGAGGACTTCGATGCAGCGCCTCCTTCCAGTGTGAGTTTTCAAGGCCCAGATCCTTCGATAGGAATGGAAAGAGTGTAGGCCTACGGGTCGTGTAAGAAATCAAAAAAAAAAAAAAAAAAAAATGTCAGGGATCAGTAGCAATTCCATCCACAAATAAATAAATTGTCTTCTTAGATAGTTTAAACTAAAGTACTTTTATTTGTTTTCTCACAAATAGCTAATTTTATTTATTATTTAATATATGATTAGAGTTTAAACCAGCCTCCTTTTTCATGTTTTTTTGGGACTATTATATATTTTTATTTGTTTTGATCAAGACACGGAATATCGTACATTTTATTTATTTATTGCAAATTTAAAATACGATATTGTAAAGATGCATATATTAATATATATAAAAAAATTACGATTCACTAGACTCTTGATTGCGCGAAAAAAAGATTAATATTTAATTCCCGAATTTAAAACTGGGCACATTATTATTTCCACATACGGGCGGCTCTCTCTCTCTCCGGGGATAGAGTCGGAACCTGATTTGTATATGGTAAACAATTTTAACTGGCGACATAATGATTAATATTCTGACGCATACAATTTCAATCTCAGTTGAACAAACTATCCAAATTTCTCTTACAATAACAATCAAAACGATTTCCTCAACCAATCAAACTTCTCTTGTATTCGTCAGAAAATTAATCATTATGTCGCCTAAATCAGTTTATTACTCATTAATTATGTGGTTAGAAAATTGGTCATGATGGCAGAAACTGACAATATCAATAAATCAGCCGAGTATTGCTCTGGCCATCTCGACAATCGTTAGATTTTTTCTTTCAGCTACTCTATTTTGCTCAGTAGTATAAAGTGTCGTCAACTGCCTTCTTATGCCTTCTTATGCCATGCTCCCACAAAGCTTGGTGAATTTCTTTGAGGTAAATTCTCCACCTCGGTCGCTTCGCAACACCTTAATTTTTCTTAATTTTACAATCGCTCAAATGTTGGAAATGATAACTGATACCAAATGTTGGAAATGATAACTGGATTGTGGAAATTTTAGAAGAGAGGAGCAAGCTATTAACTAACTTCTCTTATATTCAAACAAGATTACAAGAATTTGTAGTACACAATTGGATTTCTATTTCACACGCCTCACTACATGACCCTCTCATCTATTTATATTCTTATTATGTCGGTTATAAGAATCTTCTAAACTATTTCTATTATTTCTAAGACTATTGTTACCGACATGGTATGTCGGTTCGGACTATTTTAGAAAATACATGATACAAATATTTGTAGAGGCTAATAAGACTATTACACAAGTAATTTCTAGCAATTTGATTTTATCACCTTCATTTTATCACCGACCATATAAGTCGGTCAAAGAAGATTCCTGAAATTTATAGAATATGTTTGGGCATTGTTCCGAAATATAATTTTGGTGCTGTTAATTAATAATTTCAACAATGCTCAAGTTTGCCAGTAACTGCTTAATTACATATATTCTTCCGAAATATAATTTTGGTGCTGTTAATTAATAATTTCAACAATGCTCAAGTTTGCCAGTAACTGCTTACATATACTGAGCATTATTTGAGCTAGCAATTAATGATATATTAATTGTTTCTAACAAAATTGTAGTGTGCGACAAGCCTGGTGCATGCGGTGATCCGCGTTTCATCGGTGGTGATGGCCACTATTTCTACTTTCATGGCCATAAGGATCGTGATTGATACATTGTTTCAGACTCTGATTTACACATCAACGCACACTTCATCGGCGAACGAAGTTCCTCCATGACCTGTGACTTTACTTGGATTCAAGCAATCGCAGTCCTCTTTGGTGAACACCGTCTCTACATCGGGGCAAGGAAGACTGTGACATGGGATGATGAAAGCGACCACCTTCAGATCTCCTTTGATGGCGAATACGTACACCTGCCAGAAGGCAACGATGCAGAGTGGAAGTCTCTTTATGTGCCCACACTGAAATCACTCGCACGAAAGCCGTAAACACTGTAATGGTAGAGCTCAAGGGAAGGTTCAAGATCATCGCAAATGTTGTTCCCATCACCAAAGAAGATTCTCGGATTCACCACTACGGTGTAACATCGGATGACTCTCTAGCCCACCTAGACCTGGCATTCAAGTTCGACGTACTCACAAGCGACGTGCAAGGTGTGGTTGGCCAAACCTATAGGCCAGATTATGTGAATAGATTTGATGTCAGGACAAAGATGCCAATCTTGGGTGGTTTAAGCAACTACTCAACCTCTGGTTTGTTCTCCACCGACTGTGCCGTTTCACGATTCGGTCGAGTCGGAGGGGCTGTGAAGCTAATTTCTGATTTGGCTGATGTCAAGTGTGCTAGTGGCATGGATGGCCCAGGAGTTGTCTGCAAGAAGTGATGGCTCGATCCATGCATGTCTCGCGTAACTAAATATTATGTAAGGGTTAAATTATTGTAATGGAGAAGTAAAATTTAAACAAATGAAACGATAAGCTCGAGTCAGAGCTTCGTTAATTTGTATACCCTGCATGGTAGCTGTTATCTTTTACGTTAAGTAGCTGTATCGGTTAATAATGTTGTAATGTTTTTCAAGTACTTTGTACTCGTGGTACGCTGAAGCAAAAATTAGAGAAAGACCAGCACCTTTTTTGTTATCCTTTTGTTTTTCTTTGGGTATGCATATTGGCACCGCACACATTTATATTAACACAACAGCTTTAAAAAAATATTAATGTATAGACAATTTTAACCTCCTTAAATGTGTTTCTAACTACCATATTTTTCCATAATGTAATTAATATAGTTACCATTAATTAAATTATTTGATTTCCATAATTGCTAGATTTTTTTTTTTTATTAATTTTATATTGAGGTAATGTTTTTCTGTTTCATTTTTTCACGTAGAAATATAGATAGCTACAAAATTTATACGTACATTAATTCAATGGAAATTTCAAGCACCGAGCCATCAACTTCCACTCAAACACACCAATTATACGAACTAAATAGATCTAAGATATTAAGGTCAAAAAAGAAAAATAATTTAAATAATTCAAGCTCAACTTGACAAGATCCATCATATTTTGAGATTGTCAAGTCTTCACATCAAGGCAGACCTTCTAATAGAACCACCTTACATAATACCATTGATCTGAATATATTGCCTGACGTCACAAATGATTAAGATCAGTTTATTCTTATAATTTTTTGATTGAAAACAATATAATGAGTTAGTTATTTATTGACTGGACTTTTTCTTTGTAGGTTATCATGTTCGTAGCATTAATGGAGAAAACGAACTAATGAGCTATCATCAATTTGGATGGACTTTTTCCATATAATTTTGAGAATTTCTGGAATATTTTATCAATTTAAGTTTAATGCAATCAATTTATTAATTTTAGTATGATTGATGTAATTTTTTTAAGTAGTGTTTTGTTGTACTATTAATTTATTATTTTAATCATAAGTTGAATGCTAAAATTAATCATGATAATTTACATTCAATATATTTTTTATATAAGTAATCATGTCGTTTTTTAGTGATTTTTGCTTAAAGAAAAGATAAAATGTTAATTGATAAAAAAAATTATAGTAAATTGTTAAAAAAAAATTGTGAAGTTGTATAAAATAAAATCAACATATATTAGATTTTAATAATATAATGAAATCATTCACTGTTGTAGTTCCCTTAAAAAATCTTAAAGATTCAATGAAAATAAATAAAGAATATTAATTATGTGAATCTAACCTCTAAGGAAAGAAATTAAATCATATAATACTATATGACAGAGAAACAAATTTTTAAACAAAATAACATATGTATAAAATATAACATTTAAGGAAATTGCTTTCAATTGCATACACTGACTATTACAAAGTTTTATTTCGGTGCACACATTTTACATGATTATGGTGTACAAACGTAGAATACAAGTATACAACAACAATTCCCTTACTATTTTAAATAGTCTCCAAATAATATTACAATGCCAATAGAGCTAAAAACAACAATTTATAAAGTAGCTACAGGGACTAAAAACAAACAACTAAATTGAGAATCCACATTTAAAGGCAGTAAAGACTTAAGAGAGCCCGCCCTTACTATTTTTGAAATAATGGAATTATAATGCTTTGCTGGTTATAACCATTTCTCTGCTTTGACATGATTTGAAATTACAATTACTATTCTTATCTAATTTTGTATTGGTACCAATTTAGTTGGAATAAGAGAATTGCTATCGGTGGTAGCGTTTTTTATTGTTTCTGGAAACTATAAAACTTCAAAAATAATAAGGTCAGACATTTTCTTTAAGTAACTAAAAAAATAAAAGGAAAGCTAATATTTTTCCGGAATTAAAACATCTGCCAACAAGTCTTACTTTGATATCTATCGTCTAATATTTTTAGTATGATTTGCAAAATTAAGTAACCCCAACTTTTAAACATAATATATAGTTATACCATTGGCCAAGGAATTTATTAAAATGGTTGTGTTGTTTCATTGAAGCTTACAAAATTTGAACCACTTAGAATAACGTACTTGATCTGAGTAAATTTTATCAGTGCATGATCACTAAACTTTACTCCTTGTCAAAATAAAAATTGCATTAAACTGTAGGATGTTTCTGATAATCCATTGAAATTTAATTTCTTTTTTTTACTGAAAAAAATTCTAATTTTCTTCATACAAACTATGGAATATAACTTGTTGTAATATAGTCAGTTTGTCGTCTTTTTCGTTCAAAAACTAAAGAGTGTTGTAATTTTATTATTTCGTTTCGTAAAAAATCACATCAACATTAGCAAAATGTATATTCATTACGATTTTCAAAATAAAATAATTTCAAACTTACACAAAATATTCCCATTAAAATTTGTTAGTTGGAGGTCGCATGTTCAAAATCTGGATGGAAGAATTGAAATAGTTGTGTGACTTGACCTCCAAGTTTTACTAAAAAAATATGTTAGTTATTTTTTGAAGTAATCTAATTTGAATGAACTGAAAGTATGTCATTATAATAGATAAACAAATTTGCTAAATCATTTTTCAAACCAGACAAGGCTTAGCTACCTCCTAAGAAATTTATTATATAATCTCTTTTTATGTTTTGAAGAACCTGACGGTGGCTGTCAGGAAAATTTATTGTATAATCTCAAAAAGGAGTTTCTTAGTTCATGATTGATCCAATAAAGTTGGGCAAAGTGGTCTCACATGGAAAGGGAAAAGAAAATCTCTGAAATTATATTGCTTCGGTTAGTTTCTTGCAGTGTTCTAAATAGCGCGATATAGCGTTTTTGGACCATAAACGCTAAGCTATGGCATGAAAATACACTAATTGCGCTACGGCCGCTATAGCGGTAATAGCGGTCCGCTATAGCGCATAGCGTGTAGCGCGCTATGCATATTGGGCATTTTTAGACAATTTATATAGGCTTAAATAAAGATCCGTAAAATTTATATGTGCTTTTAAAAATAGCAACTTATATGGGCTTAAGATAGAATGAATCATGATGTCTAGGTTATTTTCAAATTTGAATAGAAAAAAAAAAATAGAATGAATCATGATGCTTAAGATATTTTGTATAGAAAAAGTTCGATAGTTTATGATATTATTATGGATATTTTGAACCGTGGACTTTTGTACTAGTTCAATATGAATATTATAATTTCTTAATTAATTTGGTGTTATTTATTGTTCTATGAAACTTTAGATAATGTTAATATATAGTACAAATATATAATATAATTTTTGTAAAAAAAAAAAAACGCTATTCGCTATAGCTTTTTTCGTAGCCTTCCCGCTATGACGCTATAAACGCTATTTAAAACATTGTTTCTTGACATCAATTAAAGGATAATATTCTTTTATAAAAAAAATTAAAGAATAATATTCAGTCAGAATTTATCTGTAATATAGAAGTAAATTTCGAAGGATTTAAATGATCATCTCGAGCATTATTGACACTTTATTATACAGGGACATTTCTGACATGTTATTATTGTGGGATATTGAACTTAATATTTTGGTAGGAAGAATGAATAACATGAGTTCAAAATAGAAGATAATCTGGGTTGGTTTTTCATGAGGCATTTTTTATGAGGGACTTTGTAATGATGTTTATTGAGTTGTTTAATTGCGTCATCTGTCAAGATTTATTCAATGATTGCGGCTATTATATATTAAGGTAGATTAATAATATTTTATGCCTCTAACAGTTGTCGCCATTTATATAAATTAAAATTGTAAATGATTGCATAGAATTGTTATCACTGATAGTTAGAAGATTACCTTTAGTCAACGGTGTCAATATAAGTTCCATAAATTTTTACATAGTAAATGTAAAAAAATGACTAATAAGTATTTTAAATTTCTAACTCTTTTTCTTTATATGACCTAGAATCCTTACATTTTTAATATAAATTTGTTATTTTACATGTAGATTATGGTGATGCTTAGCCCAAATAGATGATTAAATATTCCTCCTTATGAAGTTAAATCCATGCATTGTTATCTCCAGTCTAAATTATATATAAACATTGTTCTTGCTAGAAAATATTTTTCAATACTATTATTTTTAATATGATGATGATAAACAACATACCAAATTACAACTATAATGCAAGCAAAATTGCACAAAATTGGGCAAGTTTGTGAAATATTGCCTTAGTTTTTAGGTGTTTTTCAAAGATATTTGTTAATGAAAAAGAAATATTGATGTGACAAAAGATAGTACCTATCGTTCAATGCAATATTACCGCAATTTAATTTAAAGAGCTACTTGAGTTAGGGTGCACTAAGAGCCATGAAAAAAATATTGAGCTAATATTTTATTGAATGTGCAAAAAAGTTTGGAATTTAGTTTGATACTCTGTGGTCCTGTTAATATGAAAAAAGAAATCAAATAAATAATATCTCCTCACAATCCATATTGTGGTCCAAAATCTAACGGTTTATGGGAATTATTATTTTTTCATTCTATTTCAATTTCTTTTAGTATGTGGGGAATATTCCAGTCAACTACATTTGTGAAATTAAAATTCAGGCAATAAACTAAAGTTCTTCCTGATACATTGTAAAATGGTTTTAGAGCAGATGATGCAAAAATGGTTTTAGAGATGAAGTTAAAACATCATCTTGTAATCCATCAAACTTCAAAATTCCCATATAAGTTTTTAATCCATCATTTTTTAGGGCTTGAAAGGATTTGTTCCATAAAAATTATAAACTTGCATAAAATAATCAGAAATGAGATTTTTATTTGTCGATGTAATAATAAATAAATTTTATTTGACTAATTCATCAACTATTTTAGTTTATTTTGGTTTCTTTGTTAATATATGTTACACCGATTTTATATTTAGTAGTCGCGTATCATTACTGGACCATGTTGGAAATTTAAACAGAAACAATAAAATAAATCCGGCTACTATATAACACCACACACTTGCATATAATTTCAATGATTAATTGATGTACAATATTTAGTGCACCTGGTGCTCAATATTAATTTGGAAGGGTTTCAGGAACAAGGGATTGGGATCACCATATTACAGAATTATCATTTTGTAAATTTCATGTGTAATTTTTGTTATTTTAAAAAAAATTATAGTTTGTCTCCTCTATCAATGAAGCATTTTTTATAGTAAATTTCTGATTTCTCCCTTGAAAATAAGTGTAATTTTCGGAAAATAAGTGAAGTATCAAATTATGAGAGTACAATTTTTGCATTCTTAAGGGAAGTTTCCTAACATTGTATAAAATCTGTATCAAAGTTTCCGTAAAATATGAGTACAAGGCGATAAATTAATCTTAAAAAAACAAAGAAATTAATTATTCAAAACTCCAACTAGACAAATATGCACATATAGGTCGGCATTTTTAATGTAGATTGACTAGGGGTGTAAACGGAGCGGATTCAGAGCGCATAACGCTGATAACAAATCTGCATCCGTCTTTCAATAAACGGATACGAATACGGATACGGATAGTAAACGGATGTCAAATTTCATAACCAAATCCGCCTTAAACGGATACGGATACAAAGCGGATAATTTACGGTTACGAATTCGAATACAGATACGAAAAGAATTATTATCGGTTATTAAGTTATATGAATAATCCATCAAATAATCCACCTATATAGCATAATACAAGTATTATAATCAAAACAATATTTTTTATAATGCAAACAAAGAAAAAAAAGGAAAAAAGTAATGCTCCGGTCGGGAGTAAACTTTAGTCCCACTAGTAGAATCAAAGTATACATATAATAGGGGAGTCAGTCTGTATACCATCACGTGAGCACACCCACGTGGAGTCATTCGTTCAAATACAGTCTACAAAAACAGAAACCAGGGAGTGATTAGATTACCGGAGAGGGCAGGAAGGTGCTGTTAATTGATGGGTCATGGGACAGATCCGGAAAGGCGGGAATGGGGTTGATTGTTTTTGACGAGCGAGGCAGACTTAAGCAAGCAATTGGGCGGGCAACCACAACGTCCAATGCGCTTGAAGCTGAAGCTATGGCACTTCACTGTGCCATCGAGTATGTACAATCCAATGGGGAAGGAGATTACATTGTCCGTTACCATTGAGTATGTACAATTCAATGGGGAAGGAGATTACATTATCCTAACGGACTGTAAGGTGTACTGGTACGAGCGGTACGCAACAACAACACCTAAGACCTCACTCATTGGCAGGCAACAGAACTGGTGGCACGCTGTGCAGCACAGTACCAACAGATAGAAGGGAATACAATGCTACAGCATGTACAAAGGGAAGCACTCACACAGCCCCATCGGTTGGCCAACTGGGCAAGGCAAACGAATGGAGCTTTCAATGGATATCCAAGCGTGACACTCATGGAGGAATTGGGGCTACAGTCACACCTGAGCAGCTCCACTTTCGGATACATATAACAGATACATAGGAAGGACAACACAAACACTTTACAATTCATGTTATTTTTCGGCATCTAGAATGTAACATTTAGGATCGGGTAGGATTTACTTTTGAATTTTATGTACCAGTAAATGCTAGGTAAGGGCAGTAAGTAGGATAGCGATTAGAACTCATTTTCATTTGCTTTATTTGCAATGTAACGCATCTTTTAATTCAATGCATGCCCAAGGGCTTCCTCTCAAAAAAAAAACATGACGGGGCCTTTGGGACTTTTTAATTACTTGGATTCGGGTAGATTTAATTAAATAGCTTCGGAAACCCGAAACCCGTTTATATCCGCTCCGTTTACAACTCATAAACCGAATTCGATTATCTGAATCCAGATCTCAAGCAGATATGGATCGGATTCAGAACGGATAATTCGGATCCGTTTACACCCCTAAGATTGACACAGTTCTAAACCCTTTTTTCACTGTTTCTGAATTTTTAAAATTGTTGATTTTTATTATTCCTCCTACGAGTTAATGGCCTGATTATTAATTTGATGATGATTAGGCAACTCTTTTGGCACAACACTTAAATTAGTAGCCTTTATTTATTAATTAAAATTGCCAATATTTATATAAAATCTTGATTTCATTCATTTATCTATGTTGCTGGAGGCATTCCTGACTATGTTAATTAATCTGTGTTCATGCCCATTAAATAATTGCATGTCTTTTCGGGTTCATTTCGAAAATAAATGAAATGGACGCATAGAAAATTAGTAAAGCCTAAGGCTATACAAAAAGCTCGCCATTCGTGAGCTACTCGAATTCAGCTCGGTAATGAACTCGCTAACAACTCGTTCATTTAAAATTTGAGTTAGTCTGACTTGAGTTGAGCAACTCATTTGACTCATGAATTGAGTTCGAGTTCGGCTCAAATCGCTCGTTAGAACTCGGACTCGTTTAATTAATGATTTTTTCTGTCCCAGTTCATTTTCACGGAGGCCAAGTCCCAACCGGATCCAGATTCCTAAAGTAATTCAATTTTTGGATTTTGGATTGAGACTGTTCGATTCGAATTTGTCGCTCAGAATAATCTCGAGATTCGAATCTATCGTCGGAATGTGTGTGCTTCACTTCGAGATGGATGATCTCGAAATTCGAATCGGACGGTTCTGATCTAAAACCCAAACATTGGGTTAATCTCGATTTCAGTCCCAACCCATTTCATTTACATCTTGTTTGGCTGGAGAGTAGAGGAAGGGAAGGAATGGAAAGAAAAGAAAATTTTCCATCGAATCGTGTTTGGTTGATAAAATTATGTTGGAGGTGAAGGGTACAGGAGGGGAAAGGTTTAACCTTGTATGCTTAAAATTAATAGAATCGATTTCCCTCCTGATTTGAGGTGTAACGGATGGAAAATATTTTGTTGCAAATATTTTCACAGAAAATGACACAAATGCCCAACCCAATATTTTACATATATAATTCTCATCCAAATTTTTTTGTCACAAACCTATAGCAACTACCGAATTTCTCATTAACCTTCTAAATTTTAATTAACCAAATAAAAAATAAGACGGAAAGAAAAATTAAATTTATTTTTCCTCATTAATCATCAAAACACGAAGAGGTTAAATATGTTAATCTTCCTTTCTATTCCATTTCATTTCCTTATATTCTTCACCTCCCCTCCCTTCCTTACTCTCCATCCAAACAAGGTGTTAATAATTTTCATTTCCCACTCCAACCGTCCGACTTCCCCCCTTTTCTTTCCAAGTTCCTAACCTAATTTCCAGACGCGCCGCTCCACTGCTCCAGAGTATCTATCGACCCGGGGTCGGCGATCTGCGTTCGGCTGTTACCACCAGGCTAGCAGACGCACCGCGGCCGCGCGATCTGTGATCTCACTCTCCGGCCTCCGCGATCCGTGCTCTCACTTCAGGAGTTCGGGTAAGCCCCTGCCTCTGCTGGTTATTGAAGTTCCAAGTACCGAATATCTGATTCTCATTTCTCAGACAGTCAGACTCATTATCTTGTATTCTTGTATTATCTACACTTTGTTAGTTTAAGGGAAAAATATTAACGATGGTGATATTTTTTTGTAAAGATTAATGCTAATGCAATTACAGTTTTTTCCCCATAAATTTTTTTAATAGTTGTATATTAGTCCTAAAAGAAATTGCAGCTAACATATACTTTTTTTCATTTTTATGTTGTGGCCAGACAACCTATATCCTGTAGGTTTTAATAAAACTGAGTAACCAGTTTTCTATAATACTGCAACTGTATTATAATCAGTTTTTTTGTTGGAAATTTAAAACTGCTCCAATTGACTATTGTAGATAGTAGAATGTCTTCACCTATAAAATAAAAACTGCTCCAATTGACTATTCGCTGCTGCACAAAGGAGAAGGCTTGCCGCCACTTTGCCGTCTGTGTCCGCTGATCGCCACATGTACCCGCCTGTGCCCGCTAGCCCTAGCCGGTACCGTAAAAGGGAATCTTAATTTGTAGATCCGGACCGTTCTTTTAACATGGTACGAATTTTAAAGAAGATTCTTACATCTTTAATAGGCACCGAATTGAGTAAATCTGAACCGTAAAGTTGTGGGCCCCACTGTCCAATACCTGAGAGAATACTTGTCTATTGGACGAATGCGTATTATTTGAGATTTCTCAACTTTTGCGTGACTGATGTGTATGGTGCCTATTCGGGGAAAGTTGAGATTGGTGCCTATTCAGGGTTAGTATTATTTGTGCTTTGAGATTGGTGCATAACGTATTTGTACGGTTGAGATTTTCCAAAAGTACACTCAAAGTTTGAAAGTTTGAGATATCTCAGAGGATGCAAATTCGTACTGGACCTCGTAGAAATGTAGCATATACAACTTCCGAACCTATTTGAAATACCGGGGAGATACTTTGAAATTCGTGCTGGAATAAAACCTTAGGTCTTATTCTACCTGTCTGGTAATCCGTATCACCCCAGGTACCTGAGGTGCAAGTGTTAAATCCGGACTGTTATTTTAACTTGATCTCAAAGCATCCCCATACAGTCACAGTCAGTGTTTTAAAATTCGGTGAATATACGGCCGTATGTTCCATGCTTTAAAAAAATAGCTATTCGGATTGAATATTGAATCCATGCTTTAAAAAAATTAAAAAACATTCAAAACCCATTAAAAGAGTTCTGGACCTGAATCCATAACCCATTAAATGAGTTCCAGACCCGCCAGGTAGGTGTTCTCTTCAAGTGTTCCACTCAGAAGTCTTTTGTAACCTCTCTACATGTTGTCTTATTGTATTTAAGTACTGTGGGATTAAATTTTTAATAAAAAATTCGCATATATAAATCTGAATAAGAATCCGCATATTCGGCCGCATACCGTATATGGTATGCGGTGGCTTTCCGAATACCGCATGAGAATCGAATATTAAAACACTAGTCACAGTAGACACCGAATTGAGCTTGATCTGGCTGGAATTAATCTGGAGTCTGGACTGTCCATTATTTTAAATTGTATCTCAGGTACCTGGGGACACGAGCTCGTCCGGTAACGCGTTGGATGATTGGATCTAAATTCCTCACAGTCACTCAGTCAGTAACAGCCCGACCGAACCTAAACCCTAACCATCTTTTCCTCGTTTTAATTAACGACACATTATTAAACGCTTCCCCTAATCTCTCTTCCAATCAACAGTTACATACTCACATCCAAACAAATTAGAAGGAAGAATCGGCGTGCTTCGCTCTGACGGCCGTTGAGTCTGACAAATCAGCCAGCCAGCCGCATTTCCGCCCCCGATTCAAGCGTTGCGTTGTCTCGGCAGAGCAAAACGCTTTCTGCCGATAGAATTTCCCAAACCATGGTGGCAACGCAACAATGGACCACTGCTTGGTTGTAAGGTAATAAAGGTACTTAATTTACGATCGATCAATCAATAGGGAAAGTGATAAGTCTCTACATTTCTTTCTTTTTCTCTGTGTACTGCACAATGTTATCTTATAATGATTGATTTCTGATATATCTAATTTAATTGTTTATTATTCCAGCCAGATTATCCACAAATTTTGTAATCTCTTATGAGCTTACTAGGCTGGACCACGTTCAGAGCAATCTCTTTGAATTGGTAATAAATATCTTATACTCTATATAACCAGATTTTTGGTATCTATTTTACTAAGCCAGAATTTTTGTTTTAGGGTTTCAGGAGTAGGTTTCTCAAGGAATAAACTAAGATTCAAATAACTCATCAAAAGATCATACAATTCTATGAAAATGGAAAGTACTGAGAGCAAGACCTCAGTGGCACGCGGGTCCCTCATAATTCTAGAAGGTCTAGACAGGAGTGGGAAGAGCTCACAATGTGCGAAATTGGTTTCCTATTTGCAAGGAAAGGGATTATCAGTGGAGGCATGGCGGTTCCCTGACAGAACAACAGTTATTGGCCAAATGATCTCTTCTTATCTCTCGAACGAGTCACATTTAGATGATAAAGTTATTCATCTGCTCTTCAGTACCAACCGTTGGGAGAAAAGGTTTGTTATTTTTCCTTGTACTATTGTACCAGTTTGATACAATATTTTTAAACATTTTTGTTTGTTTTTTGGTCCTGAGATATGTTATATTTGAGGGTTTCTGTTGAATGAAGGCATTTTGAGGTCCCAGTATGTAAATTTGGCTGAAATTTACTGGAAAAATATAGATTGTAAATTCTCATGCCTGTGAAACATTTCATCTAAGTTCTTATGTTGTGATGTTAAAGAGAGAATTTGATTTATTGCTTTCTTACAGGGCTTTAATGGAGAGTAAGCTAACAAGTGGAACAACCCTCATTGTAGACCGGTACTCTTACTCTGGTGTTGCCTTTTCAGCTGCCAAAGGACTTGATTTCCAGTGGTGCAAGGTTAATTCCTTGTTGGAGAAAACTGTTGTATACTAAATGTGAGCATCCTTCTGATTTGTGATGAATAATTTGTGTAGTTGTGTAATTGCAGGCTCCGGAGGAGGGTTTAATAGCTCCTGATTTGGTCTTATATCTTGATATTCCGCCTGAGGTAAATTCTTGATATATTTATGCTAAGAGACTGGTGGGTGATAAAAATTTATACATACAAGTTGGATTTTTGGCTTAACTGGAGGGTTTACCAGTATATTTCTCAATGGCACAGATCTACTGGTCTGATACTTGCTCAACAGGTATATTTCTGATACTAGGGTTTACCAGTATAGCTGTTTGATTCAAGTGTGGCCAGTCATCATAATGCAATACTGGTTTTGAGCACTGATTTGTGGAATATTTCAGAAAGCAGCCGAAAGGGGAGGATATGGTACAGAGAGGTATGAAAAATTGGAGTTCCAAAAGAAGGTGGCCGAGCATTATTACGCCCTTCGTGATTCTTCTTGGGAGGTAACTCGTATCTCTCAATACCTTGTGAATATTTTAGGTTGCTATTTTGTTTTTGAACTTAGGATATAATGCTTTTTTAACCACCATTTTTGTAATAGATTTTTGATGGTTGCCTTAAGATGGAATCTGTGGAGGAACAGTTGAGAGAAATTGCAATGAATTGTATATCGAAATGCCAGAATGGAAAGCCACTGGTTAACCTTTGGTCAGGCAATTGAGATGTTTTTTTTAAAAAGTGTTGTTGTTTTTAAAAACCTTTGGTCAGGCAATTTAGCTTACACTTGGTGTTTTTTTAAATCTAAAATTCTCTTAGTTGAAGAACATTGCTTCGGTTGTGGAAACACATTTTTTTTCATATCGAACTGCCTACATCAAGAAGTAGAGCTGGAACTGATTGATCCTCAAATTCTCTGTAGTTTTACAAATGAAGTTATTTTTTTTGGTTTGTTAGAAAAACCTTGGGCAAATTTGAAGTTGCCCAGATTGAGTTGTGGAAACACATGGTCTTCATCTTTGGCCTGACTGCAAACTATTAGCATCAAATTTGAAGAACCTATTTTTGTTTATAATTTTTGGTTCCTTTGTTATTAGGATTCTTATGTAATTATAATGTGGTACTACAGTTGCATATATCTATTGTGATCTTCCATTTATATATGCTTATTGATCCTCCATTTATTTTTTCTCGGTTCGGTAATATATACTTATATGTCAGATGTTTTTAATAGGTTTAATTTAAGAGCAGCACCTCCCAAACCTATGAACAAAGAAATGCTAAAAGGAAAGTAAAATCCTGATTTTGGCGTTTTAATTATTTATAAAAAAAGATTCAATCATTCGAAGGTTGTTTAGAACCAGTTACTGCAAAACTTTCTGGTATGTTTTTTATTGCAAATTTTAGGCACTACACTACCTTTGAATTTATTAACCAAATCTCTCTCCGATTGAAATTAATTTGAATCGATCCAGATCTTTAAAGTGAGAGACATATAACATATCATCACCGTCAGGTCATAACCTCAATGTTCGTTTGTGATTCTAAATTTTATGTCACCTTGCTCTTAAATGCAGATCCTAAAAGAGTTGCACGCAAAGATGGATTGGTGTATTTGCACATAGGATAATAATTGATGTATTTTAAACTTTAACATGGATCATATTGCATATTTGCAATAGAATGATAAACAGTACATAGACGTATAAATAAAACTCAAATTTGATTGGATGCAACCCGTTTACATTGAATCAAGATTTTACTCCTTGACAGGTTGGGTCTACGGTCTACCCGGCCGGCCTGCCCATTGACTACTATTTACTTTTCGTTAATTTGAAGTATCAAAATACTCTCATTCACAACTTACACATAAATCTACAGAAAAACTCACAACTAACCATGAATAACAATGAAATCACACAATGTGCCAAATTTCAATGCAACATCCAGTTTCCACTTTGGTCCCTCAAAATTACAAATTTAATTCCATCTTGGTTTCGAACCATTTAGATGACTAGATCTGATATGAGTTTGGACCAGATAATAAATTTCTATTAAAATGCGCGAGTAGAAACCTTACATATATAATTTGATACACAAGCAAATTAATTAATTGGGTCATTTTGGCGATATCTTTCAAAAAATACTCGGCCTATAGATTCTGTTCCTGTCCGCATACGCCACAGAAAATCAATTTGTTATGAAGCTTATTCTGGAGCAAGTTGAGTTGAGATCCCCAGCTTAAACGCAAGTGAAAGAAAAAGGGTGATGATATTAAAACTACTAAATTTTTTTATGAACACAACATTATCAAAAAAAATTATTATATAGATAATTTTATCCTTTATTAAGTATTTCCTTTGGAAACTGATTCTCTCTCATATATTACCACATAACTTTTTTCCTTAAATGATATATTTTATAAATATGTTATTTTGTTTAAAAATTTGTTTCTCTGTCATATAGTATTATATGATTTAATTTCTTTCCTTAGAGGTTAGATTCACATAATTAATATTCTTTATTTATTTTTATTGAATCTTTAAGATTTTTTAAGGGAACTACAACAGTGAATGATTTCATTATATTATTAAAATCTAATATATATCGATTTTATTTTATACAACTTCACAATTTTTTTTAACAATTTACTATAATTTTTTTTTATCAATTAACATTTTATCTTTTCTTTACGCAAAAATCATTAAAAAACGACATGGTTACTTATATAAAAAATATATTGAATGTAAATTATCATGATTAATTTTGGCATTCAACTTATGGTTAAAATAATAAATTAATAGTACAACAAAATACTACTTAAAAAATTACATCAATCATGCTAAAATTAATAAATTGATTGCATTAAACTTAAATTGATAAAATATTTCAGAAATTCTCAAAATCATATTGGAAAAAGTCCATCCAAATTGATGATAGCTCATTAGTTTGTTTTCTCCATTAATGCTACGAACATGATAACCTACAAAGAAAAAGTCCGGTCAATAAATAACTAACTCATTATATTATTTTCAATCAAAAAATTATAAGTATAAACTGACCTTAATCATTTGTGACGTCAGGCAATATATTCAGATCAATGGTATTATATGAGGTGCTTCTATTAGAAGGTCTACCTTGATGTGAAGACTTGACAATCTCAAAATATGATGGATCTTGTCAAGTTGAGCTTGAATTATTTAAATTATTTTTCTTTTTTGACCTTAATATCTTAGATCTATTTAGTTGTATAATTGGTGTGTTTGAGTGGAAGTTGATGGCTCGGTGCTTGAAATTTCCATTGAATTAATGTACGTATAAATTGTGTAGCTATCTATATTTCTACGAGAAAAAATGAAGCAGAAAAGCATTACCTCAATATAAAATAAAATAAAAAAGGAAAAAAAAATCTAGCAATTATGGAAATCAAATAATTTAATTAATGGTCACTATATTAATTACATTATGGAAAAATATGGTAGTTAAAAACACATTTAAGGAGGATTAAAATTGTCCATACATTAATTTTTTTAAAAATGTTGTGTTAATATAAATGTGTGTGGTGTCAATATGCGTACCCATCAAATCATGAACTACAAATTTTTTGTGCATCCTAGCCAGCCCTAGAAGGAAGGAACCGTTTGTAGTTATGTTGCAAGGTAAGGGCACATTTCTTTCCTTTTGAAACAGAAACGCAGAGAATATAAAAAAAAGGGAAACCTGTACTTTTGGGATGTAATTTTGGCATGCACGGGGGCTTTAATAGAGAATTTATGCAGGGGTTAGCTACCAGGTGATTTTTGGAAACCTGTACTTTTGGGGAATTTCAATTTCATATATGCACTGGAAAAAAGTTTCCTGAATTTCAATTTTATTATTGCTCATGTTTTCTGTTGAAATTTGACTTCACCCTCTACTATATGAACCGATGAGTCGGCTTATCAAGATTCTGCGGATTCATTCACAGCATTATAATGCCAAATGTCATCAAAATAAATATTATTTGACAAAAATGTCAAATTAATTTCTTTTCTCAAAAAATAGTATGTTTGAAAGACGACCTTTTTTCATGATAAATAAATATTTCTATAAAAAAAATGGTACTGAAAATGACTGTATACAAGGACAAACCTTAAATTCATTTTGAAAAATAGAAATTATTTCAAAATTTCCCATTATATTGTGCTCACTGAAAATAGAAATTGATGAATTTTTGAAAATCTTGTTCTTATTTTACCACTAAATATATTAGTTCAAATTACTACCAAATGTAAAGTTATAACTAGTTAGAAAATATATAGTTATTTGAAAAATACACATACAAGATAATTTAAGAGACTCATGTCTAGCTCAAGTGGTTGAGATAATGTGCTTCGTGTATGAGATTAAAAATTTAGCAACTAATATCAGTTAGAATTCAATAAAAAAGAAGACATGAGCTTCTCTCCTAAATAAATAAAAATAGCGCACACAAAACTTAATCAATTATACTTCGATTCTACTAGAGGGACTAAAGTTTACTCCCGACCGGAGCATTACTTTTTTCCTTTTTTTTCTTTGTTTGCATAAAAAATATTGTTTTGATTATAATACTTGTATTATGCTATATAGGTGGATTATTTGATGGATTATTCATATAACTTAATATCCGATAATAATTTGTTTTGTATCTATATTTGAATTCGTAACCGTAGATTATCCGCTTTGTATCCGAATTCGTTTAAGGCGGATTTGGTTTTGAATTTTGACATCCGTATACTATCGGTACCCGTATTCGTATCTGTTTATTGAAAGACAGATGTAGATTTGTTATCAGCGTTATTCGCTCCGAATCCCCTCCGTTTACACCCGTAGTCAATCTACATTAAAAATGCCGACCTATATGTGCATATTTGTCTAGTTGGAATTTTGAATAATTAATTTCTTTGTTTTTTAAGATTAATTTATCGTCTGTACTCATATTTTACGGAAACTTTGATACAGATTTTATACAATGTTAGAAAACTCCCCTTAAGAATGCAAAAATTGTACTCTCATAATTTGATACTTCACTTATTTTTCGAAAATTACACCTATTTTCAAGGGAAAAATCAGAAATTTACTATAACGGGAGCTGAATTTGATAACAATGATATCCAACAATATATGTTTTATGTGTTGACTCTCAACCCATATTTAAAAAAAAACAATATATATTTTATAGCAAAACATATTTGTTGTTTTTATTAAAAAAATGCTTCATTGATAGAGGAGACAAACTATAATTTTTTTTTTTAAAATTAGCAAAAATTACACATGAAATTTACAAAATGATAATTCTGTAATATGGTGATCCCAATCCCTTGTTCCTGAAACCCTTCCAAATTAATATTGAGCACCAGATGCACTAAATATTGTACATCAATTAATCATTGAAATTATATGCCAGTGTGTGGTGTTATATAGTAGCCGGATTTATTTTATTGTTTCTGTTTAAATTTCCAACATGGTCCAGTAATGATACGCGACTACTAAATATAAAATCGGTGTAACATATATTAACAAAGAAACCAAAATAAACTAAAATAGTTGATGAATTAGTCAATTAAAATTTATTTATCATTACATCGACAAATGAAAATCTCATTTCTGATAATTTTATGCAAGTTTATAATTTTTATGGAACAAATCCTTTCAAGCCCTAAAAAATGATGGATTAAAAACTTATGTGGGAATTTTGAAGTTTGATGGATTACAAGATGATGTTTTAACTTCACCTCTAAAACCATTTTTGCATCATCTGCTCTAAAACCATTTTACAATGTATCAGAAGAACTTTAGTTTATTGACTGAATTTTAATTTCACAAATGTAGTTGACTGGAATATTCCCCACATACTAAAAGAAATTGAAATAGAAAGAAAAAAATAATAATTCCCAAAAACCGTTAGATTTTGGACCACAATATGGATCGTGAGGAGATATTATTTATTTGATTTCTTTTTTCATATTAACAGGACCACAGAGTATCAAACTAAATTCCAAACTTTTTTACACATTCAATAAAATATTAGCTCAATATTTTTTTCATGGCTCTTAGTGCACCCTAACTCAAGTAGCTCATTTAAATTAAATTGCGGTAATATTGCATTGAACGATAGGTACTATCTTTTGTCACATCAATATTTTTTTTTCATTAACAAATATCTTTGAAAAGCACCTAAAAACTAAGGCAATATTTCACAAACTTGCCCAATTTTGTGCAATTTTACTTGCATTACAATTGTAATTTGGTATGTTGTTTATCATCATCATATTAAAAATAATATTATTGAAAAATATTTTCTAGCAAGAACAATGTTTATATATAATTTAGACTGGAGATAACAATGCATGGATTTTAACTTCATAAGGAGGATATTTAATCACTATTTGGGCTAAGCATCACCTTAATCTACATGTAAAATAACAAATTTACATTAAAAATGTAAGGATTCTAGGTCATAAAAAGAAAAAGAGTTAGAAATTTAAAATACTTATTAGTCATTTTTTTACGTTTACTAAGTAAAAATTTATGGAACTTATATTGACACCGTTGACTAAAGGTAATCTTCTAAATATCAGTGGGAGGAGGATAACAATTCTATGCAATCATTTAAAATTTTAATTTATATAAATGGCCACAACTGTTAGAGGCATAAGATATTATTAATCTACCTTAATATATAATAGCCGCAATCATTGAATAAATCATGACAGATGGCGCAATTAAACAACTCAATAAACCATCTTTTTCTCAGTTTTCTAATACGCCATTATTTTGCTCATCCTCAACTTTTTAATCAAGGAATTATCATTTGCATAAAATAATACTATTTTATTGTAATAAATATGAGCATCAACATCACTGGGAAACCACCTGAGAGAATATAATAGTTATCTTTGCCTGTATAAAATACTTCGCATATTGGCTTTTCTATGTATCTTATTATAGAAAATAATCGGCCTATTCTATATGTTAAGCGGCTGGAATATTACAGTTAGATTCGGTAAATTAATGGGTAAGCCTGTCATTTTTTAGTTTTCAGAAAATAATATTGATCCGGTTATTGTCGATTAAGGATAACACTTATTCTCTTCTGACCAATTTATGTGAAGTAAAGAATATTTTTTCTTTAATTTAGATTGAGAAGAGAAACAAATTATTTCTTCTAAAATTCTGAAATTTCTCTGTTAGCTCTCCTCATACATTTGTTAAGAGTTAGATGAAAGAAGGAAACACAGTATTGCTCTAAAATTCTAAAATTGTTTTTTTATTTTCTTTTCATTCTTCATAAAATTATTTTTTACTATTTTATCTCTCTCTTTTTCTTACAACTTATCCCCTTTTACAATCTTTTTCTAACATCATTACATAGTCCCTCATAAAAATTGCCTCATGACTAATTATATCATACCATATATAGAGCTCAAGTATTCTCAACAATTTTAATCTACTTTTGAAAAACTTCAACCCAGATTATCTTTAAATCCTTCGAAATTTACTTCTATATTACAGATAAATTCTGACTGAATATTATTCTTTAATTTTTTTTATAAAAGAATATTATCCTTTAATTGATGTCAAGAAACTAACCGAAGCAATATAATTTCAGAGATTTTCTTTTCCCTTTCCAAGTGAGACCACTTTGCCCAAGTTTATTGGATCAATCATGAACTAAGAAACTCCTTTTGAGATTATACAAAAAAATTTCCTGACAGCCACCGTCAGGTTCTTCAAAAATAAAAAGAGATTATATAATAAATTTCTTAGGAGGTAGCTAAACCTTGTCTGGTTTGAAAAATGATTTAGCAAATTTGTTTATCTATTATCATGACATACTTTCAGTTCATTCAAATTAGATTACTTCAAAAAATAACTAAAGATTTTTTATAAAGCTTGGAGGTCAAGCCACCCCACTATTTCAATTCTTCCATCCAGATTTCGAACATGTGATCTCCAACTAACAACTTTTAATGGAAATATTTTGTGTAAGTTTGAAATTTTTTTATTTTGAAAATCGAAATGAATATACATTTTGCTGATGGTGATGTGATTTTTTACTAAACGAAATAATAGAATTACGACGCTCTTTAGTTTTTGAACGAAAAAGACGACAAACTGACTATATTACAACAAGTTATATTCCATTGTTTGTATGAAGAAAATTAGAATTTTTTTCAATAAAAGGAAGCAAATTAAATTTCAATGGATTATCAGAAACATCCTACAGTTTAATGCAATTTTTACTTTGACAAGGAGTAAAGTTTAGTGATCACTGATAAAATTTACTCAGATCACGTACGTTATTCTAAGTGATTCAAATTTTGTAAGCTTCAATGAAACAACACAACCATTTTAAGAAATTCTTTGGCCAATGGTATAACTATATATTATGTTTAAAAGTTGGGGTTTACTTAATTTTGCAAATCATACTAAAATTATTAGACGATAGATATCAAAGTAAGACTTGTTGGCAGATGTTTTAATTCAGGAAAAATATTAGCTTGAAACAATAAAAAACACTACCACCGATAGCAATTCTCTTATTCCAACTAAATTGGTACCAATACAAATTTAGATAAGAATACTAATTGTAATTTCAAATCAAAGCAGAATGGTTATAACCAGCAAAGAATTGGTATATATCAAAAGAGAATTAATTCTGCGGACTCATTCAAAGGATTATAATGCCAAATGTCATCAAAATAAATATCATTTGACAAAAATGTCAAATTATTTTTTTTCTCAAAAAATAGTATGTTTGAAAGACGACCTTTTTTCATGATAAATAAATATTTCTATAAAAAAATTGGTACTGAAAATGACTGTATACAAGGACAAACCTTAAATTCATTTTGAAAAATAGAAATTATTTAAAATTCCCCATCATATTGTGCTCACTGAAAATAGAACTTGATGAATTTTTGAAAATCTTGTTCTTATTTTACCACTAAATATATTAGTTCAAATTACTACCAAATTAAATGTAAAGTTATAACTAGTTAGAAAATATATAGTTATTTGAAAAATACACATACAATATAATTTAAGAGACTCATGTCTAGCACAAGTGGTCGAGATAATGTGCTTCGTGTATGAGATTATAAATTTAGCAACTAATATTAGTTGGAATTCAATAAAAAAGAAGACATGAGCTTCTCTCCTAAATAAATAAAAATAGCGCACACAAAACTTAATCAAATCATTAAAAAAAAATTGTAACAACATCAAAAAGGGATATACCAAAAGAATGATACCTTTGGAGAGTAGCTGCCTTACCTTTCTTAAAACAAAATAATCATATTTCCTATATATGGTCCCACATCTGCAGCAACTGTTAAGGGAGATATTTTGCGAAATTATATCTTAGCTTGATTTATTTATTACAGTGCTCTAAATAGCGCGCTATAGCGCCGTTATAGCATTTTTGGACCCTAAACGCTAAGCTATGGCATGAAAATACGCTAATTGAGCTACGGCCGCTATATCGGTAATAGCGGTCCGCTATAGCACATAGCTGGGAGCCGCTATAGCGCGCTATATGTATATTGGGCTTTTTTAGACAATTTATATGAGCTTAAATAAAGATCCATAAAATTTATATGGACTTTTAAAAATAGCAACTTATATGGGCTTTTGGTCTAACTCCTTATTTATATAAAATTCTCTTTCTCACTCAACCGTGCCTCCTTTGCCTCTTTGAAATGATTTACCTTCTCCAGATCCATAATGCACAATTTGCAAAAGCTTCTAAGACTCCCTAACTCCGTTATTTGGTAACCCCCTTCCTCTCATTGCTACAGATCTTTTTGCCCAAATCGAAATTAATTTATTTTGTGTAGAAAAAGATCGATAGTTTATGATATTAGTATGGATATTTTGAACCGTGGACTTTCGTACTAGTTTAATATGAATATTATAATTTCTTAATTAATTTGATATTATTTATTGTTCTATGAAACTTTAAATAATGTTAATATATAGTACAAATATATAATATAATTTTTGTAAAAAAAAAAAAACGCTATTTGGTATAGCTTCCGCTATAGCTTTTTTTGTAGCCTTCCCGCTATGACGCTATAAACGCTATTTAAAACATTGATTTATTATAACGCTCTCTATCATAAAATCTTTGGTATCAGTTTGACCAATGAGAATAACAGACGAATTATTCCGGAACAAAAAGGTCTGTGATTATTAAAATTTTGAACCTTGGTAGAGGCTACCAAGTCTCTCAAAAAAAAAAAATTTAATTTTGAAATTATGATTTTTTTTGCATCCATTATATTTTTTAAAAAGGGCTAAGTTTAACATGTAAACATTTTCAAGATTGCGATGTAAGCCAATTGAAATCAATTGTCAACTTTTAATTAAATCAAAGAAAGGAATTATTTGTCAAAATAAATGAAGTGCATGTCCAACGAGAATAAAGAGATAATGTTAATTAATAGAGAGTCGAATTAAATGTCATCCAATGTCATTAGGACCGGATTGCCCTCCGGTTCCGGTTTATTCCGGTTGAATCAGCTGATTCAGTTAAGTTTTGATAACATTGTGTTAAATAAGAAACCAATGATGTATTTTAACCCTACTCGTTAAACAAAAGTGATTATACAAGTTAGTTAAAAAACTTGATTTTTTTTTTGTTTCGGGCTTGCTCATCAATCATATTTTTCGGCATTTATATCTTTAACATGGTTAGAGCTAAATGCTTGAAATACATGTAAAATGATACTCTTTTTACGGTTATGTTAGTATACGAATGGTTGAAAAGTCCATAATTGAGAATTATTTGATATAGTACACGCATATGGATAAAAAGATTTGAACTATTTATCGGAAATAAAAGAAGTCAACGCCTTCTTTTTTATCCAATGCCAAATTAATGACCTTGAATTTGATAGAAAAAAATGAACTTGAAATTTCCATTTTATTTTATTTATTTAATAAAATATATTTTCCATTTTAAAATGTAAATTGTTTATAAAGTTTAAATTTATATGGAACTCTTATTGGTCGAAATTGTAAAAATTCACATGTGAGAGAATTGGTGGGCAAAACGAGCGAAATTTACTTGGGAGAAAATTCATTCCTTGTGATTTCCAAATTAATAATAGAAAATAATCAGGAGTTAATTAAGAGCTGATATTAGCACAATAATTTTTATATTAACACAACAACTCCAAATTTTCAAATTTTATAGACAATTTTTCCCTCCGTATATATTTCTTTCAAATGCTATTTTTTATCCCGGTGATTATGTAATCTTCTAGCATGAGGACCATTTATTAGTTACTATATATTTTTCATTTTTAAATCTTCATTTAATTTGAAATAACAATAAATTCAAAAGGAATATTAACCCATACATCTCTGGTTGTATTGTACATTAATGATTTTAACTTTCATTAAATATATATTTCGGTCCTTTTTTTGTTCCAATATATTTAGTTGGTATGAGAAATATAAAAGTAAAATTTACTACATGATATATCATTTTTTTGGTTAACAAATTCAAATTGCTTTGTTTATTTTAAATAACCGCATATTCAAATTCAAAATAACACACCACTTAAAAAGCTGCAATAAAAGCATAAAATTATTACTACTAAGCAAATCTTATGCTTTAATAACATAGCAAGAAAAATTATAATTTATGATTTTCTCAATTCAACAATGGAGCTTATATTCAAAATAATGTGAAGAGAAGTAGTAGGATGGACTCTTAATTTATGTTGAGGTAAAAAATTAATTATTTCTAGTATTAATACAATTTAATTAATTTGACGTATTCGTTTATATAAACGTGAAGCATTTATGTTTAGATATTTTTTTAAACTATTAATGTTATTTTTAATATGGTCATATATTCTCTGTTGTCATGTAATTTAATAATAGATTTTAATTTTGTCTCTATAAATTGATATCAGAAACGAAAATATTTAGATTAATTTAAATCCAAATAAAAAATCACATAAAAATACAAATTTATTTTAATAAACTAAGAATGTGAGGAAATAAAGATAAACAATTATTAATGTAAGAAATAGTGGAAATAAATAGTAAAGAACGGCTATTTGTTATTTGTTTTATTTTAATAACTGAAACTTATCCCTAAAACATTTCAATTTCAAAGAATTGAAAATAATAAATTAAAAAGCTCATTTTTTACAAATGGAAAAATCATTCCATCAAACAACTCTGTTAGATAATACTTTGTGTTAGTGCGAAGTGTAATTTCAATTAGTAGAGTTTCTAGTATTTTTTTGTTGAATCATGATAATAAATGACTGAACATTTATAAGGTTATAGATGTTCATTTTCTCAGTCCGTTTTGGTGCTGGCTAAAACTAGCAGCACTTATTAATTGAGGGAGATGGACAATAATTTCTTAGCAACTTGTATTTATTCATCTTTGCTCCTTTGCACTTTTGCTGGGGGGTCAATTTATATTCAATGTTCATTTCCACACGGCAAAACAGGGTAAAGATTTTAACAGAGCAGTTTGGTTTCATGCAGCGCACGATTTTTATGCAGCGCTGTTTTAATTAGTGCATACTTGCATGAAGCTAAAACTGTTTATTTTTTAAAATCTTTACGCGAAAACTTGAGTGATGGCCGCGTGGTCACCGCCACATAGATCTCTCAACCAATCAGAAAGCGACAACACCCAGCATACTTAGTGCTGAATATTCTAAGAAAAATTTGGGAAAAATTTGAGAAAAAATCAGAAATTTCAGAAAAAATTCGGCGTTTGGTTCGTCATCACAAAAACAAAAATACGAATTATTCACGAATTTTGTGACCATGCTGAAAAGTGAGAACTTGTTTTTGATCCTCCGCTACATCCGGCATGTGTTCATGCAGATTTGATTCAAAGTGGGGCCTACAATATTAAACTTGATGTTGCTCTATATAGCTAAGGCTGCGTATCATGACCTAATAAATATCAATTTGTAGTGTGCACATTTGGCTGAATTGCATTTATTTTTTCTAGTTAGGTAATTTTTCTTTTTAAACAAAAAATGCAACAAGTGCACGTTTCATTAAATAAGCAAAGAATTTAAACTTACATCAAAATCTAACTTCTAAACTCTGCTAGCTAATCACATTATCCTTATACTAATCTGTCAAGGAAGGGCAAATTAGACTGTAAACTAGCTGTCTACACAAAATCACCCTAGTTTAACTTGCTACTATATTAGAGCATCATATCAATTTCATACAAAATAGTTATCTTCCTCTCAAAATATCTACTTCTCACGCATCATCTTCAATCTCTATCACTGTAATTCCCTGTCCAATATTGAAACATAGATATTATGAACAACATCATATTCTTATAAGTTTTCATTTATAAAATTCATATTTCGTTTACCTAGATAACCATAGTGCAATTTAAACCCTCCTATTTGAGGATGTTAAATAGCTAGCCAATATGATAAACCTAGGTAAAATTTAATAACAAGGATAATACACTGTACAAAGTAAAATACAACCAAAAGAAGTACCTCGTTATTGTGCACTGGCGCTTGCACAACCGCTACTACTACTGCTGCCTTTGCTGTTCGCAAGTTCTTTTTTAATTTCAAATTTCAAGCCCGTATGTGCGTAGCTTATTTTTTAATTCGTCAGAAGCCTCAGTGAACTTTTTATGCATGAGCTTATGTTTCTTGTCTAATGCTACACATTTCCTTCTGTACTCATCAAGTTTTTCTTGTGTTGAACGATATCTAATTTGACATTCTGTGAGCTCCGTTTTGTATCTCAATTCATCCTGTTCCATATAAGAAATTAACAACAAATTATAATATATATATATATATATAGAGAGAGAGAGAGATGGGCTATTGTACTTCGCGAAGTAAAACCCCCGTTTACTTCGGGCCATATTTTGTCATTTTCAAAATTCAAACAATCGATTCGAACCGTTCAACATGTTCTAAATATTGAAATGTGCTTGGAGACTAAATTTTACATTTTTTGGAATTTTTTTACTATTTATTAAGCCACTTTGCAAGTTTCTGATCTGGTGGTCCAGAAAATTTTACTGTTTTTTACTGTTCACCGTTGGATCAGAAACTTTCAAAGTGGCTTAATAAATAGTAAAAAAATTCCAAAAAATGTAAAATTTAGTCTCCAAGCACATTTCAATATTTAGAACATGTTGAACGGTTCGGATCAGTTGTTTGGATTTTCAAAATGAAAATATGAGCGTGAAGTAAACGGGGGTTTTACTTCGCGAAGTACAATAGCCCATCTCTCTCTCTCTCTCTCTCTCTCTATATATATATATATATATATATATATATATATATATATATATGAGTAGAACTAGGGTGCTCTCGAGTTCACCAAGCCCTTGGTGAACTCAAGTCCAAAACTCATTGGATCGGCTTCAAACGACGAATCCGACCGTTGAAACCCGTCTACCTTACGAGTGATGCGTCTACATGCAAAAAATTTAAATTTTGAAATTAATTTTGCATAGAGTCAAGTGGTCAAAAAACGTCAAAAAATGAATGCATTAAAATTAATTTATTAACCTTCTAATTTTGACCACTTGACTCTATGCAAAATTAATTTCAAAATTTAAAATTTTTGCATGTAGACGCATCACTCGTAAGGTAGACGGATTTCAACGGTCGGATTCGTCGTTTGAACCCGATCCAATGAGTTTTGGACTTGAGTTCACCAAAGGCTTGGTGAACTCGAGAGCACCCTAGTTCTACTATATATATATATATATATATATAGAGATAGGCTAATGTCATAACGTTATAACTTCGGCCCGAAGTTATAACGAGTCGTTTTTGCAATTTCAAAATCGAAACAACCGATCCGAACCGTTCAACATGTTCTAAATATTGAAATGTGCTTGGAGACCAAATTTTACATTTTTTGGAATTTTTTACTATTTATTAAGCCACTTTGAAAATACTGATCCGGTGGTCCAGAAAATTTTGCTGTTTTTTACTATTCACAGCAGATCTGCGATTTTCAAAGTGGCTTAATAAATAGTAAAAAAATTCCAAAAAATGTAAAATTTGGTCTCCAAGCACATTTCAATATTTAGAAAAAGTTGAACGGTTCGGATCGGTTGTTTGGATTGTAAAAACTAATAAACGACTCGTTATAACTTCGGCCGAAGTTATAACGTTATGACATTAGCCAGTCTCTCTCTCTCTCTCTCTATATATATATATATATATATATATATATATGAGATAGGCTATGGTGAGTTGTGAAGTAAAACGTCGTTTTACTTCACGCCATATTTTCATTTTGAAAATCCAAACAACCGATCTGAACCGTTCAACTTTTTCTAAATATTGAAATGTGCTTGGAGACTAAATTTTACATTTTTTGGAATTTTTTTACTATTTATTAAGCCACTTTGAAATCGCTGATCCACTGTGAACAGTAAAAAACAGTAAAATTTTCTGGACCACCGGATCAGCGATTTTCAAAGTGGCTTAATAAATAGTAAAAAAATTTCAAAAAATGTAAAACTTAGTCTCCAAGCACATTTCAATATAGAGAACATGTTGAGCGGTTCGGATCGGTTGTTTGGATTTTCAAAATGAAAATATGAGCGTGAAGTAAAAATGACCTCTTACTTCACAACTCACCATAGCCCAGCTCTATATATATATATATATATATATATATATATATATATATATGAGTGAGGCTACGGTGCTATGCATAACACCAATTGGGTCCGTACTACGGCTCAAAATTTGACTTTTCAAAATCTTAACGGTTGATCCAAACCGTTCAACATGATTATAAAATGAATATGTACTTGCAAACCAAATTTTACATTTTTTCGAATTTTTTTGCTATTTTTTCGAAAATCACTTGATCTGAACATTCTGGACCATCCAAAAACAGCCTATCTAAAAAAATAGTAAAAAAATTCGAAAAATGTAAAATTTGGTTTGCAAGTACATATTCATTTTATAATCATGTTGAACGGTTCGGATCAACCGTTAGAATTTTGAAAAGTCAAATTTTGAAACGTAGTACGGACCCAATCCGTGCTATGCATAGCACCGTAGCCTCACTCTATATATATAGTAGCTCATGAATCGTGCATCTAATTGCTAACGGTATTAACCGATATAGAGAATCTTTTCAGATTTTCTTTTTGTTGATTCATACAAATGGAAGCCCAACTGAGGGACTTTCTTATCTGACCAATAGAAGTAGAACTGAGGCTAAGGTACTATTATGCATAACGCATATTGATATGTACTATGGATCAATATTTTCATTTTCAAAGTCCAAACAATCGATCTGAGCCATCCAACATGATCTCCACTTGAAAATGTACTTGTGAATCAAATTTTACATTTTTTAAAATTCTTTTACTATTTTTTAGAATAGGTAGAAAATCACTTGATGTAAAGATTCTAGACCATTCAACAGTTGTAAATTTTATACCTATCTAAATAAATAGTAAAAAATTTAAAAAAATGCAAAATTTAGTCTGCAAGTACACTTTTATAATGAAATCATGTTGAACGGTTCAAATTGACTATTTGGACTTTGAAAATAAAAACCAATCTCTCTATTTTTCTGGCTTGTTCAAGTAATCTCTCCTCTCTTTGTGCTTTAGTCTTTTTCTTTTTTTTGAAAAATTGGCAGCAGCTGCCAATTGGATTGTATTAAAAAATAAAGGGTAGCAGTACAAAAATTCTCTTACAGCTTCCCATCTCAAATGTATGCTAGTTCTAACTTCTACGTAATCTAGGATCAAAACTAGATAGAAAAACAACTTCCTAAACGCACTATAAAACAGCATGCCAGAGAATATTAAAAAAAACCACAACAAACAAAACAAAAAAAACTAACAGCAATGTCCGGGTGTTATCCAGGCCCATTGATTTCATCTTTTCTTTCATCAATCCGGATCCGCTAGCAGATTGATACCCATTAGTGCTTTAGCCTTTTTCTCTTCCTCCAACTCTAGAGAAAAATTCTCTCTTTCTCCAACTCACTCTATAAACAAAAATTTATTTCATCAACTGTGAGACAACTTTCCCACTAGCTATCAAAAAACTATGCATCATTGATTTCCAACCAATGATACAAGCTGTACAGCGGAAAATGGAGGGATGGAAATTGAATTTCCTGTCCTATGGAGGTAGAGTAACCTTGGTCAAAGCAGTCCTTTCAGCCATGCCAATTCACTACATGCAAGCCACCAGACTTCCCAAAGGGGTAATCAAACAAATTGACAAAATAAGAAGGCGATTCTTATGGAGAGGCAAGGCACCATGTCAAGGCATACATTGCTTAATTAACTGGGAAACTGTGTGTGCATTGAAATGTAATGGTGGGATGGGGATGATTTCCCTCGATGGGTAGAACCAGGCACTACTGACAAAATGGTTATGGAGGTTGCAGCATGACCCGGACGGGCTTTGGGCGACCACAATAAGGCAACTATATAATATTGCAGACTGCTCACAACTGACCGTCTCACCGAATTTGACTACCTTTCTGAAAGACCTGGCACAGCTCACCCCTTTCTTCACAGCCTCAACCAAGCTAGATATGGTTACCCACACATTACAATGGAGGTGGACAGCATCGAAAACCTTTTCTTGTTCGTCGGCCTACAAGGTAATGTACGATACAGGTGTCCGATCTAGTTACCACCGACCATTATGGAAACTCAAGGTACCCATGAAGGTGCGCAATTTTCTTTGGCTGATGTTAAGCGACAAAATCCTGACTCAGGAGGTACTTACAACACGCGGATGCACGGTAGCACAAGGATGCGTGCTATGTAATAATGGTTTAAAAGAAACCTATGATCACTTAATGAGAATGTGCCCATTCACCAGGAATTTTTGGGTAGGGCTATGTGCGCAACAAAGCTTACCTGGGGCAGGGGGAAACCACTACTCGGAGGTCTGGGGTGAAGGAAGGAAAAACCTAACAGGGCAGAGCAGACAGAGATGGGACGTAGCATGGGCGGCAGGCTCATGGGCCATATGGAAGGAACGGAATAGAAGAATCTTCACTCAGAAGAGGAAACCCGAGCATATCTTGATAAATGAAGCATCCATTGATATACACAATTGGCTGTTATTTAGTTAGATGCAACAGTGACAAGAGGGGCATAGACATAATAGGGGCTTTTTTAGTTTTATTAGCAGAGCTTTTTAATACTTGAGTAGATTCCTAGTGTAGCTTAAACAGTTATAAGGATCAATTGGTCCGAATAACTCCCCTGTAAATACTTTTTTATCACAATATATCTTAGTGGACACTTTCCACTAACCTTCAAAAAAAAAACTGTGAGACAACTTAATTTTTTTTCCATCAGTCTGAGCATTGTTTTTCAATGAGACTACAGGTCAAACTTCCGGAAAAAACAGTGAATTAATTACCATGCACCAATAAAAGAAGACATTAAACAAAAGGAGGAATACAAAATGAATGCATACAGCCTCTGCTGGTAGCCTGGTACAGTACAAAACTATCAGAAATACATAAGTAAATACAGAACAAACCTGTCGCAGGGTATTTCTTAGAGTTAGTATCTGCTCCCACTCCTCGTTGTGAGAGACCTAATTAGTCCAAGAAAAGTTTCCTTAGCAAGTGTGGTACTGTAAATATATATATATATATATATATATATAGAGATTGGCTAATGTAATAACGTTAGAACTTCGGCCGAAGTTCTAACGAGTCGTTTTTGCAATTTCAAAATCCAAACAACCGATCCGAACCGTTCAACATGTTCTAAATATTGAAATGTGCTTGGAGACCAAATTTTACATTTTTTGGAATTTTTTTACTATTTATTAAGCCACTTTGAAAATTCTGATCCGGTGGTCCAGAAAATTTTGCTGTTTTTTACTATTCACAGCAGATCTGCGATTTTCAAAGTGGCTTAATAAATAGTAAAAAAATTCCAAAAAATGTAAAATTTGGTCTCCAAGCACATTTCAATATTTAGAAAAAGTTGAACGGTTCGGATCGGTTGTTTGGATTTTAAAAACTAATAAACGACTCGTTAGAACTTCGGCCGAAGTTCTAACGTTATTACATTAGCCAATCTCTATATATATATAGAGTAAGGCTACGGTGCTTTGCAAAGTAAACCACCCTCTTTACTTCGGGTTACTTTTTAGATTTTGAAAATTCAAACAACCGATCCGAACTGTTCAACATGTTCTAAACATTGAAATGTGCTTGGAGACCAAATTTTATATTTTTTGGAATTTTTTTGCTATTTATTAAGCCACTTTGAAAATCGCTGATCCGATGGTAAACAGTAAAAAACAGTAAAATTTTCTGGACCACCGGATCAGAAACTTTCAAAGTGGCTTAATAAATAGTAAAAAAATTCCAAAAAATGTAAAATTTGGTCTCCAAACACATTTCAATGTTTAGAACATGTTGAACGGTTCGGATCGGTTATTTGAATTTTCAAAATCCAAAAAGTAGCCCGAAGTAAACGGGGTGGTTTACTTTGCAAAGCATCGTAGCCTTACTCTATATATATATATATATATATATATATATATATATATATATATTATAGAGGAGGGATCCGATTACAACACTTTTGAGTTACCACAAAGTGCCACAACCATTTTCTATATTTTCAAAGTCCAAATCGACAATCCAAACCGTTCAACATGATCTCCACAATAAAATGTGCTTGCAGGTCAAATTTTACTTTTTTTTTAATTTGTTTACTATTTATTAAGCTGAGTACAAAATTCAATGGTCTGAATTTGACTAGTTTTTGTAAAATACTTAATAAATAGTAAAAATATTCAAAAAAAATGTAAAATTTGATCTGCAAGCACATTTTATTGTGGAGATCATGTTGAAGGTTTGGATCGACAATTTAGACTTTGAAAATATAGAAAATGGTTGTGGTAACTTTGTGGTAACTCAAAAGTGTTGTAATCGAATCCCTCCTCATATATATATATATATACATAATTGTATAACTAGAGAGAGAGAGAGGGAGGAACAAAAGGAGGAAGGAGAGAGTACGTTTAATTTGGCTTGGAGCTCTTCTGTCCTTCTGACGCTTTAGCAAAGCTGCATCTGTCACTATCTGTTGTCAATACATCAAAGAAATCATATATTAGAAACTTTTTGTTCCAGCTTTGACGAAAGACATTGTGGGTAATTATGTATGTTTAAATGTCAATACATCAAAGAAATCATACATAGTTTACTGCATCTGTAATCCTGAAACGGTTGAAGCTACAGTGTCGTTCGAGCTTCATAGACGACGTCCTTGGTTTTGCAATTCTCTGAGGAGGGTACGTTTGGATCGTGCAAGGATTACTGTAAGAATAGCGATTTTTGGGTTAGCGGTTATTTCACTCTCTGTGACGCATAACATTCAACAGCGATGTGCAATTTTAGATAATTTTATTTGTGCATTTATGAATAATTTATTAGGATTGAATTTTATTTAAAAATAATAATTTATGTGTAGATGTGAATTTTGTAAGATATTTATATGAAGAGTTAGGCTATGGTACTTCGCGAAGTAAAGCGAGTGTTTTACTTCATGTCGATATCTTCAATTTCACAGTTCAAAATGTCAATCCGAACTGTTCAAATTGATCTCCATATTAAATTGTGCTTGGAGATCAAATTTTATAATTTTTATAATTTTTTTACTATTTTTTTGGAATTTTTTAAAATCACTTATTTTTTATGGTCCACAATTTTCTGAAAAATATTGATTTTAAAAAATTCCACAAAAACAGTAAAAAAATTCTAAAAATTGTAAAATTTGGTCTCCAAGCACAATTTAATATGGAGATCAACTTGAACGGTTCAGATCGACAATTTAAACTGTGAACACTAGTGGAAAAACACACATCAGGAACAGTTAAAAACACACATCAGGAACGGACCTAGAGGCGACACTGACCCAGCTGTTACAGATAGTAGAACTAATTACGAACGGTTAAATAACCGACACTAAATCCCATAATCAAGAACAGTTGTTTGATAGCCGATACTGATATGGACAATCAGGAACAGTTGTTTGTTATTAGCCGATACTGATGTTGATAATCAGGAATGGATTTTAAGAACAACCGATACTGATTTTAACAATCAGGAACGGCCTTTTAATAAACAGCCGTTACTGTTCATATATATATATTTTTTTTTTTTGCAAAATGTTGGTATTCGCATGAGCTAATTCAAATATCACATTTAGATCAATAATTAATATGCCACAATCACAAACAAAAGACATCAAACAAGTTAAACAGATATACAAAATATTTACTAAGTGTTTTTTTCATAGAGAGTTCTTTTTCATAGAGAGACTAAACAGAGAAATATTTACAATCAACAAAATATTTCAAAAAGTTTGTGCAGATAGAGTGCCGCTATTGTATCTTCTCTTTTAGTTTGCCCTCTTCACTGCTGTGGAAATAAAGAGTTGTGTTAGTTTGTTTGCATCTGTGTAGTAGCGTTTGAACATCTAATTTGGTGATGAAGGACATATAGTGTGTAAATTTGTTTTCCTGTAATGATATACAAAATAAAATTTTAAAATGAGAGTCCCTCAACAGTAAATTAGCACTGAACCAAAATTTAGAAAAGCAGACTGTTTTATATTTAAGAGTAACCTGTAAATAAGTGTGCTATGTTATGCAACACACCGTTTGGTATTTGTTCATGCAAGAAAAACCTTGCTGTCATAAAGTGTTCAATGCAAATTTTTTATTGGTATTATGCACTAAACATAAGTTGGTATTTGCTGCAAAATAAGACACAGGATGTAATTTTTTTTTTTGTTTAACAGCTCATAATTACCCTAGCAACCAATCCAGTTACCGTCTGACAGTACCAGAAAAGCTTTGGCAAAAATCAGCAAGGTTGTTTACCAGAAAATCAGAAAAAACCACGACAATCAAAGAGAACAAAATCAGTAAGCATCAGAATATCAGTAGCCGGAAAATTCAGCAAATCAAAATCAAACCAGAATCAACAAAAAAAGTCACACGGATCATCACAACCAAAATCAAAACCTTAATCAACAATGACCTTTTTGTTCTTACCAGTATTTGCACAAAACCTGATCAGCATCCAAAATCAAGATCACACAAAACTATTGTTGCTTCTCCACCGGACCCTTGCACGTACTCCAGATTCAAATTCAACCCCTGCTCCTATTCCTCAAGTAATTAATCCAATTCAATGTCACTACTCAATTAACCTCAAGTTAGATGAATCAAACCTTTTGTTATGGAAATCTCAAGTGTTACCTGTAATTCGTGGACGTGGGCTCTTATCCTTTCGCGATGGCACGACAGCACGACAGCACCACCACCAACCATTGTTATTGATATCTCAGGTGCAATTGTCACGAATACTTGTTGCGACACATAGCATCAACAAGATCGACTGATCGTTGCTTGGGTTTTGCCAAGCCTTGGTCCCTCTATTGTCTCTCAAGCGATCAGTTGCTAGACGTATATTGATCTATGGATGATGCTTCACCGGTCTTACTCGGCTCGATCCCTGCTCAATTCTATCGGCTGACCTCGCACTCAGTAGGTAAAAACTCATGATGCTTTTACACAACTGTGATCCGGCTTATAGAATACCTGGTCCCCAATGGCTAGGCAAGAAAGTCCTCCATTTAGCAATAGAAATTGTTGGATAAAGAAATATATTTTGCCAAAAAATTTAGACCTTCAAATAAAAAATAGATAATGTATATAGACAAAATCAACTTGCCTAGGTAGATCTTCTATACTGGTTGATCCGAAAAAATTTAAGACCCTAATATATAAAGAAAACGACAGATTGGGAATTGACTGCAATATGTTAATTGAAAGTATTGAATTTACTATGAATCATTATTAGATATTAATGAGTGTCAGTAACAGGCATTGATGAATTGGAGCAGAAAACCAGAAAAGTTTGTGCTAAATTGCTAATATACTGAAAAAACTAAAGATGCAAATTATGCAAACTGCAACCAATAAGTTGAACTTAAAAAATGGTTAAAAAAATTTATAGAGAGAGAGTACCCGCTGTGGAGGAGGTAAATGAAGGCGAGCTCGGAGGTGCCGGTGGAGCGGAGGCGGAGAATGGTACCGGCGGAGAGGTGGGAGAAAGCAGGGAGGGAAGAGAGCGCGCCGAGAGAGAAGCTCAGCTTGGAGAGGTCGGTAGAGGAGCTCAGCTTGAAGAGAAGGCGGAGAGGTCGGTAGAAGTGCTCGATGGTAGATGAGGTCGACAAGGCAGCGAAGGCGGCATTGGAGGTCGGAAAGGGTAGAAAGGCATCACTGGTCGGAGGCATCGTGAGAACTGTAGAGAACACTCGGAGTGGGAAAATCGCTGGTCATTGGTTAGGTTGGAGAGGAAGAGAGATGGCGAAGAAGGCGTAGAACTCGAATAGGGATTAGGGTTTTCAAATTTTGCGAAGGTTGGGGATTTGATTTCGAGGTGGGGTTTTTGCCAGTACTAATATCAGGGTCGGTTAAATAAAAGGCCGTTTTTAAAACTATTAGAAACGGTTGTTTTAAAGAGCTGATACTAATAACATACAATCAGGAATGGTTCTTTGTAAAAAGCTGTTTCTGATTCGGCCAGCACTATCAAGAACGGTCTTTAAAATACAACTGTTCCTGATAAGCACAATCAATGTCGGCTGTTTAGTATGTCCGTTTCTGATATATATCAGTATCGGTTTAATGTAAAATCCGACACTGATGAGCTGATACTAATTGTACTTTTTTCACTAGTTGAAATTAAAGATATCGACGTGAAGTAAAACACTCGCTTTACTTCGCGAAGTACCATAGCCTAACTCTATATATGAATATAGAGTAGAACTAGGATGTTCATAAATTCACCAAGTCTCTTTGTGAATTCAACTCTAAAAATTTATTGCATTGACTTCAAATAACGAATCTGAACCTTTGAAACCCGTCTACCTTACGATGATGTGTCAACATGTAAAAATTTTAATTTCGAATTAATTTTGGATAGAGTCAAGTAGTCAAAAATCGTTTACAAAATGAATGCATTAAAATTAATTTATAATCCTTCTAATTTTGACAGCTTGACTCTATACAAAATTAATTTGAAAGTTTAAAATTTTTGCACGTAGATGCATCACTTATAGACGCAACGGTTCAAATTCGTCATTTAAAATCAATCTGATAGGTTTTAAAATAGAATTCACAAAGAAATTTAATGAACTTAGAAACACCCTGGTTCTACTCAGGAATATATATTTGAAACACTTCAGTCGATGCGAATCTAAATTATGACAATTGTTGATATTATGTACGCATTAGCCTAAAATTACGGCTTTTTCTGTCGTTGTTAGTTGGAAAATCATTGGATGTTTCTGATCGAACGGCTAAAAATTAGTTTGAGCCAGTTTTCAGAGTTTTTAGCCAGTTACAACAGGTTGAGAACAAGTATCTTCGCAGATATTGTATAATGGGGCTTATAATTTTACAGTCTAGATTAATTTTCAGTCAAATCTAACTCCATCCAGTACCTTTTTTACCATAGGAGGTCTCCTTTAAAATTCGTGCAAAGTTAAAAGAACGGTCCGGATCTACTCTAAAAGATTCCCTTATCCGGTACCGAGGAGGATCCGAATTCGGTGAATAGTCGGTCACCAAAATTGCTTAAAAGGTAATTTCGTCATTAGAAAATAATGAAAATAGTATGCTAACTCTCTCGGTCTCCCTCGGGAAGTGATCAGAATCTTTCATCAAATTTAAAAGGATTCATTTTTTTTCTTTTAAATTGATCTCAGATAAGAAAAATAATATTTGTTTCAATTATCAATATAAAAATTTGCCCATATACGTTCAAAATATGTTCTTTTAAATATAAGTATTTTCCCTGTTATTTTTCTCTTACAGCCATAATATCTGTCTGTATTACAAGAAAACATTATTTATCTTCCTTAGATAATTGATGCCACAATATTTTCTCTACATCTAACAATGACATTTTTATTTTATAAAAAATAAATGGTTCTGATTTTGAAGGGACATGTAGTTTGAATATACAATGAAAATTGTATGTACACTAGAAATCTAGAATTACTCTAATAAATTAATGGAAAACCGGACTTATACGGTATTACAGAAAATCATAGTTTATCAAAATTAGGGACCAATGGGATCTTTATCCTTATTTAATCGCCTAAAGTTTGGTCTTGTCCCCTCAAAAGAAATTTTGCATAAAATAAAATTCTTTGAATTATTATATGCATGATACCTCTAATTACCAACAATGCCAAATAGAGGAAATAAAATAAATCGTAACAATGATTGTGTAATTAGACAGTTTGATAATACAATACTTCAAACCAACGGCTTAAACAAGATGCATATTTCATTAGCGCTAGCAATATTTTATGAATACAAGTTGGTCCATGAGATACTGTGATCTATCTATTTATTAGAAGTTCAATGAATTAAAAATTTACATCAGGGGATAAATAAAATTAATTTCAGTGGAGCAAACGGAGGAATAAAAGTATATTTGTAAAATTTATTCCAAAATTTGTGCACTTCAACTCTCATGTTATGGTAAAAAAAATATTGTAACAAATGCTTTCAAAATTGGAATAATTTCAATGAGGTCACTACAATATACCCCATTTTGATTTCTGATCAATTTGATTTGTTCTTTCACAACACTATGCTTATTCGTTTGCTCCAATTGGATCATTCCATTCATTTCAAAATGGAAATCCACATAAATTATTAAATGAACTTGTTGAATTATAAGATTCACAAAATTGCAACAAGTTAGACAAGTTAACTTCTTGTTAATGAATTTGTGAATACATATACCCGGATCTGACTTCTTTCTTGAGTTCAGTAGAGAGTCGAGGTTAATATTCTTAATTTCCGTAATTCCCTATCATTGCTAAGACCAAGGAGTGCCCCCCTATCCTCTACTTCTTTCCTAACCAGGTCCTAAGCCTATTTCTTTACTTGACCGTCGAACTCCTCTTTCCTATGGGTTGCAAGAAAAGAATAGGGATGTATAGTTAGCTCTATTCCTTACTACAAGTCATCTATCTCAGAGTTCTCCTCTGTTTGATACCTATGCCCTATGACCTACTTAAGCATATTCATATCCTGTTTCCTTACAATCTAGTTTCCTTTCTAGCAGCGCCCCAACTTACCTATCTAACTAGCCTTAGTCTGTCTTTCTATTTGACATTAACTCGTAGATAGTGAGGTTTAGACTGAAGAAAGTCACAGTAAGAACTCATAGTCTAAGAGTATAGGACCACTTACCGCCCCCCCCCCCCCTATTGCTTGCGTATATGACCTCCTTCCCTGCTCTTGAAATTTTGGTTACATTTGGAAAATCAATTCCATAAAATCCAGAGATAATCTCTGTATATACATATTACATTTGAAATTTTGCATCTTGCTACCTAATATTGATTATGAAAGTCAGTCATCAAGGCTTTTAGCTTTCCAAACCCGTTTATAAAGCAAAAATTAATCTATACAAGTATATATTGGGCTCATAGTTGGGCTTGTTAAAGTGAACATAATTAGACTTAATTTTACTTTACAGGCTAGAAACCTTTTGGGCTTCTCACGGTAGTAATGGAATCCATGATCCATCATCAATCTCTTCGCCACCTAAAAAAAAGCAGCAAGGATCCATCCCTTCCATCTCTCTCGGAAATCGGAATACATCTGGAGATATCTCTTCGCATCCGTCTCTGCAGAGCTCCTTCTCTCCAAAGATCAGCTCCTCTCTCTCTCTCATCACCTAAGGTCATTATCAATCCCTTTGTGCTTCGTCTCTCTCTCTCTCTTTTATTTCCTATCAGCTAGAGTTGGTTAGGTTTTTCTGCTCTTCCTCTTAACATATGCAGCGAGAGCGAGGCATCGTATGTTTGGCAAAAGGGCTTGATTTCTGTTCCTCAATTAGGAGAAAGCAATCAACACACAAGATTGGGATTGCAAAAATTTAAAAACCGACTTAAACTCGTTTTTTTCCATTAGCTCTCCTGTTGTAATGAACGCAGTAGAAAATTTAGATAATAAATTAAGAGATGAATGACGGTGCAATAATAGGAGACGTTTAATATCATCCGTTGCTAGGAAGGAGAAATTTAGAGTTCTTTCTTGAGAGATTTTTGGTAATTATATGTTTTAGATTGTCTTCTATATACTCCTTTTGTGGACATGAATCCAATGAAATAATTATGTATAGCTTTAATCCCTTTATCAATTTCTCTTTTCTTTATATTTCTTAGGAGTAGGACAAACCAATATTAGTTACAAAATATTTCAATATCCCCTCAATACAATCAGTTGCACCCAAAATACACAAATTCCGTTCCAATGTTCCCAAAATTGCCAAAGCCTTGCCTTGTCACAATGGGGACATGACACCTGCCAAGTGTAAGTCTGTTCATATCTGCTTGCGGAAGGCTGTCTTTCTTTTTATTTTATTTTTACTTCCCTTTTTAAGCATTTTAGCAAAATTTACACAGTGCAATTGTATCATTTTTTTATTTTTAATTTTTTTTTCTTATTTTATAGGATATTGGTATATCGAAATCAGAGCTCTCTTGAGGAAATGGAAGCAAAGCACTCGAGCGAAACACTGAAGTAGTTTATCCTCAAAATTATTTCACCCAAATATTTTTCTGATATATTACATTGTGTGAATATTGTGCTGAAACTTGTTCCGTAATTATGTAGGCATCTGAGAAACAAAATGAGTGTCTGATAGACTCGTACCGTGCAATATCTCATGAACTGCATCGACTTAAGGTTCAAATTTGCTTTCTAATTGGAGAACTAGATTGGCTACTTTTGATGCTTTTCGGTTTTTCTTCGCTATAAATTAGTATAAAGTATTGGTCAGGTCTAAAATATGCAGCAAATAGTAATCAAGGCAAGAGAAACCGAAATATTCAAACCATTACTTGCACCATTATGGAAATAAGCAAATGGGTTAGTTGGGTCATAATGCAATTTAAAATATTGCATGGTGAAGCTCCGGTCCAGGTCTAATCTATTTTCAGTCAAGTAGTTTAATTTAATAGCCAAAAGTGTGCTATAATTTGATTGAATTTTGCCATGGCCTTGTATGTGCTTACAAAACAGTTGATTTGAGCTCAGATCTTATACCTATTTGTTGTCGTAGAAGCTTGATTAATTATGTATATGATAAAGGAGTCAGATTAGTTATGTTTGTCTTGTTACCTTTTCCATTATCATTCAATGTTGTTCTTATTTACTTCTTGGATTTTTAAAATATAGGTAATTTCCTGATTGCCAAGTTTATAAATGGGTAAATTTCACCGGAGGTTACTAAACTTTTTCTTTTGTTACGAATTGGTCACTCAAGTTTGATTTGTCCCAATCAAGTCACTTAACTTTTCATTTATTCTAATCAAGTCACTCTATAACTTTTCCGTCCAAAATGCTAACGAAATATTCTCATTCCATTAGTATTTTGAACAGAATATCCTCATTCTGTTAGTATTTTAGATGGAATGAGTATATTCCGTTAACATTTTGGACAGAATGGGCATATTCCGTTAGTAATTTGGACAAAAAAATTATAGAGTGATTTGATTAGGACGAGTGAAAAGTTAAGTGACTTAATTGGAACAAATCAAACTTGAGTGACCAATTCGTGACAAATGACAAAGTTTAGTAACCTCTAGCGAAATTTACCCTTTATAAATCTATGGCAAAGTTCAATATTGTTTTGCAATTCAACAAGGACTGATGAATTGATGGGGCTTATTACCCCAATTAATATGTGAGACAAATGAACAATAAGAGGACAGAATATGTACATAGTTCCAATTCAGAAAACAACCATTGCCAATACTTCAATTGATCTATTAATTGATTTCACAAACCCATAATTGCTTAACGCAGTTCCCTGAATTTGAATCTCTCTTTGTTGAATTCATATGTCCCTCTTTATCGTCTTCTCTTTGTTATATCTTCTCTCACTACCTCTCTTACTATTACTAAACGTTAACTGCCTACAAATTCCGAATTACTTTGGGTCAGCACTAGGTCAAATCAGTTTCAGATTTCTTTTCTGAGCTGAAACTGATTCTGTTATTTTAGAAGACCGATTTGCTCAGATTCGGCACTAGGTAAAATAATCTACAAATTCCGATTTGCTCTGTAGTGAGGTACCTTTCATATATGGTAATCTCAATTCTTAGGTGAGGCTATTCATTCATGAGTTCAAGTCTTCTTACGTCTTCTTTGCTTCTATGTTTTGTCTGTGTTACGGGCTATAGTCAATTAGTCATGTTTTAAGTTGGTCAAGTTGAAATACCACTACTTTTAATTTTATATTTATTAAGTTGGTCAGGTTGGGAATACATGTCAGTTAGGGTGATGTATGATACAGGTCAACTTAAGGTCAGCTCTGCCTTAAGATTGGATAAGGTTGGGTTGAAGTTATGTGTCAGTCGGATTTTTTATTTCTCAGGTTATGCTACCTTAATCGCTGGATAGTTAGTTATCAGTTGATTCGGTATTAACGTTATTGTCGTTGATAAGAAAAAATACCTAAATTTTTAAAACTACCATTGTTTAAAAAAAAATAAACTAAAAAACTATCGTTAATTTTTGGGAAATTCGAAATCTACCACGGCCGCAGAATGATTTTGCGGACCCAAATCCTGGAGACCGCACAGGCGTTCTGCGGACCCAGCCAGGGGTCCGTAGAACCATTTTGCGGCCCTGTATATTATTTTTTTTTTCAAACTTTGAGATATCTCATAAAGGGGCACGCATTCCTAGAATTAAAAAATATTAAAAAACCAAAAAACTTTGAGATATCTCATACGGGGCACGCATCCCCATGTGGTGCCTCTTTTAATTAGATAAAACACCAAAAAAAAAAAAAATGGGTCCGCAGAACGCCTGTGCGGTCTCTAGCATTTGGGTCCGCAAAATCATTCTGCGGCCGTGGTAGACTTCGAATTTCCCAAAAATGATGGTTTTTTGATTTTTTTTTTTTTAAACAGTGCTAACTTTAAAAATTCGGGAAAAAATAAATATAAAGAAAAAGGAAAAGAAAGAAATATGGGATTCCGGTCTGACTTTACCAGATCTGTTTGTTTGGTTTCCTCACTTGGATTGGTGTATCATACAATAATGGAATGTTATATTGTAATATTGGGAATTCTATATGTAAATCATCACCTTAAAATCATGACCAGTTAACGTCTGTTATTTCACTAACCATGTACTTATAATGTAAGGTTGAAGAGCAGATGCTGATACGCAAGTTATATGAGGTAATGTCTGCAGGGTCTGCTTGAAAAGGTATATATACCCATTAGACTGGTCTTTATTTGTTTTGTTTTTTGGTATTGGCTCCTATTTTACTATTGCTCATCACTGCTTGTTACGTGGTATGGTGTATACTGGTTGCGTAGTTGGTCCTTAAGCGGGTACTTTAGTACCCTTTTAGTTGAAGCCTTCCTTTTTTTCATTGCACAAGCTCTCTTATTTTATTGGGGATTTGCTTCAAGTCATAGCTTGTATTGTCTCTCTTTCGGGAGACACCCGAACCCTACAATCCTTTGTATACTTATATGGGCACCTGTGCAGTTTGCTTTAATATGAATTTATTTTCAATTTCGGGACCATTTTATGTTTAGTGCCAGAATAGCTAAAATTGCTGTTCATTTTTTTTCCTTTTATCTAGGAAAAAAAACATGAAGTAGCCGTCAAGAGAAAACGCAGCTGCAATGATGAATCATCAAAGGAATCATAGTTTGTGAATATATATAGCAGACCTAAAACTGTAGCATGATGATCTGTTTGAACAGAGCTACGATTATATAGTACAATCAAATATTGCAATAAAATAAAGGCCAGTCTAGAAAATCTGCCTTCCTTTCTAGTGAGAAAGGCACATGACTCTTATATGAAAGATCATGGGTTCAAAACTCACAAAGTGAGGAAATCATCTATAATATATATAGAGATTTGAAAGTGTGTTGGATGGTTTGACCTCCAACTCATGATTTTAAAAAAAAAAAAGAGATCAGTCTAACCGTTGATGCATTACTCATAGTACATGGGAGAAATAACTCGAGCAACTTTCATTCTCCCTAGTTGTGTTTACAAGCTAGTTTTTGGTATTAACAAAGAGCAATGAGTATCAAATATTGAAAATAAGATGTACATATTAAGTGTAAATGTCTAAAATCAAGAACATGCTACACCAATTACAAGGTCTTTCATAAATGTGTTCCTAAAGTATGTTTATTGTCTTGTAATTCCTAAGAAAAATTGTAAATTTCATATTAAAATCAATGAAGCGCTGCTATTTAAGAATATTTTGAAAAATATGCCGTCTTCAAGTTCTTTGGGGAGCTTCTTAAGAAGAATGAAATATTGCATATTAAATTTTGGATTTGGTAATTGAATCTTTTATTAATGTTTTCTTATCTTTCCAGACAACCTAAATTCAACGTAAGCATTGCGCGTAAATCGAATTAAAACTGAAGAAGATTCCATTATAGAAGAGAAGTTAATTGATTTTAGGCTTGGAATAGAAGGTTTATGCTCGGTTGTGTGCGTGCCCAAGCCTGCATGTCTTTCGTCGTTGCTCCGATCCTGTCCTGCCATGAATGGCCTATTGTTGAAGCCCAATTTTATAGAAGATCTAAACAAAGTATCTGTTGCTCAATTATGGTTAGGTGACAGTAATTTGGTGGTAAAAAAATGGGTAGTTGGTCGAGTAATGTTGAATGACATTTAATGTATTAATGTAGTACTATAATTTGAACTACTTTTTTAGTGTGTTTGGGACTGGACGGTAATTTTAATTTAGTATTTTTAATTTGAATCCGTAATTTGTATTTGTAATATTGATTGGTATTGTAGGTTTGGTTTTAATTATTTTTATCTTTGAATCTTGTTGCATTTGTTAAATTAAAACTTGTTGCGGTTAAGAAATAATATACACAAGTATCGTCGAAAGGTGGATGTTGCTTACTTGGACATGCTGCAATTTTACTGGTATTCTTTTTTTATATTTTTAATTTTAATTGGACATGTTCCTATTTTAATTTATGTTAATTTATCTATAAAATTATGTACATGCTATTGTGGCATTGTGTGACATTATTTTTAGAAAATTAGTACGTCGGAGAGATATTTTATTCAATTCAATCATTATTTTGTATGGGTAAGTAGGGTATACATGATATTAGGAGATATTGTCGTACATTATATTTATATATTTACAAAATTTCCTAATACTAAACAACTCCGCAGTTAATATTTACATGCATGATGATACTTTTAGTAGTCTAACAAACTATGTGATGAAACTTTTAGTATTCTAACAAACTAGATCACTGAGAGATCATCCTTTATTCAACTCTCATGTGCCCATAGACTGATATTCCTAACCGTGTCCTCTATTAGATGTTGCACTAATTATCTCTTCTTGGAGAAAAATCTTCTATTTCTCTCTCTCCATAGAGCCAAACCGAGTGCCAACCACTGGCCATTCCAAAGCGAAATCCATCGCAGGTGGATGTTCGCTTTTCCCAGATCCATAGATCAACAATATCCTCAATGCCCCCATATGAGAAGCGGAAGTTGAAATGAGCAAGGATACCTCTCTAGAACCTACCTGAGAAGCCCATCTACATAGTAGGTGGTCTCTAGTTTTCACGCAACCTATATGAATCTGACATCCTCTGTAAATCAGTACTTGTTGGGTCAAGATATTATTATCAATCATTATCTACAGGAATATTCTGACTTTCATGGGAACCTTAATCTTCCACATGGACTTGTAGTGGGGTGAGATAACGCCCGTGTGGTGCAAGAACATGTACGCCGAAGCACACGAGAAAATGCTGGTGTCAGACTAGCGCCATTTGAGGCCGTTATCCCTTTCGACCGAACAGTTGAAGAAGGGGATTAAACTGACCAGATCTTTCATGAAGAAAGGTTGATCTTGGATTGATACTAGTTGCGTGGTTGTCTCCACCCTGTATAGTCTTTTGAGAGTGGATGCCCAAATGCCGTTCAACCGCTGACTGATTATCCAGATCCACTTAGTCAGGAGTGCCTCGTTTTGACATTTTAGGTCAATTACTCCCATGCCCCCATTTTCTTTCAGTGCACACACAGTTTCCCAATTAACTAAACAGTTGATACTCTTACAAAGGTCCTTACCCTTCTAGAGGTAGTTTCGTCTCATTTTATCAATGTGCTTAATGACTTCCACCGGTATCCTAAGAGCCTGCATAAAATGCAAGAGCATAGCCGATAATACTGCATTGACCAGTGTTACTCGACCCCCATAAAATAAGAAATTGCACGTCCAACCTTTCAACTTCCGCTGTAATATCTATTACAACTTCATCATTCAGTGGCGAAACCACTATAGTTCAGGGTTGGACATATGTCCTACTCTGGATTGTGAATTTTTTAACACATATGGTATTGGGTTGTTGTTTTATCCTGATAAAACCCTGTGAAGCTCGAATTTTCCAAAGCAACCAATTTTATATTTTTTTTCACAGCCCACTCCCCTACAAAGTCACAGATAATTTTTAATTCCTAATGGCTACCTGTTAGCGACCTTCACCGTGTGAACTCGGATCGTCGATTTGCAAAAGAACAACCAAACACAAAGTTTGAAGCAACGAAAAGAAAGAAAAAGTGCGGCAGGGCAAAGTGATTCAAGCGAAAGAAGAGCGAAGCAAAGCAGGAGGTCAGCGACGCAAATGATAGTGTGCATTCTAAAATTTATTTTTTCAATTAACCCTAATCTTTTTACTGTAAGTCAGCGATTGATTTTTTTTTCTAATAGCATCCACCGATCTATTAGTGACGTAGTCTCTAATTTAGAGCTTGTTAGTAATTTAGATCAATATGTTAATAATTTAGTCCCTAATTAGTGATTACCAATATATTAATAATGCAGTAGTCTCTAATTTAAACTTTACTATATTTATTTTTTATATGAAAAAAATATTATATGTTAAATTTATATCATTTTGTATGAAATTTGTAATTTTCAAATTTGTACTTTATTATCTTGATGGAAATTGAACGGTTACTATTTTTGACCACATCTGTCATCACTTATCCATAACCTATTCCGTCAAAAAAGAAAAAATACACTTCTACAGTTTACTGGTACCCATCTACACTTTGATATTTGTGTGAAATTTACACAAAAACTTTGTACATCATAAAACATGCTGCAACTCTGAGCTCCAGCAATGTCATTTCTAGTCCACCAAATTTCTCAGTTGCATGAGATAATAAAAAACCACATTACCAGGAGACAAACAAATTCAACAAATCCAATATAATTAATGTCTTTGTTTTGGCGCCACATTATGATACATTTTTTTTCCGCATATCAATTCGAATTTTAAACTTTCCGCATAGCAATACTACTATACTAGCATGTTAAAGTTATAAAATTTAGTGCTTGCTGAAGCTGGAAGAGGGGAAATGTTTCAACACATCAAGTACAACCAAACAAAATATATTTTCTTGCTGATTTTGCATAGGCAAACAGCAAACTCCAACTATATTATTTTTAACATATATTTGTTCTTCTGCTATGGTTTCTAATTTTTTTATGTGAATTATGATAATTTAAACTATAACTTAAATTGATTTTTTTTTTTTTTACCAACTTTTGACTTCCTTAGCGAATATTAGGTATACTTTACGCACACAAATAAATAAACTAAATAGCCGCTTTTAACGGAAAGAAAAAACGACAAAGAGGATACTTGTCCCATGGTCACATGGTGGTTCGACAAGAACATCGAAAAATGCACTTGGCTTGGTTCTGTTCATCTCTCACAGCCATAAATGACGATATTTATACCTCTCTGGATAAAATGATTACAAGTGGCCAAATAAGGAAAACCCATGTAGCTTCTGTGGACGGACAGATATTGTACTGCATTGTAGCTTGCGTCATTCATTTCAATTCAACAGTGCATATCCAAATAAGTACCCTTAACCATTTTTTTAATTTTTAGAAATTAGAAAAGAAAATCAAGTTATCGAAAAATAATTTATTGTTTTTTTTCTGATAAATAGATAAAACCAAACCATTAGCACGATCCACCGCAAAAGAGGCCAATGTGACCGAATCAGTGATTGTATCCTATTGACTTGCATAAGAAAAAGGTCATGCACTGTGGAAAATAAATGAGGCCATCATATTGTCCTCTACCTCGTAACGAAGATCAACGTGGAAGATAAAAGAAAGGAGAGAAGAGGACATGCATATTTTATAGTTTTACTGGGACTGAATCAATAGTTCGATTTCAATAGTTTTTAGATTTTATATAACGAAGACACAATACAACTTATGAAAAATAGTGAGTCTGAACCATTTGATTTGGTCTCATCTATTACATTGAAAAAAATCAATTCATCTTTTCTGTTATTTGATTTTCAAATTTCTAATAATAAAAAATTTGACCCTTAACTGCATTGGACTCACTGGCACCACATTTCTTGAGCCCTTTCTTGATCAGTGCTTTTCTGATGTGTTAGTAGTCACTGCCTCACTGGTAAGTGCTTGTGAGCTGTTTTCCACGCAGCAGCGCCCAATTTGTTGAATCAGGACAAACATACATCAACATATTTATAAGGAGCTCAGAATCTTTGCTTTTGACCTAAGAATTTTAATCTCTAACACCTTTTTTTTCAATATATATGTTTGTATGTTTCTTGTTCAACCTGTATCCTGAATTCCTGATTGATTGCATTTGATTTAGTCCTGCTCTGGGCTTCATTTATTTTTGTCATGATATGGGTAACATTAACATGACAATTGTATTTTTTTTTAAATTATGTCTGATTAAGATACTTTTCTCAAAATGAAACGGAAGATGTGATTCGAAATCCAATGTCTGAGATTGGTGTGATGTATTCACCTCAGATTGTTGATACAATTAAGTTCGGACTAATTGAACTGAATATTCCACTCCAAAACAAAAAAAATTGAACTGAATAAAACTGATAGGGGACCACTCATACGTAGGTTTTTTCTTAAAAAAAATAAATACATGTTGTGGTTACTCCGTAGTCACTATATGACGGTGGGGACAATATGTCTCTATTCCTGTGTGACCCTATGGATGCTTTCGGAAAACAGAAGATTTATGCTACTTTTGACCCAAACGGAAGTACGTATACCAAATTAAGCAAAATATCGAAGGCACCAGAGGTCCAGAACGGAAAAGAATCCTCCAGTTCGGACCGGATAAAAGTATTTACAGTGCTGTTTTGATTTTATGCAGCTTATGAGGCATATGTGTTTTTATTTTGATTTTATTATCCGCGTGCTGCATAAAGCTAAAATAGCGCTGTCACTATCTTTACTATGTACTACTATGTAGCAAGTTTGTACTTCATTTTAAAATTTTAAAATTAATTTAAGTTATACGGTGAAATAGTGATGATTTGAGTGATTTAAAATATTTTTAATACATCATGCTTCATAATAGTTGGATGTATGCTGGAATTATCATTAAGATATTTTGAGTGAAATTAAGTTAAAAAAAAAAATTTACTTTTTTTTTTTGCTAACATAGTACATGCGTAAATTTTGTCGTTGTTATTTAATATTATTATATCTAATTCCTAAGCAATTATCATACTGGAGTCGATATTGATATTTTTTTTTATTAGGAATGGATTGGAGGTTTGAGCTGGCCCCAAAAGAAAAAAAAATGGAGGCGATATTAATTGGAATTTGTTTTTATTTTGGGCCGGAAAAGCCTTTACCCGTTAGGCAATCTTGAGATCTCTTCTCTAGGTTTGGTGGGCCTGGCTCATGTCAGAGCGTAGCTCACCATTGGCCTGAAATGCAGATAAGTATGACATGACAGCTCCTTTTGTTTCTGAATTAATGGCTACTGTTTCTCTCTCTCTTGCTCTGTCTGAGGACTGAGGCTTGTGTGATTTATGAGGAGAGAGAGGAAAAGAGAGTACAAGGACATATCCTAATCAAGCTACTGACAAAATCGAATCCATATCCTCCCAGGTACCTAACGAGGGAATCTTTTACAATTACTTGATCTGGACCGTTCTTTTTAACTTGGCCCGCATCTCAAAGCTCAATAATACTGCCCCGTGCGCTAGCCCGAATCCCAAACCGGTTGAGAGTTAATCTCAAACCGTAAACAGCTAACTGTAAAAGAGAATCTTTTACGGTACCTGGGAGGATGTGGATCCGACAAAATCTCTACTATCGTTCCTTCTTCCCTTGTCTCATGTCTACACTGTTTCTCTTTCTCTCTCCTCCCCTGTCATGTTATGCTCCTCAAAAAATATTTCTGGGCTTAGTTATCCCTTTTCTCACGTGAATAAAAGGTTGTGGCAGTTTCTGATATTACGAATATGTGATACCAGTATTCCAGTAATTATGTTTCTTTGGTAACCATATATTAATAATTGATTTCATTGCACAAACTATTAATTTAGTGCCCTGAGAAAATTAAACTCTTCATCTTACTAAATCATACTTCATTTTTTTTATTTAGCAGGCATCTGCTTGTCAGAAAAAAAAATGGAAATGAAATTGAAAAGAACACAGTAACAGCCGCTTTTTTTATTATACCCAAAAAAAAAATATCAAATCTGCCATCAATCCCACATTTTTATTAAAAATACCCTGACCGCCTCTTCACTGGACGGTCCACTGTTTATACCAAACCGCCTCACGTTTGGGCGGTCACCTATGCATACCAGACCGCCGGTTTTTTTTTTTTTTTAAGACAATATGAATATTAAGATGCTGAATTCTAACGCTAAAAATTCGGATTATTTTGTAAATATTTGTTAGATTACTTCTTTTGATGTATAATTAGCATATTTATACTAAAATACGCTAAATTACTTGAAATTATGTTAAATTACGTTGAATTACACTAAAATACGTTAAATTACGCTAAATTACAATAACTTCGCTAATTATGTTGAAATATGATAAATTACACTAAACTACACAAAATTACGCTAAAGTAGACCGATTTTCTGCCATCTTTCATGAATCATAAAAAATAGTAAAAAAAATTCCGAAAATAGTAAAAATTGGTATTCTACAAGTTCATTATGTAACTAATTTACTGAGCTACTTAGATTGAATAATAGGAATGAAAATCTTAATCGGAAACTTCAACTTAAGTTTTGAGGCTCTTCTCTTTGTTTTTTAGCAATTCTAAATTTGGAAATTCGGCATCACGGGCATTGACGCATCCGTATTTTTGCAAACTTTATGAAAAGTGGTCATTTGCTGAAATCGGACACTCGAGCACCGTTTTATGGCCGTTTGAAGTTTCGTCGTTGTTTTTTGCCTTTTCAGTGAAGATATCGTCCCTATTCATATGTAATTTAGCGTAATTTACCGTATTTTAGCGTAATTTAATGTAATTTAGCATAATTTAACGTAATTTAGTGTTATTCAGCGTAATTTAACATAATTTCAAGTAATTTAGCGTATTTTAGTATAAATATATTAATTATACATCAAAAGAAGTAATCTAACAAAAAACCCAGCTAACGTGGGTATATTTATTAATAAAAATTTCAATTACTAGGGTTTAGAAATTAGAGTTTAGGGTTTAGGGTTTCTTTTAAATATCACTAATTTTTATAAATATGTTATGTGAAAATTGTAAATCATTTAATGTACGGTAATTTTTAGGGTTTAAGGTTTAGGATTTTAGAAATTGTCCAAAATAAGAGTTCAGAGTTTAGCGTATAAAGTAATTTAGTGTAATTCAACGTAATTTAACATAATTTCATTTAATTTAGCGTATTTTAGTATAAATATGCTTAAAAGAAGTAATCTAACAAATATTTCAAAAAAAATTCGAATTTTAGCGTTAGATTTCAGCATCTTGCTATTTATATTGTCTCTAAAAAAAATACTAAATCGCCCCACAATAGGGCGGTCTGGTATGCATAGGTGACCACCCAAACGTGGGACGGTTTGATATGAACAGTGGACCGTCTAGTGAAGGGGCGGTCAAGTATTTTTAATAAAAATTTGAGATTGAGAGAAGATTTGATATATATATTTTTTTTTGTACTAATAAAAAAAGCGGCAGCCGACATTTTTATTATATCCAAAGTTTAATACAAATTATTAATTATGTCCAGATTTCGAAACTTTCGCTAAAAATACCCAAGCCGGCCAGAAAATGACCGGCTTACTCCTCCCCTAAGCTGGCCATTTTCTGGCCGGCTTACTCCATTTTTTTTTTTTTAGAGAGAGACACTATGAAGAACAAAATACTGAAATTTAACACTGAAAAATTAAATTTTTTTGTTTAAATTATTTGTTATATTACTTCTTTTGATATATAATTAGCATATTTATACTAAAATACGCTATATTAATTGAAATTATATTGAATTAAACTATATTATGTTAAATTACGCTAAATTACGTTACATTACATTACAACAGCTATATTAATTGAAATACGCTATATTATATTTTATGTTGTGCTACTATTTTAATGTTGTAATATTTTCTGTTTAGCATTATCATGATAATTTATTTTGATCTGTAAAATATAAAAATAGTACCATAAAAGCACACATACACAAGAACCGAAATATAAGATAATCCAAATATACCAAACATAAATAGTATATCAAATATAAATAGTACAAAACTAGTAAAAATACAACTAAAACGGAGAGGGGGAATATCGCTGAGGCGGTACTCCGGCGTTCGCTCGGCGCCAGTGCGGCCAGGCTCCGTCTCTCCCGGGCTCATCTGGGGCATTGGCAGACCTGAGTATCTGCTCGGCGGTATTCCATCTGGCATCGCCTGTGGAGACTGGCGATACTGGCGGAGGTGTACTGAAGATAGATGCGGTGAACTCAGTCCCAAATGCAGGCTGAGTATGAGATCCACTACCACTAGCCTCTCCATCATGCGGCATCAATGTGCCATATCGGGACCATGCCGGTGTCGTAATGAAATACTCATCGAATACCCCGAAGTCCTGGAGACTGCACAGAGGGGCTCGTACTCAGAAGTATCGGTCTCCGCAGGTGGTGGCTGTGGTGGCATCTCTGCTTGACCCTGCAATCATACACATAAATTATTAAATTTGATTTGAATTAAGATATTTATTAAAACGACATACATGAGGCTGCACCGGACGTCCATGCTCGTCGTACCATGCCGTCCACCCAATGTTGGACAATACCCAACGATGGTAGTCCCACTCTGAATGTGAATCGGGGGAAGATGGCATATCATTTAGCATAATCGGACTCGGGTCGGGCTCAGGAAGATGGCATATCGTACGGCGTCCACTCAACAAGAGCCTCAGGCAAACTCTGAAGCTCTGACCGGACTGGCCTAATCCCAACAGTAGCACCGTGGATCCGATCCAAGTAGTGGTGGAAACCGTACCACTTCTTGGCGTATGCCGGGCATCTAAACACATCTGGCTCTCCCCAATTCGGCGCCTCATTGGGGATAGGACGGCCCACCGGTAGCCGTGACCACGACCAGTGCTGAAGCAGGAGTACCGGCCCGTACATCTGCTTCGCTTTCGGCTGTATTTTCAAGAACATTACACGTCAGTGTATTTTGATGGATTGATTGATTAAATAATTTACACTAAAATTAGAGTTGGTGACTTACCTCACTACTACGACACAGGTGGGAGTACAGATACGCCAGGACAGCTCCACCCCAGTTGTACGGCGACGGCCGCTCAAGGTCCATCAGCAACGGGAGATACATCAGGAAACATGACAGAACCAAAAAGGTCCATCACGTAGCCCCGTGTATATCTGCAATACAAAACATATAAAAATTCTAATAGAATCACCGTATTATAAATTAATTAGTAGAAACAAGTTATAAAATTTACCTCTGAATCTCCAGCTCGGTGGAATCTGCCGAGAGACCCGCGATGAAGTGCTGCCGTAACCTCGTCATCCGCAAATGGAACTTCGACCTCCCATGTTCTCCAATGATATAGGAAGGCTCAGCTCCCAACAACTCCTCGACATAACCTGCGAATCTGGTGCTGTCAGAGACGCCGCCGACGGGTGTGCCACGGATAGGCAAACCCCAGAGAGCACTCACATCCTGGAGAGTCACTGTCATCTCTCCGAATGTCATATGAAACGTGTGCGTCTCGGGACACCATCACTCCACCAGTCCAGCGATGAGAGATGCTCGATGATGCTTTTCTCTGTCCGCACGATGTCCACAACCTGGTAGAGACCCAGGTTGACGAGGTACGGCTCCATCACCTCGTAGTACTTCATGTGTACGCACCGCAACTTCACATCTAGAAGATCCGTGTCCTGCGTTGAAAAAGGTAATCTGCATGGTGATAACATAATAAAATTTAAACCCAACAAAATTTAATGAAAATATAAGAAAAGGAACGTACCTCACGAGAAGCCAGTGAGACTCGGTGCTCGCTGTGGGGAATCCATAGGAGAGGACTGATGTGCTCCGTGCTGCTAGTACTGATCGGCTCGTCCACTACTGGACGCTGGGTAGGCCGTGCTCTAGGCATCTTGATGTCTAAAATAACCTAATTTCGGTGAAATTACGCTTGATCAGCATAATTATGGTAAAAAAGGCCAAAATACCCTAAAAATTGGTCATCTGTGCTAATTACACTAAATTACGCTTAATCAGCCTAATTATGGTAAAAAAGACCAAAATACCCTAAATATTGGTCAAACGTGCTAATTTCGGTAAAATTACGCTTAATCAGCATAATTATGGTAAAAAAGGCCAAAATACCATAAATATTGGTCATATGTGCTAATTACACTAAATTACGCTTAATTAGCCTATAATTATGGTAAAAAAGACCAAAATACCCTAAATATTGGTCAAATGTGCTAATTTCAGTAAAATTACGCTTAATCAGCCTAATTATGGTAAAAAAGGCCAAAATACCCTAAATATTGGTCATCTGTGCTAATTACACTAAATTACGCTTAATTAGCCTAATTATGGTAAAAAAAGCCAAAATACCCTAAATATTGGTCAAATGTGCTAATTTCGGTTAAATTACCCTTAATAAGCCTAATTATGGTCAAAATGACCAAAATACACTAAATATTGGTTAACTTAGCTAATTACACTAAATTACAACAACATAATCTAAATTCTAACACCTAAAACCTAAATCCTAAACTCTAAAATAAATAAATTAAAAATTAAATTAGATAAAAAAAAATTATCTCAAAGAAGAGCTCAAATCCGGTTGTGAGATGAGAGAGTTGTGATGAGGAGAGAGAAAAATAGGGTATATATAGGGTGAAATGCAGGTTGAAAAAAAAAAAAAAAGTACCAAGCCGGCCAGAAAATTGCCGGCTTAAGGAGGGAGTAAGCCGGCCAGTTTCTGGCCGGCTTGGGTATTTTTCGATAATGAGTCCGATTCTGGGCATAATTAATAATTTGTATTAAACTTTGGATATTAATAAAAACTAGCAGTGGGCCTCGCGTTGCTTCGGCATCATTGTCACGGCATGTGGAGAAGCATATAGAGATTCTAAATAAGAAAAATGTACTGGAGTAATATAATGGACAAGCACATAAGGGATAAGTAAAACAAAAGCTGTACATAAGTGTATAGGAGTAATATAGTTAGATCACATATTGTAGTATTTGAAAACAGTTTTTTTAACAAAATGATTCCCAGTATTTGTTTTCGTGGAGATAGTAGGCAAAATAATATTTACAATATATAAGATGTGAAACTTTTTTGGAGCTGCTGCAGTTATTCTTCTTTTTCCTTCTCTTTGCTGCTATTGGTGCTGCATAAATTGAAAAGTGTGTTAGTTTGTATTGGATATAATTGTGGTGTGTGTATTGGTAGTTTGGTATCACGAAGGGAGTTTGTAACTATGTGTAGATATAAAAATAAGCTGAGAGGTTATTATATTATTATCTTTATTATTCATTTGATTGCAGAAAAATGTTATTTTTCATGTGTAATTTACAAATGGGATGTGTGGGACAGGTAAAATTGGTGTCAGAAATTTTAGTTGGGATGTGCTAGAAGTCACAAAATCCTAAATCATTATAGAAGTGATGCTAAATTGCTAATTGCATAAACTACAGTATTTTTGTCCATGAGAAGTGGAAGAGAGCTAAAATGTTCACAGCTTATAAATAAAGCTGTGAACATTTTAATTCACAGCACCTTAGTTGAAAGCAAGATATCAATTAAGAACGACACCTTTCATGTTCTCTTCTATTATTGATAACTTAGCACATTTATATATGGGATGTGCAAGAAACCAGAAAATTATAAATTATAAAAGGTGTGGTGCTAATTTCATACCTATAGCATTTTTACAGATGGGTTGTGCTAGAACAATGTGTTCACTAATTTAAAAAGGAGATAGTTAATTTTTTTTTTACTTGGTGCTAGTCACTGTTTTTTTTTTTTACAACAAAAGCAAGCTCAGAAAATATCACAGTACTTTTAGTAGACGAACCTCAAAAATCAGTGGCTCCTTGATTAGCATGAGATAGTTGACTCCTCCAACTGAACAAACTGATAAAGATGGGGAATAAAACCAAAATTAATGCGAGGCCTTAGTGAAGGTAGTATGTGATAATTACTTAAAAGATATGGGCACAAAAGAAGAAGAAAGCTAAGAGGTGTAAATCAGAAAACTTTTGGCAGAATACACCTTATACTTAATATATTAGGGTCAATAGGTGGTTAACAGCTAATTAACATTAGTTCGAATAAAGCGGTAAATTTCAAGAGTTACCTCATCCAATATAAGTTTTAAGACTCATTAGCATACCTTCTTCAAGAGAAATCAGTGGTCTCTTTTTCCTGCATATGATAAAAAATCAACAGCAAGACAAAAAATTAAAAAATGATAAAGAACAAAAAAAAGGTTTATCATCTGAGTTGTGAAATAATCATAAAAGGATAAGTTAAAAAATATTCAGTCTCAAATTTACTAAAGCAATTTACTTCCAACCTTCATCCCAAACAACACAACTTTCAGTGCACGTATAATTTAAAATGCACAGGTCAAGGAACCATTAACCATTAAACCTCATATCTTAATCATATTTCAAAAGATGTATAGCTAAAGAAAAAGAATTCAAGTAGCATGTAAAAGTAGAATGTAAATGAAATCAGTGTCATGCTAAATGTAACCCAAAATGATAGAAAGATACTCATATGGGAGGGGTGTTCATCTATGCAAATAATATGGAAGAGCATTATTGGAAGACAAAGTAGATAATAAGATTGGCATAAAAATTAAGACACCCTTTTTTGACAACCTCATCGTAAGTCACTATATTGAAATTCCATCTCTCCGGAAACCGCACATGTAGCCTCACAGCCTCAAATTTATCTATATTTTCACGATGTCATCCCAAAAATCAAGTGTAATCTTCACCACCTGTTAAGCTCAATCCATAAACCCTAAACCCTAAACCTTCACATTGAAGATCACGGTCAGGAAGGCTTTCCATATTGGTGACAGCGTGGCACCCTGAAAAAAGAGAAAATAAATAAAACAAATTATTACTGGCACATTAATCTGTTGAATATAAGTAAGATGTTATAATGTGGGTGTCGAGGACTTGATGCAGTTCAAAGTGAAAGACCATTTGAAGTTCAGTTGAAGATCCTCAATAACCAAGATCACAAATAATGGTAATTAGTGCCTTGTAATAATCTTTGATTTTAGAACCAGAGAATTCAATTTGTTGGTAACAGGGCATGCAGATACCTATAAATAAATAAACAGATTGGTACTGGTAAAAACAAAAAGAGGGAAATATTCACATAATAAAAAGAAAGAGACTTAAGTAATTATGATTGCTCTGGAATAATAGTTGTTTCAGAAAATTAAACAAAGTGAGATATTAGGTTCTTATTGAAAAATAAAGCTTTTGTGAATCCTTTTGATACAAAATATGATTACCGTAGAATATAACAAAAATGACAATTTTAATTTATATGCATCTTCATAAAAAACTAAAAATTTAGAAATGAAATATACTCACATGCTGCTGCTTCTTGATGAAGAAATCACCTGATTATTTGGCATCATCAAAATCTCTCTTCTTAGAAAGCAAAATTTAAGATTAGAAAATCTGTGTCAAACTATAACCTTAGAACAATCTCCAAATGAAATATATTCGAATCAGCAAAATTAATGGCAAAACAATACTTTACAGTGAGTTTTAGAAAATACAGAAGGAATTCTAATGCAACAGAAAGTTATTGTTTGTTATTGTTAGCTCAATGTATTCAATTAATTACTGTAACATAATTTTAGATATTGGATGAACCACCGTATATAAACTGTGTAGATCATATAGGACATGATTTTACATATTTTTATAGACTATATCTTAAAAGCTGTATATAAGCATGGTTAAGTCTTGGTGTACAAAAACTGTACAACTATAAAGTCACAACGAATAAAATAATTTAAGTATTTTTAACAGGATGGTGCGGTTACTCTCTCTCTTCTTTTGCCTTGTTGTCGTCCTATATACTTTCTGATGTTCCAACATCTACATCTACAGAACCTGAATTATCAGCAGGAGGGCTTGGCATGGGAACACTTGGACTCAGAATCAGGTGTTTCTGTTTGATTTTCCGTCCTTAAATAAAATGGAACCAAGAAAAAAGAGGAAGTTAGTGAGTCCTCACTGAAAACTAACAAAAAAAAAAAATTTGACTGCAATGAAATCAATTAGTTCTCACTGAATAAAACCAATTGCAATTTACTTACGATATATCTTTGACTTTTCAATCATCCTACACCACAATATGTACAAACATCTTCTTGGCCCTTTTTAGCTGCCATCTCTACCATTATTGATTTACTCAGTTTTTTCATAAATAAAATACATATCTTCACAAAATAGTTGCACAATCAGCACTATACATACCTTATAGGAATAATCTTACATCAGCATTTGCATAGGCGTCGTTCAATAAGTGCAGAGAGTTTCGCAAAGGCCTGAAAATAATTTCTTAATTACTGATAAAAAAAACACTTAACATTCTGAAGCTAAATGGTGCAGTGCAGAATCAACCTTGTACCAGTAATCCCATTTCTGCTGCTCTTGAATGACAGTACGGTGGTACTGTTTAAATAGACATTAATATTACAGGAATTGACGGTTTTAAGCTACACGTGCTATTCAAGATTTGACTGTTACAGCACCAAGCGGTAGTGTGGTACTGTTTTCTTTTTCTTTTTTCTGAAAGGAAGTAACAAATATTCAACCTCACAATTGTTATTCCCCAAGCCCAATTACATGAGAGAGAAGATCTCAGTAAGATTCGTTTGCTCCTTTAGGCTGTAAGAAGATTTTTTACATTTTGAATTGGCCAATGGAGATTAACATACAAAAATTAATTAGTGCTTACCATGAGCGTCAAAAGGTACCATAGGGAGTTGTATATAACCGAGAAAGAGAAAGGGATGAATATCTATGCTGATTGCTGAGGGAAAACATATAACCGAGGAAGAGAAAGAGAGAGGAATACCTGCACTGAGATAGAGCAACACAGATAATCCAAAATCGAAGGAATGCTTAATTCTATCGGATGGCCTCGCACAGAGCAAAAAAATTGAGAGAAAAGTAATGATCCAAGATTATTACAAAAATCCTCAGTAAGAAGAAAAATCATCAAAATTTTATAAAGAAAACGTAAATCAAACCTTTTATTAAATCGAGAACTTTCAAATTGACTTTCCTTTTTCAGAGGTTTGGGAATTGGGTGAGCGAGGCGAAGAGGTGAAGCTGGGTGGAAAGCTCGGGTGCGAGGGGAAGTGAGGGGCGGGTTTAGGGTTTCGTGGAGGAGAGAACGTGTACTCGTGGTAGAAGGCGATCGAAAAAGAAGAAGGACGGCAAAGAGAGAAGGAGAGAAGAGCGGCGGACAAGATGAGGAGAGAAGAGCTGCAGCGAAAAAGCGTTACGGGTCGGATCAACACGTAGCCAAGAAGAGGAGAGGTGTAAGCGCGAGAGAGAATTCTATCTTCAACCATGCGATCCGGATCGGACGGTGCAGAGGGCGTGTGTCACTATTGGAGTACTGTAGCTCCGCGACTCGGATTATATAGATACAAATATTGCTATTAACCGTGCGATATCGATTGGACGGAAGGTGATGTGCCAGCACTGAGTGAACAGTGCAAAACCCATCCAAAATTATATATATAATAGTATGTCGGAAGCGGCAGTAACAGAGATTCTCAGCAAAAAGCAATATAATAGGTCAGTAAAACAGTAAAAGCTCCTCAGCAAAAAAGCAAAAATAGTTAAAAGAGAGACAGCAAATCAGAGCTACACTGTTGCCAACTGTTCAGCGACGGCGCAATCTTTGTCCCAGCCTCCCAGGAGATATATTTGGTCTATTTTTTACTGTTTGAGACTTTGACTGAATCATATTTTTTCTTAAATTAAATAGTAAAACAAATTAATATTTGGAAGCATCCTTGCCGACATACAGTAAAATTTTAGGAGTATACTACAGATGGGACACAACTCACAAGGCATGAAGCAGATTTGCATTTTGTATGAAAATTTAGCTTCAAACAATATTTGAATTATCATAACATCACCACCTTATGGGATGCAAAACTAATTTTGGGACTATATTTAGAGTTCTTGTAAAACCTTGCTGGTATTAAAGTTTTGGGTCGCTATTATTTTCAAAAAGTACACAAACGAACCAAATGATTGCTTAATTACTTTTGTGATTGCAGCAAATCGTTTGTATTTATTGTTAGTGTGCTACAAGGCTGTTACTGGATTTGGGCCTAAGATAATACGGCCTTAATTTCTAATTATAAGTATATTCAGGAATCTGTTAGGCTCTGTTAATCTACAATTCAACATATAAGCTAATAAGTATCATTAAAAAAGAATACACTGCTATGCCTCTATTAATTCAAAAAAAAATGCACAAAATTAATTTCTCATCTCCAGAATTCCTGCAATAAATTCTCCCTAATCAAAACCAAGATGCAGAGGTTATAAATATGAATAACCAATTTTGGCGAGTATGTGTAATAAAAATCAACTTGTACATTTTTTAGTAAAAGTCCTTGTATATGCACAACTTGTAGTTGTACAGCTATTATACGTTAATTTTGAAATCAAGTGCTAATAATATATAATTGCAACCGGAAATCACATTTACTGGGCTGCACATGAGATTAATTAAGTACAATCTGGTATTTAGTCCAGCATTTTAGTTCAGATTTGCAAATAAAATTTTCAAGTAATGTGCGTCCTTCCAAGAAAAGAAATCCTTCAAGAAGGTTTTGTTTATTTTTAAAGACAACAAATACTTCTAGAGATTTTTTTTTCTTTTATAAGAAAGCAATAGACAAATATACTCTTCTAGAAAGTTTAAAAGAATCAATTTGCATCTGACATTTTTATTAATATTTATTATTAATTATAAAATAATAAAAATGCCCACCTTAGCTTTTTTTTTTTTTTAAATGTCCAAACCAGCCATTAAATAGCTGGTCGGAAAATTTTTTTCTGTTTTAGACCCTATAAATACTCATTTTTCTCTCTCCTCCCTCTCACAACTCACTCAACTCACAGAAGTAAAAGAGAGAAAGAGAAGTCGATTTTTGAGGCAATTTGAGACGATTTCGGAGGCAATTTTTCGGGGGCCAAAATGATGAATAGTAGCAACCGAGGCAGATCGTCCTATCGTGGACTAGTGAGAGGAGGATCAATTAGTGATCGAGGTAAAAATGAGAGAAAAAAGAACAACTGTCAAGTATGCCGTGATAAAAAAAAAATGTCAAGTATGTATGATGGAGGAATTTCTTAGACGGCCTATTCGGTATGAAATTTCAGACGATGACTTTCTGCAAAACCCTTACTGCTCTGGTTTGAAAAAAAAGGTTGATCTAGAGCCTCCAACATCAGACAGTGAGTTTGTTCCGTGTACTTATACTGGTAAGGCTAGCACTTCGACTGTTTTGACTTTTCGACTGTTTTGACTTATCCAGATCTGACAATATCGGACGAGGAGTTTGTTCCATGTACTTTTAAGGCTCGTTCTAAGTAGTATTATTAGGGTTTAAATTTAAATGCATTTGAGCTAGAGGCATTTTAGTTGGATGAATTAGGGTTGTAAAATTTTTTAGTTTCTTTAGTATCTATTTTGTAGACTTTATTTCATCAATTCAGAGTTTATTTAGACTTAATGTATTGACATGCATGTAGATTTGATGTTTATCTACATTTTCATTAAAAGAACCAAATTTGTGGTTCAGTAGAAATCCCAGAATTAATTTTTAAATATGGTAAAAAACAATAAAGTCATAAAAATTTACATTCAACTAACTCATAACTTAATCTTAATAAAGTCCACACAAATTGCAAATAAACTAGTTATGAAAACAACATCTAAATAAACAAGTTCACAACATGCATCAAATGAAAGAATTTAAATCACCTATTACTACTACTCCTAACATTAAATCCGAGAAACCGACCAGTTGCAGAAGATGGCCTACTAGATGGCTCTGCTTGGCTTCCAGATACCCCTACTTGGCTTCCAGATGCCCTTGTACGCCTACCAGTTGACCTCCTTGGTTGGCTTCCAGATTGCGCTCCTTGCACCCAACCGCCTCTCCTCCTATGGCAACTGCCTCTCCCATTGCTTCTGCAAATATAGTAGATACAATTAAATGACTTGTAGCTGTGCTTCGCTGTGACTCTTGTGACCCAGTTGCCTCTGCGATAACTCGTTCATTTCCTGCCGCATTTGCTGCGTTTCTAGCCTCTTGTAGGGCGCAGAAAGTTGCACAGCTGGTATGGAAGGTGCGTGCATATGTATTTAAATGTCTCATGGTTCAATGCTCTCGATTGGTTAAAGAACATCGAACTTGAAACATTCATTTCTTTCTTTCTGCTATTCCTTCCGGTTCACCCTCGACAGACCTACGATTCATAATCAGCCCATCGAGAGAGTTTAATGATTGTGGGGACGTTTAACTCCCAGCGGGCGCAAGCCCCCGCTGTTAATTACATCAGATGACCCTTCCAAGCCATACTGAATACCTCGTTCATTCCAGGATTTGAAGCCTATTTGTTGTGAATTGAATAAAGGGGCTAAAAGGGAAAAAAAAAAAAACTCATGTACTTGGTCTTTATGTATTCCTTTGCTTATCATTGTTTTAGGTATTTAATTAATATGTATGCACAAGATGCAATGAATGTTACTAAAATACATTTATTACGCCTTTTTATTTATTTTAGAAACTTATTTGTATTTGAGAAAATCTATTTGTGCTTTATTTATATTTTATTTAAAAGGAAATGATTTGAGCATGAAGAAAAGTGGAGAAAAGGGGCATTTCGGTCATTTAACATGTTATGTGATGTCTAATTATGCTTGATTTTAATTTAGAAACATGAAGGGTTTGATTTGGGTTCATTTGGAACTGGTTTGAGTTGATTTGGGTTTGAAATGAAGAAGTTATGGCCAATAAGGGCTTATTTGTGAGGTTTAAAATTTTCCAGGGACCTATTTGTAAAGCTGGGAGGACTGAGGTTTGTGGTTAGAGCTTTTAGCAAGGTCTGAAGTGAGAATTGGGCTTCCAGGGGGCTCATTTGAAGAGATTTTTAAGCAGCCAGGGGCTTATTTGCACATATCCAGGGACTGCTTCATGAATAAACTTTTTCAGAGGGACCTCCTTGTGAGAAATCCTCTTTTTATTATTTTCTGGACTTGGAGATTGTAATTGGGCTTTAAGATTCGAGTTATGGGCCTTTAAAATGAGTTTTTGGCTTCGAGATTTGAATTATGCTTCAGGATTGGTGCAGAACATCTGATTTGGGTAATAGGCTCTAAGATGCCTTGACTAGCTTTGAGATTTGCGTCGGGTTTTAAGATCTGCTCAAAGGGGTTTTCATCTAATCCGACATGTGGGTCCCGAAGGACAGGGGTTCAGTCAATCTCAAGATTGGGCAACGCTTCAAGATTCGAACTTTATTTAAATTTTTCCCTTTCGCGCCTAGATTCAATGGATATGGTTTCTTCAAATGTCGTGCAAACGAGATATGAACCGGGTATGAAACCCGATTAGGGTTTAACCCGGTTGTCACTCCGGCGAAGCCTCAGGTCACGGCAGGGTAGAGAGGTGGTACCACTGAGATCGCCTCAGAAGGGGGAGTACGATGGTTGCATCATCGGCGGCCGTCGGTGATCGGAGGTGGTGATACGGCTGGGCTTGAACTCTCGGTACCGGTTTGGCGTTTGAACCCAATTTCTAAAGCTTCTTCATAGTTTCTTCTTCGATTGATCACTCATTTAACATTGTTCAAGTATCAGGAAGCTTCTAGTGCATTCAATTTCGAGTCTCATCAATTTCGATTGATTTCTGGGTTTCAATTTGTCAGTTCGGTACCGAACTGGTACTGACTCACAAGGCTTTGATTCTGGGGTATGTTCGATATAGGAATTTGTAGCTCAAATATGTCTGAGGGTGTTAGGGAAGTATCAATATATGGTGAAGGTGGTTATTAGACATGATTTGGGTTATTGGGTTTGGGTTAAGCATGAAGTTCATATCTCTTTATTTTTGTCTCTCATGAATTTCATCAAATGACATGTATGATTTCATGTTATTCTTGTAGCACAATGTATCAGGAATGGATGCATGAAGTTTGGGAATTTTATGCTTTTTATTTCTATTTTTAAGAGAAGCAGAAAGGCAGAGGGGTGTAAATGCAAATATGCATATTGCAGTTTTCTCATTTTCTGACATCCAACTTTGAAAATGGCTAGAAAATAGTAGAAAAATCAGAAAGGTGCGAAATTTGAGTCTAAATTGATTGTTTTTTATCCTCTATCTTCCTATTCAAACAGATTTTTGATTTGATTTTCAGACCAGTCAGCACTGACTGATCTGTACCAGCAGGTCATTTGGGCATTTTCTGTGCTTATACTATGCTAGTATGGGGTTTGTTGATCAGGGTATTTTGTCTTAAAAGGCTATGAGTGAAAAATTGCATCAAGAAAAGATCAAAGGGCACTAGCATCACATATGTCATTTGCTAGTATTTATGAAAATATACATATAGGTCCTTGATCATTTACATATTCACATAAAAGGGTCTTTGAGCATCATATCATGGGGATTGAAGCTTCCCTCTTCTCATTTGCCCTCTCCTTTTAGTAATTATGCATCTAGGCCCCTTGAAGATTAATAAAATTTATAATATGGAAAGAGATGTAGTAAAACATCAATCCTTCACATATTACTCATTTTATTTCTCTTTTATGCATTGAAGTCCTTTAAAAAGTTCAAAATGGCATAATTAGGGAGATGTAATTAAACATCAATCCCTACAATGTCATTTAATTTAATTTCCCTTTTTCATTTTGTTATGCACTTTTAATTTGATTTTTATATTAAAAGAATTATGCAAGAAATCGATATTCAAAGGATGTAGCTAAACATCAACTTTTAATATCTCTTCCTTTTATATTTCTTATAATATAAAAATGTCACTTTTAATATACACATTATTTATATATATTTATGTGATTATGTGTTTTGTTCCTTTTCTTTGCAACATAAAATAAAGAAAAGAAGAACAAAAGAAAGGTGAAGAATAACAAGAAAGAGGAGGTAGAGAAGGAAAAGAAAAGAAGAAAAATGTTAAATTTCTACATTTTATATTTATTCTTATGAGAATTGCCAAGAAGACAAGGGAGATGCAAATAAATACATTTTTGATATATACATGTATACATATATTTTTTTTGCTTTAAAAGGAAAGAAGATGCAAAATGAAGAGATGAAGCATTTTTAATTGATCATCAAGCTATATACTTCCTTTTTTTTCTTCTCATCCTATGATGAACTAGAAGTCATATAGCTCTCACATCCATGATTTTGAGAGTAGAGAAAAATAAAAAGGAAAATAGAAGATGAGAATAAGACCAAGGTAGTAAAGAACAAACAAGAAAATCATCAAAATCCTTTTTATTTCGACTAAAGTGGATATACACAGATCATTGCTCATCTTGAGCTTACATTTTTCCAGGTATTGATTACCTTTCGAAAAAAACTTGAAGCTTTGAAACTCTAACTTAAACTCTCTTTGAAAATGGAGGTTTCTCTCTTGATTCTTGCACAGGGGTTTTTCTGGAGAAGAAGATGTCTATAGAGTATTCATTTTAGGTGCCTTATATAAGGCAGGCATGGGCTTAGGGTTTAGGGTTCAGCTGATGTGGCTTTCATCATGCCCATCAGCTGCTTGATCAATGGCCTGTATCACTTGCTTCATTTACAGATGCATATATGGCCTGGGCTATCCAATAGCACTTTTACATGTCATGAACTATTAGCCGTATTATTCTCAGCCTTCAGATTGTTCTCATGTGTGCACAGCATCATCTTAGCCCTTGATAAACCGACTATAGAAGGAGAAACTTGATGGGCGTGCTCCTGACTCTCTGGAGATGGTATTCCCATATTTGTCTTCATGTGCACAGAGCTTGACACGTATTAGAAGGGACCAACAGCCACATAACAGCTGTATTGAACATGTTACCTTGTTCCCGCGCCTTACCGGGCCTTATCATGAGCCCAAACCGGTTCTGGTGCTAATACTCATGGGAAATGGACACAGAGCATCGCCCTCACCCCCTTACCATGTGCCTGAGAGCATTGCACCAAATTAATGACGAATTACGTCCTTTCCAATGATGTCGCATCCGGGTGCATGCCCTCTTCACGGGCCGATTCAATTACACCTTTCTACATTAACTTGATCAGCCCATTAGCGTCGCCTATCCACTTTTTAACTTAATACCAAGCCTTGGAGTTCAATTTTGCAGAGAGCTCGAGTCTCCGTTTCTTTCTCCCTTTTCTTTCTCAGCTTCAATCGAAGCTTGTGAGAGAGACACATTATCGGGTTTTTTTAGCAGAGAGAAGGGGATAAGGTCCTTATCACTCCAGAGTAAAAGTTTCTCATTAACCTTTGTTCATTTTATCGAATTTCGGTCTTCAATTTTCGGCTTGGAGCGCAGGCCAGAGGAGGAAGAAGAGGTCTGGTAAGCGGGACCCATATGTCATCCTCTCTCTTATTAATGTTTTACTCCCTCTAATTGTGTTGCCTTCCCTGCCTGGGCTCGGTTCTCATGAACCGTGTAGAGCTTGGTTAACGGTGCACAACGCACCAGGAGCATGCGGGCTGAAGGGGTCAAGGCGTTTGAATTAAACCCCAGCGCTTAGCGCCCGTATCTGTCTGGTCACGGTGCACCATAGGCCGAAACTATGACATTTCGGTGCACCTTGTTCTACTTTGGTACACCGTACCCATTCGCCAGGTTGGCTTGGTGCAAAACCCCCTTGAGTCACTGATGAGTGGGCCCCGAACCATCAGATATGCTTGGTGCCTCCGATTTGTACCCAGAGCAATTTTCAGGCTTGGTTTTCTTAAGTGCCACCAGATTTTACACCCAATACATTATCTAGTTTAATTTAATTTCACAAGAAGCTGATTTGCTTTATATTTTTCACCACTGTACACATCAAAATTCAGGGTTTCTCGTATAGCTCATCACCAGGAATTTTAATATGTCATTATTTGATCTTCTGACATGTCATAAGCGTGTTTTGTTGTCCCAAAGTGACTACTCATTATGTTGAACGCTAAGTAGTAACTTTTAGGGTCAAACACCTCTACATTGCATTTGTTACTTAGTAAGTTAGTCAAAATTGAAAAGAAATATAATTTTTTATGAATGCTACATACCTCTCCGATTCCTGTCGGTAGTGGAACAGCGAGCCTGATGCCCCCTTTGCCTACCTTGCATTTCATCCATAGTTAATACATAACATGTGTGTTTTCTCCTCCCAACCCTAATCCAGGCCTTGCTAGGAAAAATTCTAGGAGAATTACAAGTAGGTCATTCTTCCATATTGCCATAAGGAACAAAAACCCCACTCCAAGTACTTTCAAGATAGTTCACAGTATACCAGTCTGTAACAAATTGATCATCGCTCCAGTTTCGTTCATGACAAAACGCTTAGACATAAGCGCACATAGTAAATGTTAATTGGATACATCTGCATGTACATTCCATTTTGTTGCCGGGCCCGCGTGTCACAATGTACTGAACTCCCTAAGAATAATGTTCATTGATGTCTCATTATTAGACCTATAAATCCGACCAATTTCTGTACCAAAATCTGTGTTTTAAACCACCAAATCGTGTCTTTTACATTGAATATACATTAAATATCTATAGAATGTGGTATTGCTGCGTTTTCATTCTTACTTTGCAGAAAACGAGCGAAATCAGGGAAGAATGTGAAGTTCTGGAACTATACACGCGGGCCGCGTCACATCCGAAGCGGGCCACATCAAACCCTGACGCGACCACAGACGCGATCTCCATTTTACTCACGCGAGGAGCACAGACACGCGGACCGCGTCCACTACACGCGGGTCGCGTGAGTCTATTCCGGAAACAAAACAGAAAAGGAAACAGAGGCTCAATGAAGGAAAGGTCGGCCATATTGGCTATATTACGGGATCCCTTGCCACAGAAGGGTAGGCCATTCATTATTCTGTATTCCAGAGAGCGTGAGATAGATTCTAGGGTTTGGGCTTGACGGCTAGCTTGGAGACGAAGTTGAGAAGCGAAAGACGAAAGTTCTTCACGGATCTTCTTTGTATTTCGGGTTTTGTCATGACTATTTCATCTATCATTTGTGTTATTTGTTTTTTGACTATGCTTGAGTAGTTTTCTTAGTTTCTAGGGTTACGATGTAGTTTGATACTTTGTTTTGTATGCATGCTGTTTGAATTTGTGTTGAATGTTAGTGTTTAATTGTTTGAGTAGTATTTTAATTGCTTTGTTGAAGTTGATTGAATAATTTTTGATTGTCTACTGTTAGATGTCTATAGCATCTTTCTTGTAATTTGGCCCTGGTGTTTCTCTCAACCAAACTTAGTATTGAGGTAGGTTACGAGCCGCGAGGCGAGACCAAAATTAACTGAGAGGTGAACTTTTCCACTTACCGAGAGGTAGTGGTTACCTTTAGTAAACCGGACAATTAACTTGGATTAAAAATCTAAGAAGGTGAAATTGCATTTCCGATACCAGGTTTATTAAGCCAACAAACGAGAGTTGAGGTTTAAGAACTTTAGGTTCGGTCAATGAATCCTTACACTAAAGAACAACGCAAAAACAGACAACTGCTACATTTACTCGAGGTCCACACGGGCCGCGTATGAGAGTACGCGGGTCGCGTGTTCCATACGGGTCGCGTATAAAAGTACGTGGGTCGTGTGGGTACCGAGAGGTAAGGTTGACAATGAAATCGAAAACCCTAGAAACGCTTTTCTCTATCTGATAAAAACCAAAATTTACTTTCAGTTATTTTAATTACTTCTGTCATTGAACTTAGGAAATTAAACAAACCAAATCAACCTTTTCCAACTTCTAGTACCTAATTGATTTAAGTAGAGTTCCAGATTTGATTTTTGAACCGTCCTGTGGATCGATACCTGACTAGACTATACGACAGGATTGTGCACTTGCAGTCTTAGTCGGAAGTTAAATCTAGGTTAAAAGCTACAGCTTGATGTAGTGAAACTTTGTGATACACTTTTGTGCGAACATTCATACTTTCATTGGTGACGCTGGAGACTGGAACGTACTCATTTGAGGTAGTGGCCTTCCCCGTGCATATAAGGGACAAAATCCATTTTTTGCAGCTTTGGTGTTTTCTGATCTTTTGCAAAACCTTGTTGAAAAATAACTGATTTGCATCTCTTAAGTCCATTGCTTGCTTCTGCCGCTCAACAAACTATTTGCTACACTCATAGAACGTATCCTCCACTATGGCAGCCACGGGCATTCTACGGCTCACCGAAAAGACATTGTTGAGCGATTCAGAGCCGTTTATTGTCATGATACCAAATCAGTATCCTCCTTCACAGGTTTGAAAATTTTTCTCATAATTGGACGGCTCCATCACATCATTGGGACGTATTTTACCCACCTTTTTTAAAAATACATTACACCTTGGATTTAGCTCCACAAAAACAAAGATGTTTTACTTCATTTTCCTCATAGTCTTATAAAATAATTAAACAAAATGTTATAAATTAGACATATCACAGCAAACCCTTCGAACATTTCTTTCAACCTTCTTGGCTTCTTCTTCCTAGCTCCTTGTTTGAACCTCCATCCAAACCACTTGTCACTTTCCACAATTCTGGATCAGGTTGTCAGCAGCATGCTGCATACAAAACCTATGCACAAAAAGGTCTGGAGACCATCAGTATTCTGCTGTTAGTGCACATTTGATCCCCTTGTGCTGCTCCGATATAACACAGACAAATTTATCAGCTCCAAGCACTTCATTCCTCAACCACTGCAAGAAAAAACTCTAATTCTCACTATCATCCTTATGTACAATTGCAAATGCAATAGGCAGCAATTAGTTCTCAGCATCATAGCCGCAAGCTATCAAAAACCTCCTCTCATACCACCCAGACAAGAAGCATGCATCTATGCTGATCACTGGTTTCAAGTACTGGAACGCTGCTATGCATGGACCAAAAGCTCAGGCTACGGTCCTGAATTGAATAGCATCTTGAATAAGCACTACGTGTTTATCTCGTAATAGACAAGTTAGAAAGTGGTACTTAGAGCTGGAATTTTTGTCGCAGATTTCCATAAGCAGTGGTTCCAGCAAGCTGTTTGAACCCTCCCAACTCACAAATTATCGGGCTATTGCAAGCTCACGATCCCTCCACAGTCCGTTGTATTTTGGGATTACAATGCCATACCTAACTCACACAGTTTGTCTCCCTTGGATGCTCATACAATGGTCCTTTTTAATGGAGGTCTCAATGATATCGGTAATGATTGATGCCGTGAGACATTTATGGTCAGTCCTTATGTACTCAGACCTGCATGTGTGAGACTTATGTTGTCTCGTTATAACCCATGCATCTCCAAAACCCGTTGTTTTTTTTTCTATGTTCATAATCACAACCCGGAGTCTTGCACACCACCTGAATCCGATCCCTATCACTTTTCTTCATTATAATCTCATGATTCTTATCAACATGGTACTCTCTAATCTTCCTAATCCGCTCTTCTTTGCTTGGAAAAAATTGTTATGGCGCCAGCTCACCTTTGTACTTAATCCATCTCCCATAGTAAGCAACATCTACTTCTTGAAAAGAACATATATCATTGAAGTCTGCGAACGGGTGTGTATCAGTCTGGCCACTAAGCGGCATATTCTTATATTCTCTGCGAATGAGCACTGGACCATCTTCATCACAACCCTCCAGGTGATCAGAGTCCCAATTTGCTCCCTCAAATTCATTCTCAGTTTGCAGATCTTCCTTCGGACTTTCGTTAATATTTTCAAAATCTGACCTAGTTTCGTCGTCTACTGGTGCCTGTCTAGGGTAAGGTGATGGTGTCGGTAATGGTAAATGCACCAAATGCACGGGTCTAAGTGGGGATCTTGTATGGGGTCGTGGTTGGGGTGTTGGTGGAGTGAAGTGATTGTATGTTTCTGGGTCAGGTACGAAGAAAGAAACCATGGGAGTGTATGGTTCTGGTTGTGTTGTATAATTTGGCGCAACTGAATTTTGGCAAGAACTTCCAACCCCTGACTCTATCGAAACTCACTTGACGTAGATTTCTATTATAAAATTTCCAGTGGTCTTTAACCGCCCATACAGGTCTCTCCATGCAGCATCACTTAGTATCGTCACTCTGGTATAGGTCGGGGGTGTTTCATCGTTCACTCGGGTTGCCAATTCAAAGTTTCACCTTTATGAGTTATAACCGATGCATTCGTAAATCATGGTTTTAAAGAGCCAAAGTGAGATATCATCGGGAACCATGAATGAATTAACTGGCTCTTTGGAGTAATAAATCCCATATGTATTAGTAAGAAACTTTTCACCACGGTGTAATGAAATCATATCCATGACCAACAAACTACAGTTTGGTAAATGATAAACAATTGTCAGGTTACTAATTTAAATATATAGGTTGCTGAAAAAAATTACCTGATAAAAAATTACCTGAAAACCGCTTCAGAAATCGTCTCAGAAATCGCTTTCTCTTTCTCTCTCTTCCTCTCTTTGTCTTCTATGAGTTGAGTGAGTTGTGAGAGGGATGAAAGAGAAAGATAGATATTTATAGGGTCTGAAACAACAAAAAAGAATATCCAACCGGCTATTTAATGGACATTAAATGGCCTGTTTAGGCATTTTTAAAAAAACCCAGCTAAAATGGACATTATTATTATTTTATAATTAAGAATGAATATTAATAAAAATGACGGAATTTGCATCTTCCTTTCGTCAAATACAACTTTCATTTTTCAATATAAAACCATGCATGCCATTTGCACAAGTTTCCCCAAGATTTTGTGGTAACGTACATGCATTTTAAGTACAACTTACGACAAACGAACTTAAGATAAATTAAACTTTAATTTCGATTTTCTGCACTAAGTCAAAAGTTACTTGAGATTCAGAAGACAACATGTCCACCATTAGAATTCAATTAAATGAAAAAAAGCTAAAGATAATATTTATTATGGATTGATCTGCATAACCCCAAACAATATTACTTGTTAGTGTCACATGATGTGATCGTTCAAAGATCGTTGTTATGTTTTGAGTCAAACTCCAGGCTAGCTATGGAAAATCTTTGCCTAAAATAAAATAAAAACTCAAAGCTAGATTGGACAAAAATGCTACATTGAAAGTCTAGGTGATAATTTTTTTTTTTTTTATGAAAATCTCTGGACAGGTTGCAAAGTCGTGAGTGAGAATCAAATTCTCGACTTTTGAGTAACTAACAGTCTTAAGATTTTTTTTCTTAAGCAACTGTACTACCTTTCCTTTCTCAAGGTAGATAAGGTTTCAAAGTGCATATCCTGCTGTACCGTAGGATCCAATGAGCTGAGATTAACTTTTAGTCTGAATGATCGGAATTCGGTATCTATTTAACATTAGGGGTCATTTTTTGAGATTTGTGCCACTGTTAAAGAATGGTCTAAATTTAGTAATTTTACGTACTTAGAATGATCTGAATTGTAATTTTTTTAGTCCATATCTTCTAAAGTAATGTAATATGTGAGTTCCGAATCGATCCGTTCAAACTGAATCGTAACCAATTCAAGTCTGTTTTAAAATTTACGGAATGCTTTAACATTCGTGCCAATATAGGAATGAACGGGCTGAATTCAAACTCAAACGGTAAAATGCCTTAGATGATGATATGAATTTGATAAGGTTTTCAGTCAATCACCTTCATTATTTTTTTGAAGTAGTGCAAAGTCATTTATTTTAACTTAAATAAGCAATTTCTTAACCTAATTAAGTAAAGAAAAATATGCCTGGTCAATTGATGGTCACGATATTATGCTAACTGGCAATAAAAATCAATTTCTGTTGTAGGTCCCAATTTGAAGTATCTTACTCCGCAATAATGGTCTAAACAATATACACTTTTAATAATTTAATAATACAAACTACTTGACGCGTTCCGGTTGATTGAATTCATCGTCGTCGTCGTCGTCATCATCATTATAATAACAGTAATAAGAATAACATGGAAAACCGTAGTTTTGACTTAGGGTCATGCCAACGAGAAAGGCTTGGGTCCGATGGGTTTCGGGACCGTCCGATCCACTTTAAGATTCGTACGCACGAATTGTAAAGCAGACGTGAAAGTTGCGGGCACGAATCCTAAAACAAATCAGACAGTGAGAGAACCCGTCGAACTCACTTTGGTCCGATACCCATCGGACTCAAATTTCTCCCCATGCCAACATACACTTAAACATTCACATGGCATCTAATTTTGACAAATTACAGTATTGCACCCGAAATTTTTTTTTTTGAAATCTTCAGTCTCTGCAAAGTCGTAAGCGGAGCTTGATTTTTTTATCTTTGAATAATCACAGTTGTAAGATATTTTTTTCTAACTGTGTTACCACTCTTATCTCATTACACCCGAAATTTTCACTGTTAGACAATCACTATCCCAAGCCGACATTTTTATTTATAACATTTCTGAAAAATAAATAAACCAAATAACTACTGTTTCTGGGCATTTTCAAATCTAGCACGGCCACACTTTACCGATGCGGACCCATTTCAGGGCCGCCGCAGAATGCCAGTGCGGACCCTGAAATGGGTCCGCAATATACCGGAGCGGACCCGGATCCGCACTATGCCGGTGCGGACCCTGTTCTTTATATCCCCAAAATGACAGTGAAATTTCATTCCACACTCTCACACATTCTCTCTCCTGGATTAGATCTTTGATCTGTAAGTTTTTTCTCTCTTCTTTTAAATTTTTTTATTTTTATTTCAGTAGGTTAATAATTAATTTAGAATAATTAATTTAGTTAATTTTTAATTTTAGGTTTCTTCTGTATTGGATTGAAAATGGCTCTTATGGTATCCATCTATACTGGTGGGAATGTTTTAACAGGTCCTAATGGGGTTTACTATAGTATCGGACCTGTTACTGTGATTCCGGTATTGTCGGGTACTGATTATGTGGGACTTAAATCGAGTATATTGCAGAATTTGGGGTTGGATCAGGGACAGTACGACATTAAAATTGATGTCAAAATTATCATGCCGACTAGTTCAGCACAAACCTGGTTCCAACTGTTTTCAATTCAAAATGAGGGAGTCTGGCAGGTATTGTACAACCAAACCATGAGTTTTTCTGAGGGTGCATACAAGATAATTGACCTATATGTGGAGGTTACCAGAGCCCGGCGTGCCAACCCAGTTATGAGGTTAATCCAGGGTTGTAGTCAGGGTAACTCATCCGGCTCTAGTCCATCCCCTGTCCAAATTGACCAACCGTCCAATAGTCGGGCCCCAGTTCAGAGGGACCGACCCTCCAGTAGTCGGCCCTCCCGTCAGGCCCCACCCCAGACTGACCAGCCTTCATCTAGTCGGACCGCTCATTGGGGTCAATCTTGTGATCCGGATGAAACCGATGAAACAGTGGATCCAGAATTACTAGAGGCAGAGGAAAATTGTGGTGATATTGATCCCGAGGGTATGAGCGATCGTAGTGACGAGGAAGATACCGGGCCTGTGCTTGGACGAGAGCGGACTTTCAAAATGGATACCGGGTTTTGGATAATGGATCGCGGGTTTCAGCACCCGATTATGGCTTTCAACGACACATCAGGGTTTATGGAAGCAAATTCGGGTTTGTTTGGAAGGAGGGCAGAGTATGAGAATGAATTGTCTGAGGGACAAACATATGACTCAAAAGAGGCAATGAAGAGCGTAATTGCCCAGTTTCACATACTTTGCAACAAAGAGATAAGGAATACGCACAGTGACCGCACAAGAATTAGATTCAAGTGCAAGGACAGTTACTGTGGCTGATACATACTCACAAAGGCCACTGGTTATGGAACACAATGGCGTGTCTCCAAGTGCCCAACAAAACATTCATGTCACGTGGATGCGATAAGAACAGATCACGCCCAGTTATAGGCTACTATGGTTGCCGAGTGTATATCGGCTCACATAAGGAACGATGTTGATCTGAGTATTCAAGCTGTCAGGATTGCTGTTGCTGAAAGGTACAATAGTCAGATACCGACGTACAACAAACTGTGGCTTGGCCGTGAGTTGGCAATTGCCTGTTAATTTGGTAGTTGGGAGGGGTCATACGCTCTTGTAGTTTCATTGTTGGAGGCAATCAAAAGAAGCAACCCAAGTACTATATTGTTCCTTTATTTTTCACGTAATTTGATTGTTAATCAACAATTGAACTTATTTTTCTTAATTTATTGACAGAAACATTGTTTGAGGTGACCTCATTTCCCACCGGTAAACCTGGACCATACAAGTATTTTCATAGGGCGGCTTGGACATTTGGACCGTGCATAGCTGCTTTTCAACATATCAGACCGGTCATCACTATTGATGCATGTTTCCTGTCAAGCCGGTATAAAGATAACTAATTTGATTGTTTTAACTTTATTTAATTTAGTTGATTTCGGCTCTTACGAAATTAATTTGATTGTTTTACCACAGGCAAATTATTGATTGCAACCGGGTACGATGCAGAAAACCAGCTCCTCCCGTTGGCTTTTTCACTGGTAGAATCAGAGAGTTTCGAAGATTGTGCGTGGTTCATGAAATGGTTGTGCCGCAATGTAATTCGCTCCAGATTCATGTGTGTCATCACTGATAGGGGAAAAGGTATCAAGAAGGTGTTCAGACAAGATGATCTGGGGTGGAAGAAGGAGAAGAGGATCAATGTGTTCACCGTCTTTGTGCTACTCACATAGCCAAGAACATGAAGAAGAACGATTGCAGTGATGCGGCAATCCGGTATTTTAGGATATGTGTGGCTAAGAGAAAGATGAGGAGATACGAGCAAGGAATGCAAGCAATGGAGAATATTTGGATTCCTTGCTCGTATCTCATCATCTTTCTCTTAGCCACACATATCCTAAAACATACGAGCAAGAAATGCAAGCAATGGCTAAGAGAAAGATCAGGAGATACGAGTCAATTGGCTGGACGGTGTGGATAAATATTTGGATCAAGATGAGAACGAGTGCCCGAAACCATGGAAGATATTCCAAGCACTGGACGGTGGTTACCGCTGGGGCATTATGACTACAAACGGGTCCGAGTCGCTAAATAATGTCTTCAGGTCATCTCGTAAGTTACCGGTGGCAGCAATAATTGAAGACACATTTTACAAATGTCTCACATGGTTTGCGCAGAGGAGGGCCAAAGCGGAATTTGAAGCCAGTCAAGATCAACAATTCTCATGTCGTGTGCATCAGGTACTTTTATTTGTAGTTCTTTATTCATAATTTTTAATGAACTTTGTTAAAAAAATCTGACTTCTTCATTATTTTTTAATTTTTCGTAGCTGATTAACAAACGGTTCGAGAGGTCTGATAAAATGAAGACGCTGGGGGGGTTTGGCAACAACAACGAGTTCGAGGTAACCTCCACACAAGAGAGAGTTCAAGCTTTCATACCTGATGATTCTGGCCGTTATACCAAGGCCAATTTCAAATACACGGTAACAATCAGTGATGATCACACGGTAACTTGCACGTGCCAGAACCCTCAATTGGACAGAATACCGTGCTCTCATGTTCTGTCTGTGTGTCATCTCCGAGGCATCGACCGTAGCATCTTTGTAAGTCACTACTACCACATCCATACACTTATCAACACATGGAGCGCTGAATGGCATGTGTATGAAAATCAGTCGGAATGGCCTCAACACGATGGCCCGGTCCTTGTTCCAGAGGATAAAAATATTTCTTTGGGCAGAAGACGGCACAACCGAATTCCGATGTGGATGGACGTTCTTAATAATAGGAGAAGAGGACACCAAGCCGGCCGAGATACACAGAAAAGACAAACAGAGCTGCTCGAGCTTCACGAGATTGAGAGTTTATCAATGGATGGGATAGTTATCTATTTTTAATTGTATTCGTAAAAATGTTGTTTATTTTTGGTTTATTAGACGTATTTGTAATTTACGATAATATTAGCATTGTTCTATTGTATGCTTCTTTCTATTGTATGCTTTCTTTACATTTGATCAAACAAACGAACAACAATTTCAGATTAAACGACATTTGAAACAGAAGTAATTACACAACTTCCTAATCAAACTCCCAAAACAATATCCTAATCAAACTTCTTCACATTTCAGATAAAAAATAAAAAATAACAGGGTCCGCACCGGCATAGTGCGGACCCATTTCAGGGTCCGCTCCGGCATTCTGCAGCGTCCCTGAAATGGGTCCGCATCGGTAAAGTGCGGCCGTGTTAGATTTGGAAATGCCCAGAAACAGTGGTTATTTGGTTTATTTATTTTTGAGAAATGTTATAAATAAAAATTTCGGCTATCCCAAGTTCCCAACCATCAATTTCATTTAATAATGTTAACTTTAGATTAGAATGACAAATGACCCAAATACCCTTTAAAATACGTACTTTATTATTAATAATTTTATGTTTATTAATTTTGAAGGAAAAATAGTAAAATTATGTAACTAATAAGTTTTTAAATTGCATCTTTTACGATAAATTTTATTGTTTAACTTAAATATTATTTTCTAAAAATCAATATAATTTTGGTAGAATTCATTGTATTTTATATAGAATTCCAGAATTTATATTTATTTCAGCTTTAAAATTGAAAAAAAAAAACATACTAAAATATATTTATATTTGTTTTGATAGTTTTTATATTATCTTAGAAACTATAGAAAAATAATATAGTTTTTTAAATAATATAAAAATATCAAAACATCCTAGATTGCAGAGTTCTTTCATCATTTATCAATAGAAGCTAATGATGTTAATTGAATACAGCTATTAGAGGGGCTAGTTGTCACAAATTGAAAGTTTGAAAGTGTAATTGTAAAAAAATTAAAAATAAGGAGGATGATTCTCACAACTACAAAATTTAAGAGTTTTGTGATATCACCTCCTTAATTTATTATTTTAAACTTGAGGGTTTGCTGTCACAAATTTTAAATGCCGACGATAATTTAAAATGTTTTTTTGTTGTTGTTGAAATATTACTATTAATTTGTTATCTAAAATAATTCTTTTAGATGCATGATGAATTGATCATTCATAAACGGATAATCTCCGTCAAAGGGCTACATATACAAGCAAAGAAAACATATGAATATATGATGGATTAAAAGATCAATATAGTATTTACCATAAAATTTATGGGTTAGAATATCTTTACAGGGTCTTTTTTTGACAATACTGTTTCAAATTGTGTTTATTTATAGATTAATGTATTAATTTTCATGTAATTCTAATATCATTTCATTTGATGTTTTAACAACCGATGTTATTATAAATTGTTGTATATTTCTTGTCATTTCATGAATAGTGAAACTTACATTAAATTTTTATTTTTTTATATATACATGATTTATTTTATTTTTTGGACTTTAAAATTATAAGTTAACTTGTACTGTTGCTATGGCTTGAAATTAACTCATTGTCAATAAATTTTTCTCTCTTTCTTTTTATAAAATTTGGGAGTGCAAATCATGTAACTTACAAAAATGTCATTTTGTTAATTAAAACGTCTTAATTAAAAGTTGTGAGAAACAGCCGCTACAGCTTCTAGAAGAACGATACATCGAGGGAACTGCCTATGGCATTTTTCTTGACCACCAAGTCCCTAGTTAGTAGAGCCGTAGGTTTTAAGCCCCCTGTTGGCTACTTTTCTTTGGTTATAAGAATGTTATTAAAAATAAATAAATTAAAATAGTGGTAGATTAACATTATTTAAAATAAAGATGGACGTTAATTTGGTAATATTTACACGTGTGATAATAGAGAAGGGTTCAAATGCTTTTATTTTTTGTGCCTTCATCATGCCTCCATTCTTTAAAACTTTAATAACTCAAAATTTAAAACTTAAAATTCAAATAAAACAGTTGGATATGAACTACATCATTTTATCTATGCACGTGTAAAAAATTATAACATTTCAACTTTGTTTTGGTTGTCATCTTGAGCTTGTAAAAATGTATACTAATATGGATAATTTTTAAACATTGATTTTTCAACTTATTGATTCACATAAAAGCAAAATTGAAATGTGATAATTTTTTATGAACACATGAGTTAATTTTTTGGGATATAATTTATCGTTTAATTATCTTTTTATAAATAAGAGATGTAAGTTTCAAAAGAAAATTCAGACAGATGAAAATATCAGCTGACGTCACCTTAAGAAGTGAGTGAGCCTGGATTTATTCTTTTTTTTGTCAGTCAAATGTACATTATGTAAGTATAGGTGCTCCTCCATAACTTTGTTCTATATTTGGAATTTTGTGTGTGTTCATTTTCTATGGCTAGGCTTGTAATTATTTATATTAAATTTCCGATCATTCTAATTTAGAAGTATTAACTTACCAAATATCTATATTTTTCATTTTTCATTAGCTTTGGTATAATATAGCTTTCTTCGAAGTACATAAATAAAATATCAAATTTCAAGTTACTTGCCCAAAAAATATAAATAAACAAGAAGAAGACACATGATAATAGAAAACAGCTCTTTTAAACTAAGAGGAGATCGCTTGACAATATTGACAAAATCTTAAAAAAAAATAGTTAAAATTTCATATCCAATAATATAGACATGATCTATATTATCTAGATATCATGTTTATGAAAAGGAAGCTGATATGAGTACCCGCAGTTGAGTACCCGCACTGTACCCGCACCTAAACTGCCATAACTGTTTTTGGGGACCGCAACCGTTCAAAAACTGTAATTTTATTTTACAAGTATTAATAGTAACATTGTGAAGTATTTATATCTATACAAGACAAGTATTTATATCTATACAATAAATACATATATGATATATGAATTCTCCTTAAATATCCGTATCCGCACCTTTTTTTGAAAAATTCTCGCGTCGTACCCGCATTAGAGGACCACACAACCATTGCAAAACTGTAATTTTATTTTACAAGTATTAATAGTAACATTGTGAAGTATTTATATCTATACAAGACAAGTATTTATATCTATACAATGAACTACATATATGATATATGAATTTTTCTTAAATAACAGTACCCGCACCTTTTTTGAAAAAACCCTCGCGTCGTACCCGCATTAGGGGACCATACAACCGTTTCAAAACTGTAATTTTGTTTTACAAGTATTAATAGTGACATTGTGAAGTATTTATATGTATACAAGACAAGTATTTATATCTATACAATGAACTACATATATGATATATGAATTTTCCTTAAATAAACCGTACCCGCACATTTTTTTGAAAAATTCTCACGTCGTACCCGCATTAGGGGACCACATAACCGTTTCAAAACTATAATTTTGTTTTACAAGTATTAATAGTAACATTGTGAAGTATTTATATCTATACAAGACAAGTATTTATATCTATACAATGAACTACATATATGATATATGAATTTTCCTTAAATAACCATACCCGCATCTTTTTTTGAAAAATCCCCGCTTCTAGTTTCGAAATCGCCAGATGATCGCCTCCAAATCGCCTCGAAATCGATCTAAAATCGCCTCAAAATCGCAGAAGCTTTGAAAAAGGAAGAAACGAAGAAAAAGGAAAATTTGAAATTCAAACTGGAAGGTATGGAAATTAGTTAATCGGTAGTTGTGGGGACCGCTTACAGTTATGGCAGTTAATTGAGAAGGGATTAACTGCGGGTACCAAAATAAGAGGAGGGTTCCAATGCACCCTCTTTTGGTGCACCTAACGTGCACCCAAAACTCATATCTTCATTTTCAAAGTTCAAGTAGTCGATTCGAACCTTCCAACGTGTTCTTCATATTAAAATGTGCTTGGAGACCAAATTTTACATTTTTTGGAAATTTTTTACTATTTTTTTAGAATTTTTGATTAAACTAAACAATAATTTGAAATTCAACAACGTGATGATTTTCAAAAATTCTAAAAAAATAGTAAAAAATTTCCAAAAAATGTAAAATTTGGTCTCCAAGCACATTTTAATATGAAGAACACGTTGGAAGGTTCGAATCGACTATTTGAACTTTGAAAATGAAAATATGAGTTTTGGGTGCACGTTAGGTGCACCAAAAGAGGATGCATTGGAACCCTCCTCCCAAAATAATTATTCTTATGAAAAATAATAATATTAATATTTCATGTAATTTTGGCCTACATCAAGTAACTTAAAATTTGAACAATCTCTTGATATCATCAAATAATACTAAAATTATTTGAAATTTGATTGTTAGACTATGTTAAATAACATACATATAATATTACTTTTCAATATTTAATTTTATTTGAATTTTTCTGAAATATTGTTAGTCAAAATTGTCAAAATAATCATCAAGTGCTACCTCTTATTAAACTAAAACCAATTCACGGACACCTGTCTTTTATTCTAATCAGAGATAGGAACAATTAATATGAAATACGACCAATTTTATCACTAATTAACCCACCATCTTATATATATTTTATTTTTGGTTTCTCCTTATTACTTGTTTGAGTGGTTGAGCAAAACAAATACAATATATAGTAAAAATAAAATTAATGATGACGATGATAATATAGTAAAATTTTAATAATAAATCCGTTGCTTATCCGACTACCTATCTGAAGATGCATATATAATTTAATTTTATATTGTCATTGGGCAATGAAATGAGGCAGTGTGTTTCGTGCTACTTACTGCGTGGTGGCTAGTGGTTTGACACTGCCCGCCGCGGGCTGCCCGAACCCTGTCCGCCCGTGCCCGCTGCCCGGGGTACCCGTACCCGTGCCCGGGTATAGACGAGTAAACGGGTACGCGGGTACGGGCTTGAAATGGGCAGGGTGGCCTGTTTTGGTGCCAAACCCGGGTGTACCCGTACCCGGCAAACCCGTGCCCGCTGCCCGTCTGCCCGCACCCGCCACGGGTGTACCCGCACCCGCGTACCCGTACCCGTGCCCGCTAGTGTTTTGTACTGTAGCAACCCGGACTATTTACTGTAGCAACCGGAACATTTGAACTCCCGAGTCCCGAGTATCAGTCTACTTTTCAACTTTTAGTACTTTATTTAAACTGCAGTACTATATATAGACTTTAGATTAATTTGAGTGTTGATTGTGGGACTAACGTATTTTGCTCCGAACCGTCTGAATTCTGAAATGCATCTGTGCTGGAGAGCCTGGAGAGCACGTGGGACGGTGGGAGCCTGGATGCACGTGGAAGCCTGGAGAGTGGAGATCCCAAAACATGCACGGTCCAGATCTAAAATCAAAATTGGAGGTACTTTAGGTTATATGAATTCGGAATATTTCGGATGCACGTGGGTCGTGGGAGCAGGGAGCCTGGAGACTTCAGTGCCACGCGCGCATCCTCTGAGATATCTCAAACTTTGAGTGTTATTTTGTAAATCTCAACCGTAAATACATTTTACACGAATCTCATAGCAAAATAATACTGGCCCCCTTCGCTCTGCCCGAATAGGCACCGTACACGGTCGGTCATGCAAAATTTGTGAGAAATACACCCTATTTGAAATGGAGGGTCAGTTTTCCGTGTAATTCGTACAGAAAGAATGTAAATGGTTCAGATTTTGTACAGATTCAAATTGAGTTTAATTTATATAATACTTAATAATATAATTAATTTGAATAATGTATGTAATTCGAATTATTTATTAATTCTGTAATAAATAATGTATGTAATTTGAATAAATCATATTTTTATATTTAATTCGAATTACTGTAATAAATCAAATTTGAATTTTTTGAAGCATATATTATATTCTTCATTAAGAATATATTTATATTCACAGGGTCAAAGTGCATGAATTTGTTACCTTCAAACTTATCTTTAAAAAAATGAGTGTTAAATACTTTTTTTAAGTAAAATAATTTTATTACTTTATTTTGTAGATTACATCTTCTATTTTGTATATATCAGGTGGTCCAGAGAAAATTTGTGTGTATATTAAAATTTTCTTTTCTATACATTCATCTGGGGAACATAAATAAAATTTGTGTGTATATTAAAATATGTGTGTATATTAAAATATGTTTAGGTTTATCTATAAATATGTTGGATTTTTTTAGGAGGAGGGATCCACTTACAACAAATTTGAGTTACAACAAAGTTACAACATTCATTTTTTTCATTTTCAAAGTCCAAATCGTCGATCCAAACCGTTCAACATGATCTCCACAATAAAATGTACTTTCAGATCAATTTTTACATTTTTTTGAATTTTTTTACTATTTATTAAGTATTTTACAAAAAATAGCCATACTTAGACCATTGAATTTTGTACCCATCTTAATAAATAGTAAAAAAATTCAAAAAAATATAAAATTTGATCTGCAAGCACATTTTATTTAGATAATCATGTTGAACGGTTTGGATCGACGATTTGGACTTTGAAAATGAAAAAAATGAATGTTGTAACTTTGTTGTAACTCAAATTTGTTGTAAGTGGATCCCTCCTCTTTATAAATATGTTGGATCTATAAATATGTTGGATTTTTTTTTAATATGTTATATTTTATTTTTTTAATTTTGAATATGTTATTTGATCATTTGAATATGTTAGATTTATTTTAATATAGGTTAGATTTTATTTTTTAATTTCGGATTAATTTTTAAATATGTTAGATAAATAAGTTAGATTTATATTTTTTAAAATAAGTTAGAACAAATTGTATTTATTTTTTTAAAATAGATTTTTGAATAAGTTAAATTTGTTAGAGTTATTTTTTTGAATAAGTTAGAATTTGAATTAGAGTTATATTTTTTTGTTCAAATTAGAGTTAGATTTTTTTTTTTTTTTTTTTTGGGTTCGGAAATTGGGATCCCTCTGTCACAGAGAATCAGAGGTATTGTAAAAGATTCGTGCCCTTTGAGATTCGTGCCAATTTAAAAAGAACGGTGCAGATCAAGTAATTGTAAAAGATTCCCTTTTCAGGGGTGTAGCACAGCCTGCGCAGGGGCCTAGTATTGTAAAAGATTCCCTTTACCTGTAGCGCACTAAGTAATTGTAAAAGATTCCCTTTTCAAATTTCAAGTAATTGTACGGTGCCTATTGGTGTAGCGCAGGGGCCTAGTATTATTTGTGGGGTACTGCGCTGCGCCTATTGGGTGGTAGGCTGGTAGCGCAGGATCCAAACCGGGATCCTCTCCAATATGTGTAAAAGATTCCCTTCACTTTACGGTTTGGGATTAACTCTCACCGCTTTGAGATTCGGCCTAACGCAGGGAGCAGTATTATTCGGCTTTGAGATTCGTTCCAAGTTAAAAATAACGGTCCAGATTAACAACAACAAAAAAAAAAAAAATACCCCTGCCCGTGCCCGCTGTACCCGTGCCCGTTGTACCCGTCTACCCGCAACGGGCACGGATTTGAGACGGGCAGGGCGGAGTTTTTAAAAAAAAAACCCGCCTACCCGCTACCCCTGTACCCGCCTACCCCCCTACCCGCCTACCCTCCTACCCGCTGCCCGCCTCGGGCATACCCCTGCCCTGCCCGAGGTACCCCTCAGCAGACCACTACTGGTGGCGCACATAGTAAAATCCAAACTAATGTAGACTTCTTGGTTAAGAGATAAATTTTTCTTATTTTTTTCCCTGTTGTGATAACTATCTAATTAAGCTTCTTAATGTTGTTGGTCCCTTGTTTAATACTTGCTCTAAAGGATATATATGCAAGATTTTTTTTAAAAATTGTGCACTAAAAGCTGCCAACTAGTTAGTAAAGAGTCCGGCTACTATAACACTAGTGTCATTTCAAACTAAATAACACCACATCTTAAACCATTGGATCTATTTTAATATTCGTGCAAGACACTAGTGTCATTCCAGTCCTATCTTGTGCACGAATATTAAGGTAGATCCAATGGTTAAGATGTGGTGTTATTTAGTTTGAAATGACACAAGTGTTATAGTAGCCGGACTCGTTAATAAATTAGAAAACTTTACTCAAATAATTTATACAGGGATTTTTTTTGTATATTTTACGAAATGATGATATTTGACTATGTAGCAAATGTATAATTGACTATAATTAAAATGTACACTTGGTATATAGAAAAGACTGCATTACATACATATTTCTTAAGAGATAACTATTAATCTTATTATATTTCGTTAGATAAGTTAACTTTCTAAGAACAAGTGGGAATTGCTACACCTAGCACATAAAATTAAATATAGACAATCTATCGAGTATTTTTTATCTATAGAAATTATTAAATACAGATGTACGGACATAGAAAGAGTGTCTCGTTTCCAACAAATATAGAAAGATCTGACTCAATGAGTCCGATCCAAGTTTATCGATCCGTCTCAATGGTCCAGATCCATCAATAACCTGATTTTCTGTGACATCCATCAATAACCTGATTTTCTGTGATATCAATAACCTCAATGGTCTCAATGGTCCAGATGCCACAAAAAATCAGGTTATTGATGGATCTGGACCATTGAGACCGATCCATAAACTTGGATCTGACTCATTGAGTCAAATCTTTCTATATTTGTTGAAAATAAGACACTCTTTCTGTTTCCGTATATCTGTATTTAATAATTTCTATAGATAAAAAATTTCCCAATCTATCTGTGTCGTGGCATTAGCCGCATCACAAATCTGACATCTCCAAATGCAAACATAAATACATTGCACTTTACTTAAAAAACATATCATCTCAAGAAAAAAAAAACTAGAGAAATTAATCCTTTCTTGGCCAATAATTAAAGCTGCCTCTACTAAAAATATTTTTACTGTGTAATTTTTCAAGTACTGTACAACTTTTAAATATAATACTATTTTTTTTTTCCACAGGGAAACTTAAATTGATTTCCTTTTGAGTTAACAAATTAAAGGACCCATGTATTTCTAATAGTCAGCACCCGTATCTTACGTATCTTTTACACTGAGAGTATTATCTTAAACAATTGTATGTTATTTTCAAAATTTTACAAAAAAAATGATTATCACCGGAAATTATTTGGGGTCATGAACGTAATTAAGAAACAATATATAGAGAAATGCATATAATTTAGAACCCTAATTTATAATATCCTTAATTTCTGACAAGTTTACCTATAAAACATTAAGGATTAAGATAAGATTTACAAACTAACCAAAATTAATAATTCTCTTTTCATTATAGATATGATTATCTAGCGAGAGGATGTAATTTTGGTAATACCATATTGTTTTGTTATACATTATTGCACTATATTAACTTATGATAAGAAAAATGCTCTCAAATGTCGAGAGTTCGATTCCCCCTCACGACTTTGCAGCTTCTACAAAAATTTTCAAAAAAAAAAAGTGCTCATAGTCATTGCGAGCATTTTCACCGTTCGAAGAGATCATGTCACGTTGTTCTGCAAAGCATATACCAACTGAGAAATATTGTAAATTTATACATCATTCACATTAAACAAAAAAAATTAAATAAAATTGACACTTAAGTTTGTACTTGACAAAGATAAGAAGGAGGTCTTTCTCAAATAAAAAATAAATAAAAAAATAAAAAAGATATAAAGGAGGTACACGTACTCGATCAGGTCGATGGATGATGAAGCATTGTCGGATTGCCAAAACAGATAACAAAGCATTATTTTAAAGCATCATATAATAAAATGAAGAATATATAGCTAACACATTAATTACAAGCGTACGCATAATCGAAAGTAAATATCATTTCAATTGTGACAAATTACTGCTGACAATTGCTGATATCATTGCTAACGCCATGGATGATTAGGGATATTTTAATTCCCATAATTATCCTTTCGTAGTGCTAAAAAAGTTTCTCTTGCTTCAAACAAATACATAAATAGATCAACTTAAAATAAAAGGTAGCACCTAGAATCTAGTAGTTATCTTTTAGTTTCATTTTCAATTTATTCAACTCGAATCTAGTAATCTCCAATTGCACCGGAGGGGTTGGATACGCTGATTAATTTAATAATTTCGAATTAATTTAATAACTACTCGGCAAGTAACAATGCTTCGAGAGATTCCTACAGGATTTACTTTCCTTTGTTTTATTAAAATGCTTCGAGAGAAAAAAGGTAACAACCTTTCTATTGATGATATATGTTTCAGTAATAAAATATATATGTTGTGACGGTGACAATATTAAATTATTAATATTTCAAGAGAATTACAGGAAAATATTGTTAAGGAGCAAAATTTTAATATTTTAAATTGGAACAAAAATGATCGCTTATATGATACAATAGTGAATAATTTTGTTCTAATAATTTTATTAGTTTAAAATACTGCATAGTTTAATACCAATAATTGAAAATGATTCACTTAGTTAAAATATATAGCAACATGATAACCAGGTGGTAGAGTGGAAAAAAACGTGCCGTGCCGTGCCGTGACTAATACACCGTGGACTTGG